>MU223914.1:374376-396066 GCA_018584345.1 Thuja plicata | reverse complement strand
ATGTTATATTATTATTAATCATATGAAATTTAATATTCAATATTAAATTATTATATTATTCTTAATTAATAATTGATTGATGAAACATTATAAGATTGATTAAATTATGATTAATAGGAAGAGGCATTTCCTTTCTTATAAATAATAATGAATAGACATGTTCCATGAAGGGACATGTCTCTCCTAGCCTCATTCCTAATATAAATGAAAGAGAGATTGTTGCATTTGAAAAACACATGCAAAATAGAGTGCTATTACATTTGCAGCTATCCTAAAACTTAACAATCCCCCATTAGGTGCCAACTTTATTTAATCAATTAAAGCTCTTTAATAATATCTCATGACCCCGTTCATTTAATGAACTTTATAATAGACCTTTATAATTGCTTTTGTGTTGACCATAGGTTGTCATAATAAAGGTGTAGTTTTTTCATAAAATATAATGGCCCCACTTTATAAAGCTAAATAATAACTTTATAATATAACCATTATAAATAACATCATTAATGCCATCATAATTTTAATATCTCATTGATTACTCATCATCTCTCTGTCCCGTCTAAACTTGTAGGTCAACCACTGTTTCCATTACGCGACCAACTGCCTTACTAAAAATAGTAAGGGTCCCTCTCTATCAACCACTGACTTACTATAATTAGTAAATCCTTGAATACTTGATCAAATCAATGGTGCCAAGGGTCAACACTGCAACTGAGGCTAGTGCAAGTGTCCTACCAAATATAGAAATGAACATATATGACTTACTATAAATAGTAAGTCCCCCAAATTAAGCCAAAGGAAGAGCAAATTTGAATGCTTCTGTACTCTGGAAGGGAAAGAGCCTCTTGTTTTGCCAATAAGACCCTCTAACCAAAACAAATAGACAAAATTGCATAATGGTTTGATTTGTCTCCTTGGCTTTTTATAATATTTCACCATGAATCTTCACTCACAAGTCACTTTAATGACTTCAATTTATTTTGCTTTTGTTGCATAATTGACTTTATTAATAATCCCCCATTAGGCACCAACTTTATTTAATCAAATAAAGCTCTTTAATAATATCTCATGGCCCCGTTCATTTAATGAACTTTATAATAGACCTTTATAATTGCTTTTGTGTTGACCATAGGTTATGTCATAATAAAGGCGTACCTTTTTCATTAAATATAATGGTCCCTCACTTAATAACACTTAATAAAGCTAAATAATAACTTTATAATATAACCATTATAAATAACGTCATTAATGCCATTATAATTATAATATCTCATTGATTACTCATCATCTCTCTATACCTTCTAAATCTGTAGGTAAACCACTGTTTCCATTACGCGACCAATTGCCTTACTAAAAATAGTAAGGGTCCTTCTCTATCAAGCACTGACTTACTATAATTAGTAAATTCTTGAATACCTGATCAAATCAATGGTGCCAAGGGTCAACCCTGCAATTGAGGCTAGTGCAAGTGCCCTGCCAAATATAGAAATGAACATATATGACTTACTATAAATAGTAAGTCCCCCAAGTTAAGCCAAAGGAAGAGCAAATTTGAATGCTTCTTTACTCTGGAAGGGAAAGAGCCTCTTGTTTTTCCAACAGGGACCCTCTAACCATCTGACTTAGCCTACGAGGGCCAATAATAGGCTAATCCAATCATAAACCATACCATGCCAAAAAGGGGACATTACAATAACCATAGCAAACACTACAAATACTAGTGCATTGTGAAACTTGTATAGAAAGCAAAGAAAAAAAAACGCCTTTATCTACCATAATATTTATCTCACATTTGCCAATCTGGAAAGGGAACCTTCGACACTGTCTATTTTCAGCTGAAATAAATTGAGACGTGTCACAGTGATTCCTCCTTAATGAAATATGATTACAGTTATGCAGGGGATAATCACCCCAAGCCCAGGTTTAAACATTCCCCTCTGCTGGCACATTAGAATATACGCCTCCACCTTAGGAGGGGATGGAAAGTTAGAGATACATTTTCCCCTTGGTTACTAGGAGATAGGGGTACTTGGAGACGCCACTTTTTAAATATAATTTAATAAATTCTAGAAAATATCATGACAAAGATATTTGAAAACAAGAACAGTAAATCAGTCATACAAGAACAATAAATAGTAAAGGCAATTTCTCTTTAGACCATTACAATGACTAGAAATCAGTCATACAACTATATGTGTTCCTCTCAAAAAGTCTACACTGTCAGTAGATCTGACTTTGCCATGAATTTTTGTATCATCCAAAATATTAGCATGAAACATTATGCAGGGTTATTTTCTTTACTCACCTTTCTTTTTTGCCTTTTAGTTTTAAGTTATAATGCATTTTGCCCTAAGTTTTCTGGTGGGAGATGTCGATTTCTGGTTGGGAGACTTTGGAGACGGGCCAAAAGAACCCTGTGCGTCAAGACATTTCGTGGACCTCTCTGGTTTGGAGACGTGTCTCAGGGGGGCAAAGACACATCTCCTTGTAACCATGATATTTCCATATGGAGGCTAAAATATGCATTTTTCAGAATTATCACTTACCCTAGCTGAAAGGGGAAGCTTGATTGATGCCCGCTTTTGCCAAAAGGTCCACTGCTTTGTTGCACTACCTGAAGCAATGAAGGAAGAGGGCTTCTTCAAAATTATTACACAAACGGTAAGATTTCAAAAGAAAACTATATAGTTTCCAATTATTGCAGCCTCTTTTCTCAGACCTTTGTTAGTCACTTTCTATGATCAATTTCTTGGCGCCAAGTGAGGTTGTGATCTTGATACTTTGTATCAAAGCCTCACTGTCTGCTTCATTATTGGATCTGGAATCCAGGAAGGAGGACATACCCTAAGGAACAGCGATGAAGGGGAACATACCAAAGCCCTAGCTCCAGCCAGCCCAGGATTTCTCCTTAATACTTCATAATTATCAAGTTTAAAAAAAGCCACCATAGGTGGACTCTGCAATTTAACTGATCTGAATGTCCATTTCTTGATCACCCTACTAACAGGGAAATTTACAAGATCTCTTTTTGATTGTGTTTGTAAAACTATAATAGCCGGGTATTTTGCATACCCAATTCCTAGGTAATTCAAGAGTGCTTGGCCATATTTGGCAGTGTTCATCCCCATCCTTGTTATTTTTAAGCTACATTATAAAGTGTATATAGACAGTAATTTTGGCTGCACACCTCATTTGTTTGCTTGGCAGTTCTTTGTCTTTTTTTTATGTTTTCAATTTTATCAGTAATATGGAGGGCATATAAAGTTTTTAAAATCCATTTGTGACATGTTAGAACTCTTTTTAGGGTCTCTTACTAATGTTTTGCATATTTATAATGTGATTCTCTAGAAAAGTTTATCGATTTCTTGGATTGCATATACTCAGTCAGCCATGATGCACCATGAGAGACATCATGATCTCCTGATTCAATTTTCTTTACTGTTTCCTACGTCATTCTTTGAGCAGAAGTTCTAAAACATGTTCTGTACTTATTTTTGGGCTGTACCTTTTCTTTAAGCTGGGTCGTCTTTTTATAAGGAAAAGAAATTTGTAATTGGTTTGTGTTTTTGAAGAGGAAAATTTGTAGCTTATGCCTTATGTTTACATCCTCCAAGACACAACAAATTATTACTATTAAAAACTAAAAAGCGAAATGTATTACAATGGGTATTAAACTACCTCAGTTTCTATTGGCAGTAAAGCTAAAAAGAGAAACTATATAGGTAACATTTTAATTTTTTATGTATAGATAACAGTACATGTTCTATTTTGGTGGGGGAGTCTAGGGGATGGTGGGAAGCAGGTGAAGGAAGGGAACAGGGAGAAGAGTGCAGTTTCCTTGTTTGTATTAGATTACATATTTTAATTCCTATCTTTTGACCATTGATTTGTATGAATTTGAATTTGAAACTTGCAGAAAGCTAAGTTCATGATCAGGATTCCAAAGAAACAGAGGGTGATTTTGAAATTCATCTGGATGGAAAAGAACATAGGTCTTGCTTTAGATCAGCTCATTCCAGGGCATGGAACTATTCCCTTGAGTCCTTATTACTTCTGGCCTAGGAAGGATGCCTGGGAAGAGCTTAAAGCAGCATTAGAGAGTAAACCTTGGATATCTCCAAAGCGCACTATAATTCTTCTTAATCAGGCAACTGATATAATTAACTTATGGCAACAGAGTGGAAGCAACATATAACAATTAAAAGTAAAGCAATTGTTCTTTCTGATGCTCAACTGTAATTATCATTTGTAATCCAATTGGCTGCAAATTGCTATTTACTCCAGGATTCTATTTTTGTTTTTCTGTTTTTGTGTAATTAGACAAAAATAATGAGGTGTATTAGACAGTATTCATTGTCAACGACTCAACAGTATGGCTAACGATGTTGTCTATTTGTTACATTTTTTATGGTTAAGGCAATGTATGTCTCTTTCTCCTTTTAGTCCACTTATCTCTGTAAATTCACGACTTTACCTGTTACCTGTTACCTGTTACCTGTTATCTGTTATATTTTCTTTAAAAAGCTTATACACATACGATACCGATGCTGCAAGAAATTTGTAGATGGTGGCTTTTTCTGTTAATATTTTAAATAACAACACTATCTGAAAGAAGCTAAATTGTATTCATCAAGTAATAACATTATATTGGAAGAAACAAAAACTAGATCTGCCCAAAATTTGAGCTGTATGCAAAGCTCATTACACTGATAACTTCATGAAAAATACAATAACAAAGTATTGTCTTTATAGACTTCTGCTCTCCTAAGAATAAGGTAAAAACATAAAACAAAAAACTTTAAAGTTAAAACTAAAAACAAAACATAGCTTATCCTGGCAGTTTGCAAACTGCTGGTTTATTAAAACAAAAAATCAGTGAAAACTTTCAAAAGTTGGTAAAAACTCTTCATGTTTTTTCCCCTTTTAAAGCATATCTAATATCTTTATTATCAACATACTCCCCCTTGATATGGAGAGAGCTCACAAACTGAACTTTTGTAACTGCTTTGGTAAAGAGATCTGCTAGTTGTTCTTGAGTGCTGATGTATTTTAATTCCACTTCCTTCTTCTGCACCAAACCTCGAATGAAGTGATATTTAAGATCAAAATGCTTTTGTCCTATTGTGATGGACTGATTTCTTTACTAACTTGATGGCACTCATGTTGTCACAAAAGCTCATCGTAGGCTGACTTTGCTTTTCACCAATTTCTTCTAAAACTTTTCTAAGCCAAGGAGCTTGTGTACCTACTGAGGTAACTAAAATATACTTTGCTTCTATGGATGAGGGAGCAACTGCGCTTTGTTTTTTTGAACTTCAAGTAATCAAACCTAAACCAAAATAGAAACAATTTCCATATGTAGACTTTCGGTCATCCAAACCATAGAAGCAGAAATCTACAAAAAAATCTCGATTATGTCTGAATCCCTAGAGCTAGCTGATTTTTTCCTTAAGAAAATCCCAATTCGTGAAAAGATCATTGACCCAATTTTCAATGACCTTTTTGCATTTAAAGTGCATTAAAACCATATTAAAATACCTAAAAAATGGCAAAAAAATGTAAAAATAATTGCAAAAACCTACAAAACTCTACAAAACCCTACAAAAAACTCATGAAATTCATAAATCACTCAGAAATATGGTTGATTCTAGGGGAAAAGCGAAGTTGATGCAAAATCAATGTGGAAAAAAATTGTAATTTTGTCCCTTTAGTTTTCTTTTCGACCTCTTGAAAACCCTAAACAAAGGAGTGAGAGGAGCAATGATGGTCATCAACGAAATTTGAAAAGGCTTCAATCATCCTAAATTGTGGGGGCCATGTGCGATAGTGTCGAAGTTGTTAATGAATTTGTTCCTAATTGCTGCTTCAATATGACCCAAGCACTCTGCACGCCTCACCTCATGGATTCTAATGAGATCAAAATCAAATATATAATTAATATTATACACTAATTTTAAAATTATAACTATTATGCACTATTATAGATGACCCTTCAACGAGAAAGCAACAAACTGTTGTGAGATTTTCACACCATTTCCCCATTGCAAATGGGGACCCCCTCTTTTGTTTGGCAATATAGTAGTTGTCGTAGTTGGCCTTAGATTGGTGGCAATCTCGTAGTCTCCAAGTCAATAGGCTAGATTCAAGCAACTCTAGGAGCAAGCCTTGTTTATTCGAGAGTTGCTATCTAGGCATCTGACACTTAGAAATTTCAAGGATGGAGGAGAGCCTTACGTTATGGAAGGATTCAATGGACTGATTTGAGATGCAAGTTTAGACTTTCGAGGGAATTTAAATCTGATTTTCATCTCCCTTTTTTGGTCTTGATATCTGATCATCACCTTAAAACTTCGATTCATTCACCTTCTTCATTTAATTTGGTTTTCTCCATTCATATGAAGGTGACTTTTGCCTCATATTTGTTTTGGAAGGCTTCCAAACTAGGGCGAAAATGTGGGGTTTGTTAGAAATGGAATTCCAAGGGGAGGTCTGAATCCGACCACTTCTTGGAATTTTTTCCAAGACTTCAAAAAATTGAGTGTTTGTCTTTCCCTTTGAAAACTTGAATTCCCCCCTTTGTTGCTTGGTAAAAACTTCTATCATCCATTTCTTTGATTTTTGGTGATACTTAAATGAAATCTGAATGTTTAAGTTCACATCTTCCATTTTTCGTGCTCAGATTTTGCCCATTCTCATCTCAATTTTCATGCCATATTCACAATCCTTGGGTTTCATGTTTTTTTTTTCGTTAGTTCTCAACTTGGATCATAAATCATATTTGAATCCCCTCCAAAGTCAGAACTTGCATCTCAGACCAGTCCATCGAATCCTTCCATATCCTAAGGCCCACCCCCATCCTTGAAATTTCTAGTGTTGGATGCCTAGCTAGCAACTATCTTCCCTTAATGGTTTGAACTCTCGAATGTTCAAGGCTTGCACCTATAGCTGCTCGAATCTAGCCTATTGACTTGGACACTACGAGATTGCCAGCAAACTAAGGCCAACTACGACAACTACTCTACTGCCAAACAAAAGAGGGCTTCCCCATTTGTGATGGGGGCAATGGTGTGAAAACCTCACAACATGAACCCCTATAGTTTATAATTAATATTATAGTGTAGTTTCAAATTTTAATTTATTAATGACTATTAACATATATTAATAGCATAGAAGCATAAAATGAAAAAAAAGATTATACGTGATTAATTAGGAGGTTGCATGTGCAACGATTTATTCTCCAAAAAATTAAGATTTTTTGGTCGACGACTTTCTACTTTTTTTTTTTGTGATTTATCAAGTGGTTAATCAGCAAAATGCAATGGTTAATCGACAAAAAAGTTGCAGGAAACTAGTAGAAACCCTAAAAGTGACGTTGACTGGAAAAACTTGCCAAAACATGACATGATTCTCTATGAAATTGACGCGCGACACTGAAGATGCAGTTGGGAAAGTTGGGTCGAAAGTGTTGCAAAGTCCTTAAGTGTTGCAGGGCCGGGAAATATTATGGGAGATAGGGGATTGCAAACAAAATTTTTCTCTCTTTCTACATTAAATATATTGTATAGCTTGATTGATACCATTTCTTTTTAAAGATTGATTTTGTTTGTATAAATTTCAAATATTTAAATTGTTGCAATATCAAACAAAAGAAGACGGTAACAAAGCTGTCTTATTTATTTGTTATGATATGATCTAAAAGAGCAAGGTAACAAAGTTTTGCCTTATTTATTTAGGAGAAAACAAAGAACCCTACAATAATCATTATAATTAGTTTAGGCTTGTCAATAATGACATAAGTTCTTACGATTAATTAAATCGCTAGATATTTAAAACTCTACTCAAAATTAAATTAAATAATTCACGCAATTCAATCTCTAAGTTCAACATATATAAAGATGTTTTGGTATATACATGTATATATACCACTTCACATGTGTGTATATCATGCCAACTTTGTATATAATTGTTTGTTGAGTATATATAATCAAAGGAACTTGAGAGAATTCTAGAAAATAAAATGTACTTACATGAATATGAATATTTTCTTTTATTGACAATATTTTGCGAAGAAAGTTTCATTCTGTTTTTTGAAAAATAAGAAATCCCACGCCATATTTTGGTGCTAGTTCAAATCATAGCTTGAATGAAATTTATACAATCAGAATCAATGTAAAAACTTTGAGTGCTCCAAGTTAAAAATATATTAGGAGGTTGTGCAAGTGTGTTGAATCATTTATATATGTCCTTTATCATCTATGTTATGAAAATGTCCTTTAATTAAAAAAAGAGTAGTTACTGACCGTTTTTCTTCAAATTTTCACATTTTTTTGTAAATCTGATTTTTTTTTAAAAATCCCACTCCTTTGGTTTGCCGATGTATTCCCCAAATGATTTATGCTTTTATGATCTAAACTACCTCTCGAATCTAAATCACTAAAGTTAAAAAGATTGAATATTTTAGAATAGTAATGAAAACCAAAATTTAGAGTGTCTTTCACATACCTCAAAGTTCTTCTGGCTACCTTCACATGTATTTTTATAGATTTGTCATGCATCCTTAAACAAGTGAAATTGGATATGCAATATTGGGCCTTGTGTGAGTTAGAAATATTAAAATCCCAACAATGCTTTTCTGTAAGTTGTTTCATCAACTACTTCAACACCATCATCTCTACGCAACCCAACTCCATGAGTACTTGCAATAGACATTGGGTTACACTCAACCATATCAAATTTCTTTAACATATCTTTTGCATACTTTCTTTGACAAACATAAATTTCCTTTTTACTTTGATGAACCTCCATTCCTAGAAAATCTTTCAAGAGACCAAGATCTATCATCTCAAATTCATTCATCATAGGAATTTTGAACTCATCCCTCATCTGAGAAATTCTACCCATATAAAACCAATCATCAACATATAAACTTATAATAAGGATATAGTAGACACTTAATTTTGGTCAAGCAAAGAGCAAAGTGAGCAATTAAGATTAAAATCATGAATTAATTGAAAATCAAAGCCAATGGATCAATTAAATAAAAAAGACTAAATAATTATGCAATTAATTTTAATCAATTAATTGTATAGATCAAATCAAATTAAATCCAACCCATTCAAGGGTAGACATGGCTAAATAAATCAATTAATAATTCTTATTATTCTCACCCACCACACGAGACAAAAATCAAATAGACCAATGAGAGTGAAGATTTGAGCTCACATGGATCAAGGGCAAAATTGATTCTACGCCACTCATCTTGGAATTGCATCTTGACCCTTCATTTTGTCTCTTTGTCTCAACCTTTGAAACCATCAACCTAACTCACCCCTAATCATGGTTAACTCACTCTACCCCCTACCCTTGAGAAAATCCTATAAATAGAGTGCATTTCTTAATGCAAATCACCACTTTACATCCATTATCAAGATCAACATTACTATAGGCAATTCATTTCATAATCATAGGATTTCATTTGTGAATTTGCATAATAGTGATCATATTGGAGCAATTGTAATGTAATTGAGCTATGATAGGGTAGAATTGCATCATTTAAAGCTTAATTTCTCATTCTAGGACTATCACTAATGGATGCTAAGCTGAGAGCATTTGATTAGCTTTTCTAGATAGGGAACCATGATATGTTTCTTACTTGTATGTTTGATTCAATAGCTTAATTGTTAGATTTCGTAATTGAATTAATCATATTTGCAAACTAATTTCATGAAGATATATTTCTTGTATATACAAATGGTGCCCACCGTGGGGCTCTTGCCTCATACTAACATTTTTTTAATGATTTTTGGTATTTTTGAGTGGCTTTGTGTTGCAGGTTTTTAAATTTGCAGGTATAGTGACACATTTACAGAGCCAAATGACATGTGTTACCTGAAGTCTGACGCCTTTACGCAGAGAAGTGACGCGTGCCAGGATTCTTCTAGCTTCTGTCTTACTTCTTTCAGCGTGTAGAATCACGTTTTACAACACATTTAAGAATAGTTCTAACACGTTTTAGCAGTTGAATAATGCCCTGTCATAAGAAATAACGCGTTTTAATCTTTTTGTATCGCGTAGCAGGTTTTTAACAATGCGTAGTAATTGTTAAATAGTGCGTAGTACTGGTTATATGCAAGATCCAAATTCTGCAAAATTAAATCAAAATTTTGCAAATTAAATGATAATCTTCTGTTATTTTGGAGATGACAAACCATAAGAAGGTGTGAAAACCAGAATACTATAAGAAACAAGAGAGAAAAGAAAACAAAAGATGGATTGCATTGAATGTGGCAATGAATGACAACAAGGAGTTTCAAGAGAAGGTAAGCATGCATAGATATTGGTGAATTGTGAATCTTTACCAAGCCTTTTACAATATGCCTTACTTTGCTTTGGATACTACTCCTTTGGATGTCCCTATTTGATCTAAATCATTTCATTTTAAATAAAGTGTGAACAATTTGCTTCTAAATTTGGATTTCCTCACTTTGTATTGGAGTGTGTTTGACTAACGTTTTTGAAAGGGATGCTAAGGAGCTGGAACGATCACCACTAGGTGAGTAGAGAAAATGCAAAATGTGCCTAGCCTTGCTAGCATCGAATAAAGGTGAGATCTTAATCCCTTTGTAATTGCTTAACTTGTGGCATGCCAAAGTTGAAATCAAGCTTGAAGTAAAAGAGTGAATTTGAGTCACAAATTGAAGCATTAGCCCTATGCTCTTCACTTTCTTAAGTGAATCAGAGTGCCAAACATGCCAAGTTTGAGATGGGAAGGAACTAAGCAATTGAACCAAACGTAAAATTAAGCCTCCTTGCTTTGGATGAAAAGTGCTAGGTATATGCTCTTCACCCTTAGGGTGAATTAAAAAGCCAAACACACTCTAATCCCTCTAGATTAAGAGGTTTGGAATGAACATTGTTAATCGTGTTTGGAAGTGAAGAAGTGGTAGGGATATGCTCTTCACCTTTTGGTGAATCAAACTCCTAGACCTACCTATTCATTTCATTTCTTGCTTTCCATGAACATGCTCGAACTTTAGTGGGCCAGCCTCTCGAGAGTGCGCTTTAACGAGGCCGGTGAGTCGAGGGACGAACCAAAGTGGGAACAAGGTTACGCCACCTCTATCCACCTATTATAAACAAAAGCCTCATTAAGTTGAAAGACTTAGAGGGTAAAAATATCAAATGTCTGGACTTGTAGGGTTAATAGCCTAAATCGCACATCGCGACTACATAGCCCTTATATGATTCATTTGATTTTTTTGTTTGGAACCCTGATTAAATACCTGGTTATTTTAGCAAAGCCTACCTCTTTAGAACCAAATTTAAAAGCCAAATTGATGATAGGTAGCTTGCTTGGAAGATTTTATTGTGAAGACCCGTGGGAATGACCGAGAATATACACTTTATGTTTGGGATTGGAGGTAAAGACAAGGGTGTTTGTGGTTGCTATGGTTGATTATCCATGATTACAAATAGGAAACATCCATTCAAATTTGATAACCAATTTAAAATTTTCAATAAATCAATCAAGTTGCAACTAAAATAGTGAAACAATAGCTCCTCACATATCCTGTGCCGCATATGAAAAGTCTTGCAACGAATTTTAGCAATTGTGTGACATGTTTAAGGAAAGTTCCCACACATACCAAAAATATTCTTCCTCTTTAAAGTAGTGGAGTGACACGTCTGAACAGTAAAATAATGCGTAACCTTTTTCCAGTGAGCGCGTACAAAGATTTCTGTGACACTTACTAGCTCCGTTTTGATGCGTACAAAACAAATAGCCAAAATAGTGGGTATTTCCATAGTTTGTTACGAAAAATTGAGGGCAGTTTTAAATACCCTTTTCAGAGTACTCTCTGTGCAAATCAAAGATTGGATCAAATCCTTACAAATTTAGGGTGTCAAGAAATCTTCAAAGGAAAAAACAATCAATTGAAACATGAACAAAGAGATCATATCACGAATCTATTTGAAAAACTAATCAATCCTATGTCGGAGAACAATAATAATTGTGATCAAGATCAAAATTGTAATAAGGAAAACCAAGATCAAAATCATCATAGGCATTAAGACGAAGAAGCAACTAAAGAGGAAGTTGAGGAGGCATCCCAAGATCCCATGTTCCTTGAAGTTATGGAAAAACTTTTGGAGAGGGATAAATAATTAAATTTCTTTAACTTAGCTCAATTAGGAGTTAAGCTTCCTTAACTATGACACATCAACCTTAAAGAAGGACAAGGAAAAAGAAAATGATACATCATCTAACAAGTTCTCATTAAGATCACTCCTTCCTTTTCTCTATGATCATGAGCCATCCATACCTCCCTTTTCTTCAAACAAATAGGTATCTAAGCACAACAAACCTTCCTTTGATCAAGAACGACTTCATGACCATCCTATTTTTGATCTAGAGAATGAAGAGGAAGTTACATCAGATTTCATTAAGAGTCTTGTCCATCAATCATATGACAATAACAAATCAAATCATCGTGATCTTGAATCCAACATCTCTTTGGCGAATACAAGTGGATTTAAATGTCCTTTGGATAGAGCATTTACTCCTTTGGGACATGAATCAACTTTGGGTTCCTATATCCCAAAATCCACTACCTTAGATACATCCTCACCTCGTTCATTCATTGTTCCTCCATCACCCTTCGAGGTATGTGCCAAAGATGATCTTGCCAACATTTCCATCCACAATATACATGCTTCTTATCCTCCTATCCATTATCCAACACCTACTTTCCATCCTTCCATCCCTCTTATCCAGTATATGGCATAAAAAATTAACCAGCATCTACCTTTATCTTTCATATATATCCTTTATCATCACCTAATCAATATCTTTGAGCATCTTAGCTATAGCCATGGTTTATTATAGCATATATTTCAGAAGAGCATTGTCCAAAGATCTAGATGTTGGAGAAATGTTGAAAAATATGAAAAAAAGAGAAAAAGTACCTTGGTGAAAACTTGGTAAACAGGCACCTTGGTAGCAAAAGTAAAGAGATAAATTCATCCTATGGTGAAAACCACTTCTTGTGGCGCCTTGGACAAGTACCACGATGAAAACTTGACAAATAGGCGTCATGCATAATTCCTACCTCTTGCACTCTACACTTGGGGGCAAGTTTCATCCATGCTATCCTCCATCTTCCTACCATTTATCGCACTTGCATCCATATTTCCTCTTTCACCTTTGATCTTGACAAGGTTGAACATATCCATGAGCATTAGGTATCTGGACATCCATTATCCTTTCCATCAACTTATTCACTTGTTTCATCCATGCTACCTTATCATGATCTTGCACAATCCAAAACCAGTGACCTCATCAAGACGAACCCAATTGACACAAATCTTTGCATCAAACCAAAAGAAAGATGATTGAACCCATCAATCCATATCCAATTTCAAATATTCCAAAAACTTGATCTTAAATCCAATATCTGACACATTGGAGCCTCGAACATCAAATCAGACAAAGCCTTAATCAGGATTAAAAACTTGAATACATATAAAAATGGATGAAGTTCTTCTGAAATATGGATCCACAAACAAAAACAATGTTACCTTGGGGTGTTACTTGATTTTTGGAATCATGTCTTTTTAGAAAATCAATGATGTCTTTGACTAGATAAGCAGTGATGAAGGCATGCTATTTTCTAGATTTCTGTGTGTCTTCTTGTAAGATTGATTCATAGAAGTATGTAAACTTGTCTAATGACACGATCATCAAAGATTCATTAAATGCATTTTCATAAGGAAGGGATCATATCTTTGTCTGTTTGCGCAAACAGATACCTTGGACATTTAGATATTTCATATCTTAATGCCAAAATCCATTTGCAACATTGAATTTGACCAAAGCGGTATTCATATTTTCATGGTTTGCAAATCTCACCAGTGAGGGTTGTATCATTTTTGTTATTGAGATCTGAAGGAAGGAGGTATTCAGATCAACATGGTTTGCAAATCTAACCAGTGAGGGTTGTACCTTTTCAGGTTCCAAAAAGCTCAATGATGAAAAATAAAATAGCATTATCCAATGAAAAGTGACAATTAGTTGCATTTTGCATTCATATAGATTAATATTGCATTGTGGTAGTTATGGGATTTTCCCAAAAGGGGGCGAAAGTTAATTAGGGTTATATGATCAAAAGTCCATAACCAAAGTACATCATCAAATGTCCAAGTCATCAAATGATCAATGCTACATCAAGGATATCATCACTATACATCTTCCCACCTAGGGGCAACCTAACCATCTGATCATCTAGGGGCAACCTAACTATGTCCATCACCTATACCTATATATGCACCTGAATCATATCAAATGTCCATAGCTATAAGCCTCGCACCATAAGTGTTCCAAAGGAAAGCCTATTTTGCAATCAAATCAATTATCAATTAGTCAAATCATCCAATTGATCATTTAACGCCAATCATTTATCCGATCATCTATTTTCTCATCTTGAGCACATTGATTTGTTCGTTTCTCTAGATCTTGAGAGCGAATTGTCCATTAATCAAATCAATCCATCAACCTATCTATCCTATCAGATTGACATCAATACAACATCAACCAAGTGATTCTGATTGACATCAAGCGATATCAAAACATCATCAACTTATCTAAAACATCAATAACATTTTATCAATCATCAAATTCTCTCATGACTTGGGCATTTTCAAATTGATTTTATCGGGAAACAAATCAAAATTTCCCAAACTCAACCAAATCATCCAAAATCATTTCGATTCATTTCCCGAGGGGGCATCATATCCACATCAATGATTGAAATCAAGGATTCATGTCAGTGTTTTTTCATCATCAGGGGAAACATCTTATCATTCAATTAAATTGATCAAATCATCATCACTGGGGAATCTCAATCAGGTTGTTTTTCACATCATGACATCATATCATATTTTTTTTCATTAAAACAGTTGTAACAACAAATCAATCATCAAGACCAGATCACACATCATTTAATAAAAAAACAGACATTCTTTGAACCAACATGCTTCACAAATTTATTTAAACAAGGGCATTTGTAGACACCTAATTTTGGTCAAGCAAAATCAAGCAAAGAGAAAAGTGAGAAATTAAGATTAAAATCATGAATTAATTGAAAATCAAAGCCATTGGATCAATTAAATAAAAAAAATAAAATTATGCAATTGATTTTAATCAATTAATTGGATAGTTCAAATCAAATTAAATCCAACCCATTCAAGGGTAGAAATGACTATAAAATAAATCAATTAATAGTTCTTATTATTCTCACCCACTACATGGGACTAAAACCAAATAGACCAATGAGAGTGAAGATTTGAGCTCACATGGATCAAGGGCAAAATTGATTCTACACCACTCATCTTAGAATTGCATCTTGACCCTTCATTTTGTCTCTTTGTCTCAACATTTGAAACCATCAACCTAACTCACCTCTAATCATGGTTAACTCACTCTACCCCCTACCCTTGGGAAAATCCTATAAGTAGAGTGAATTTCTTAATGTAAATCACCACTTTACATCCATTATCAAGATCAACATTACTATAGGCAATTCATTTCATAATCATAGGATTTCATTTGTGATTTGCATAATAGTGATCATATTGGAGCAATTGTAGTGTAATTGAGCTACGATAGGGTAGAATTGCATCATTTAAAGCTTAATTTCTCATTCTAGGACTGTCACTAATGCATGCTAAAATGAGAGCATTTGATTAGCTTTTCTAGATAGGGAACCATGAGATGTTTCTTGCTTGTATGTTTGATACAATAGCTTAATTTTTAGATTTCATAATTGAATTGATCATATTTGCAAACTAATTTCATGAAGATATATTTCTTGTATATATAGATATCATTACCTTCTTATTTTTAGTAAAGGGTAGGTCCAATCTTACTTCTCTTGAAGCCATTGTCCTAGAAGTATCCATCTATCTTAGCACACGACGCTCTTGAGGCTTGCTTGAGATCATACAAAACCTTTTTCAACTTTTTGACACGATGTTCTTTTCCTTCTACTTCAAAACCTTGTGGTTGTTCTACATATACTTCCTCTTCTAAGTACCCATTCAAGAAGACACTTTTTACATCCATATGATGGATGCTAGCTGCTAATGAAATTAACATTCTAATAGTCTCTTGTCTCATTCATAATCAATTCCATACTTCCATATGAGGCCTTTAGCAATTAATATTGCCTTATGCCTTTCAACACTCCCATCATTATTATGCGTAGTTTTGTAGACCCATTTGGTGCCAATCTTCTTATCATGTGGAATTTTTGTAAGCTCCCAAGTTTCATTCTTGTTAATGGAATCAATCTCTTCCTGCATTGATTGCACCCAAACACCATTAGCACATGCATCTTCAAAATATGATAGTTAAAAATTAGCCTTGGTAAGTAAAGAATAATTCAGTATCTCACATCTTGGATTTTCTTTATGTGCTTGATTTGTACTTATTTGATAAATGTCACTTAATTTTCTTACCTTCCTTGTAGAACTTGGGCTTGGAGTTGAACAAATAGATGAGGGGCTACTTGGTGGAATTCTAGCTCTTGGATCAGAAACATTAGTGGGATGCTCATGATAAATATTATCAATAATAACACCATTCTAAACAGATTTTAACTTCTTAACATGACCTTTTGATGACCATAAATTCCCCCTTCATCAAAAGTCACATCTCTTGACAGAATAAGCCTATTACCTATAAGCCTTACTTTCCTCATTATATCCAACAAAAATGCATGACTCACTTTTAGGATCTAACTTTTTCCTTCTTTGATTAGGCACATGAACATAGTCTAAACAATCAAAAACTTTGAAATGATTAACATTAGACTTTTTCTCATTCTAGGCTTCATAAGGAGTCATCATGTGAAGTGCACTAGTGAGACTCTAATTAAGAATGCATATTGCTGTAGCAATTGCATCACCCCAACAAGAATTTCTTAATCCCTTGATTTGTAGCATACTCCATGAAATTATCACCACTATACAATTTTTCCATTCAACTATTCCATTTTGTTGAGGTGTGTAAGTCGTGGTGAGTTCCCTTTTGATGCCATTCATAGAATAGTAATTTTGAAAGGATTTTGAACAAAATTCTCCTCCATGATTAGTCCTTAAGCATTTGATTTTAAACCCTTTTTCATTTTCCATTAAGGCTTTACACCTCTTTAATGTATCAAGGGTTTCTTTCTTGGTCTTCAAAAAATAAATCCAACATTTTTTTGAATAATCATCAATAAATGACTAAAGTGATAAAACATGATGACTTACCCAAACTCTTTGTTTGCACAAGAACACAAGTATTTGAGTGAACACGTTGAAGGGGGTAATGGTCTCTCCATGCATTTCCCTTTGAAAATTTCTCCCTTGCATGCTTTCCTTTAACACATCCTTCACAAATCTCCTTGTGCTCTTCAACCTTAAGCAATCCTGAAACTAATGTTTTTGATGTTAGAAACTTCAAACTATGAAAATTTAAATGCCCATAGATGAGATGCCACAACCAACTTGTATCCTCGTATGCAATATTAGCAAGGTTTTTATGTTCACAAGGCCTCAGTGGGAACATCCTATTTTTTGTGACAGGCACAACACTAACAACTCTATTACCTTGATTCTTACCATAAATCTTGCATTGTTGGTTTTCAAAAAAAACTTTATAATTCTTCTCACATAATTTCCCAACACTTAACAAATTATGCTTTAACTATGGAGCATAGTAAATGTCTTTAACACTTTTCATACCTTCTTTTGTATGGACTTCCTTAACTCCTTTTGCAGTAACCTTCAATGATTTGTCGTCACCAAGCTAGATCTTGGATTTGCAACTTTCATCCATATTAGTGGAAACAACTTTTCATTTCCTAACATATGTTTAGAACATCCCTAATCTATATACCAAATATCTTTACTATTATATCCAACATTTTCATAAGATAAAAATAAATTATCCAGAGGATTCTTATCACCTTCTTGAGCATAATTAAGACTTTTGCCTTCTTTTAATCTGTAATCCCTTTCAAAGTGGTAATGCCTATTACTGTGGTAACAATGGATATTTATGTTGGCAAGAGGCACTACTCTTGAGGATTGATATGTTGTCATTGATGACAACTAGATGTGCAACACATGCTCATTCATCATGTTTTGGTCATACCGAAGGTTAGGAGATAAAATTGGTGAAGTATGACAGAGAAGGGCCAATGTAAAAAGTTCAGTAAATGGATTGGTACGAATAACTAGTTTTGAGTTTTGATATGAAATCCTAGGAGGAGCTTAACATAGGTATATTATATCTTAATCTAGGTGCACAACACTTGATGTTATCATCTGATGAAGATATGCAGATCTGTTTGGCAGTTTTGCAGTTATCAATGAAGAACAACAATATGGTTCAATAGATTGTTATGCGATCCTTGCAAATATGTTGGATGAATTGTTTTTGAGTTTGAGGACATAGAGCTCACTTGGGAGAATGATTCTATGTGGTTGTTCAAGGTTAGAATTGAAATTTGCATATGGATTTGGCCGACAACGCTACATGTTTCATATTTTTGTTCTTTGGTCGACCCAGTGGTAAATTAATTGCTGAAGTGGATATATAAGCTTGATGTATTTGATTGTTTTGGTGTGTGATACAAATGCTATGCATGCGAATGTAATGTAATTAGGGATTTGATTGGAAAGTAGTTATAAGCGATGAAGTGCATTGATTCAATTTTCTATGCCTAAATGGAGTTGATTTTGCATTTGTAGATGCAACGATCCAATTTGCCTACTGTGGAATTGTTTTCCACTCCTTTTCTAAAGCAGTTAGCTTTCCTATGGGTTGTAGCCCTTCTTTTGTAATTGAGCAGTACAATTTATATTTTAGTTTATTGTTCTTAATTGCATTTGGTTTGTGCTTGAAGAATCTAATCACCAATGTTAAAAATAGTAGAACACTAATTCACCCCCTCTCAATGTTTATTAATACCAACAATTGGTATTAGGGCTTTGTGCCTCGGAAGAAGTCTAACAACTTGAGGAAGATCCTGCTGGGTGATTCAATATGTTTAAGCAGTGTTCAGAAGAAGCTCTTGGTTGCACTTGAAGATCTTGATCAATCAAATGCTCAAAATATGGAATTAGAAAGGAGACTTAAGGAAGCTAAATAATTCATTGAGACCTTGAAGGCACAATTAAGAAAATCTATGGACAAGAGGAAAGATCTTGTTGAGAAACTAAAGCAGAAAGGAAATGTGGATGATTCAAAAGCCTTGAAGGAAAAGATAGATAAGTACGAGAAACTTGTAAAAGAAAAAGAAAATATGAAGCATGAGATGGAAGACATGGTGATGAAGATGACTAAGGAGAATGAAGCAAGGAAGAAGAATGAAGAACATCTTGAGAAATCCTTGAAGGAGAAATTTGACGAGTGTCACAAATTGAATCGTGAGATTGGACAATTGTAGCTTGATCTAGATGAATCAAGACATAATGAGCAAGAAAATGAAAGGGTAAATAACATTTTGAAGAGTGAGATTGTTGCTGCAAATGAGTTCAAAGAAAAATTCATAGCTAGCTCAACAAAGCTTGATGCACAAATTGAAAGACAAAAAGAAAAAAGAGATACACAAGGAATTTGTTATGAGAAGGGAGAAAGCTCTAGATCTGGTCAGAACAATTTCTTAGCAGACAATTGGAATGAGAAACCTAAGAGGATGCCTAAGTGGCAACCTAATGCACAAAAAATCAATGGAAAATGCTTTGTTTGCTACAAGTTAGGTCATAGGGAAAATCAACACATAAATAAGTCAAATGCTACATCATTTTCTAGGTCAATGTTTCAAGTGCAACAACTATGGGCACAAATCAAGCGAATGTAGAAATGTCATGAACAATGAGAACATAAGGTGCTACAAATCTAATAACTTTGGACATATGACAAAGAAATGTAGATTGAGGACAAACCAAGAAAACTTCACATATGGACAATCTAGTGTGACATGTTTCAAATGCAATAACCCAAGTCATATTGCTAAGTACCGTAGATTCAGAAATGCTAATATTAACATGGGAGGTTCGGTAGAAAGGAACAATATGCAGATCAATGACAAAGGACAACAAAAGGTGGAGGTTGAAGAGGTTAGAAAGTTGATGAGTAAGACATGGGTACCAAAAAGAAATTCTGATGCTAGTGGAGGGATTGCACCAGGATCTGGTGTGGAAATTTCTTCAGGGAATCGAATTAGGTCATAGACCTAGGGGAGATTTTCATGAAAAATCATAACAATCCCCTAATTTGAATGGATTGATTATTGCGATCGACATATTTATATGCATTGATGAGTTTAGAACATGATCAAATGGTTTGCGAAGGATTCTATAAGGTTTTGAAGGTTTGTTGATGTATTTTTGATTAGTAGTTTGAAAGATAGGGTAGGCCACATTAAATACACTTCACTTTTTAGCATGCGAAGGTTCAAAAAGGCATTTTCACAAATTCACCTTGCGATTAAGAGGAAGTGATTGAAGGCGATTAACAAAGATTAGCATAGATTTCATGGGAAAACCCTTATTTCGTTGAAAGAGGTATTTTTCATCGCACAACTTGATATTTAGAGTCTGAATCATGGATATGCTACATGTTATTGATATCACTGAGAAACCTAGGCCAAAATTTAATAAACATCCATTTAAATCTCTTGAGGATGATACAAACGGTGCACTTTCATAAAATTTTTACAACGTCTTGCATGTTGAAGATATTAGGGCATATATTCATTGCAATTTGGTAGAACTAGGAGATAATTCAATTGACGAGTTGTATAAGAAATTGTCTATGGATTCAAAATTGAAGGATGAATATAGGGTTTTCAAAGAAAAGAAATTCTCTTAGATTATGAACTTTTCTACATTTGATGAGGTATATTGGATTAGGTATGTTTTCAGTAGGATACATGATCATTTCATTTGGCTTGATAGACCATACAAAATCACTAAAAAGGTATTGGAAGCTGTGAGTGGTTTTAATGCTACTAGTGAGATACTTGCTTTGAAGTCAATTAAGAAGGACTTTGTCACTAAACTTATTGGTTTGCAATGTGATAAGAGAGAAATGACTATGAATGATATCTTACCGTTAGATGTACAGTTTGCATCTATAGTTTTAGGTTATAATTTTTTTTCATTTTAGAAGAGAGAACTCTATTTGAAGCACCATCGTCTATGTTTCCTACAAAATGGTCAAGGAGAATGCTAACTATGATATTTGTGAGGCATTGAGGGTCAAAATTTTGGAGAATCTTACAAAGATTAAGAAGGATAAAAAGCAAACATTCAAATATGGTTCATTGGTGGTATGCATTTTCTTTTACTTCATGAACTTCTTTCTTGGTATTGGAAACATTCAGTGGAAAAAAGATAAACCTGTAGCTATTTAGATAAGAGATTTCTATGCTATGATTGATAGTTAGTCAAGAAGAAGTACCCTACATGGATTTTTTTAGTGGTGATTATTCGCCAATTGGCGAATATTATTAGATTTGATAACCATCAAATCAACCCAAGAAACCTGCATGCATGACTATCACATAAACAGAAGCAAAAAGACAGAAGAGAGAAGGGAATCAGCTATGGCGGCCGATAGGCCAGAGAGTGCAAACACAT
>MU223914.1:346267-371979 GCA_018584345.1 Thuja plicata | reverse complement strand
GGAATACCGAAACCCTAAAAGGGAAACAACTCAGAAAAGGAAACTTTCCTAAGTCTAACTTAAGCTAAGAGTAGATGAACTAATAATTAACTAATTTAATTATTAGCAATGCTCGACTACTCTAACAAATATTTCCTGTCGGGTGTAGAAAAATTGGTGAAAAAATGCTTAGTATATTGGTTGACCGGTTTGCCCAGATTTTATAAAAGGCACGTATAGTGGTCATGTTGTTTGCCACTATTTGTACATAATTTCACTACAGTAGTCAGGTTGTTTGCCCATTTTTCTATTGTATATTTTACTATTATTTGCCACAGATTAAGGAAGGGTGTATTTATCAAGGATCACCATTCGCCAAAGGCCCATTGTCCCAAGTGAAAGTTTTATTTGCACTAGGACCCAATTCTCCATGCATCATAAATAATCGTGTCCCAAATTCCCGCCTCACTCGCTTAGTCAATTACTTGAAATTATGCGGGGTTCGCCAAATATTAGTTCTTATCATATGAAATTGTCGGCCCCTTTGCCAAAATTCAAAATAACCATTTGTATATAAGGATAGTTTCAAGAGATTTAGTAGTACAAAAAGTCAGTTGATTCTAAGCTCACAATTACGATCGGTAGTGAACCGGAATGACTGCGAGTTCGTAGTATCTTATTCAAGTAAAATTTTATTGCAACCTTAATTTGTTGGAGAGGTCGAAGTCAAAGTTAAACATGAAGAGGAATATTGAAGTTGGAGATGTCCAAGAGAGGCCAACAAGATGCAGAAAAATATCTTCATACTTTGGCGGGGGTAGACACAATGGTGTTGGTCAAAGTGAGGAAGGCACATCATCAGAGGAACCTGTACAACTTCAAGTTTATCAACTTACATAGGAGTCTATTCAACAAATTGGGGAACCTAATAAATCTGGTGACGAATTTGTGGAACCTGATATCTCTGATGAAGATGACCTTGAAGATGAATTTCAAGTAAATAACCAGTACCAGGATGAATCGATCGACTTCGGTAATGATGATGGTTCAATTAACAGTAACACTAAAGGGAGAGGAAAATCAAAAGAAAAAACTGATCGTCAATGGGAGATATCTAGGAGATTTAAATTTGATTGGGCGGAAAAGTATCCATTCATTGAACCCATCGACAATCCAATTTTAGGTGAGCCGCTAGTAGAATGCAGATGTACGATTTGTAGTTGAAAGTATAAAAAGGAAAAGCGGTTGCAACTTAAACTAGACACCATAGAGAAACATGTTGGTAAGGTTTACGAAACCTCATTTGTAGATGGAAAGGAAATAAAAGTGGTAAGATATAAAACACATGAGCAATGTCAACATCAAAGGAATGCTAAGGAATATTATTTGTTTCAGAAATTTAAGATGAAGCCTGGTGAAGTTCAAGGTTCTATTAATGCTATTTTTGAAAAATCAAGTGAAGTAGAAGAACACGGAAAAGATGTTCAATTAAGTAATGTTTGCCATATTTTGAGAAGAGGGCGTCCAATGAAAAACTATCCAAAAATGAGTGGTTTGTTACACTTTCTGAAAGTTCCTAACTATCCTATCACTCATTGGTCAATAAATAGTGGATGGGAATGGGCAAGTTGTATTGCCCAAGTTGAAATAGAGGATGTACAGAGAAAAATAAAAGAGTCAACCTTTATTGCATTGTCCTTAGACAAAGTTATGATAATAGATAATATGTCGTGGGTATGCATGCATGTTTATACTGTACAAAATAATGTCCACCAACCACATCTACTAACTGTTGCAAAAATGAGGGACAATGAGACATCAAAAACTTTATTTCAATTAGTAAAGAGCCATTTAATTGAATTTGGAGCTATGGATGAATTGACAATAGTGAAGAAGTTGATCTGTGTTGGAGCGGATGGAGCTTGAGTAATGCAAGGTCAAAGGAATGGCCTTTGCACAAAGATGCAGGCTTCATATTCACCATATGTTGTTGGCATTCACTATATGGCCCACAGGATGAATCTTTCTTTTAGAGTTGTGAAGAAGTTTCCTTTAGTAAACAAGGTTGAAGATTTAGTAAGAGAGTTGTACTCATATTTTTGTCATAGTCCCAAACGTTTTAGGGGAATTTCAACACTTTGCTGAGGAAATTACCAATGGAAAAAAGCTTCTAAAAGATGTTGATACCAGATGGATCTCTTTGAATGGACCAGTGCATTGAGTTTTTTCTGAATATCAATCTTTGATTGGACTTATGTACGAAAATCGTGACAATGCAAAAAATCAAAGATGTGGCGACCTGTTTCGGAGGTTAAGCAATATAGAGACACTTTTGAATTTAGCATCTCTTCTTCCCATGCTAGAAGAAATGATGCTCATTATGAAAAAAGCTCAGAAAAGAGCCATGTATGTTGTAGAATATGCTCATTTGTTTAAAATGTCATGCCAAGCCCTCGATAATCTTTATCAAAATGACCCAAATTTATCCGATGAAAAATTTCATCACTGGCGGAAACTAACTGATTTGAACAATCTTGATAATTATTTAAAGATCATTGAAAATGGAGATTTATGTGTTTGTTTAAGGGGATTTCAGATACCAATGTACTACAATGCCCCAAAGAAGCAAGCTACAAGAGTTACAAGGGAAGAGTTTACCAAGATCGTCAAGTCTATAGTAGCTAATGCAAGGGACATAGCCTATAAAGTTTCCTCTGAAATAAGATCCCGATTCCCATATGAACAACTGCTTGAGGCCATGGAAATTGTGTTTCCTCAATATCGGTGCTTAAACTCTAAGGAAGATTATCGTAATAGGCTGTTGACTTTGATAAAGGAATTCTGAAAATCTGTAGAATTCAATGGAGTGACTATCAATGGAATTTTAGATGAGGGTCTTCTTAGACAACAATCAGGCACTTTTGCAAGGACTATGAAGCATAATTATCAATTAATGCATAACCCACATGAAGAGGGCTCAGGAACAAGGCTTTGGACAAAACTAAAACATAGCACAATGTTGCATGATGAAATTTCAGAGTTCTTCAAGCTTGCTGATCTATGTCAAACCATGATATTGAGTTCCGTGGAGGATGAGAGAGTTTTCAGTGCTTTGGGATTCCTAAAATCAAAGCTAAGAAACAAACTAGACAAGAATTCGGAAACATGCTTGAGGGTCTACACATCTAGGTATGATGTCAATACTTTTCCTTATAAAAAAGGAATGGAAATCTGGAAGAAAAGATGCAAAAGAAGAGGGTTGGGAAATACCATTAACCAATCTCTGATTCTGAGTGGGACAACTACATGTGGCGATGGGAGTGGGATTCATAGAAGCGGAGGTCAGAGTGAAGAAGACACAAACAAAAAATGAAGAGAAAAATGAAGGAACTGGAATACCAACATTAGATGATGATGACGACACAGACATGAATTGGCAAATTTAGGAAATTTATGCTAAATTAGCAGTAGCAATCAATAGGTATTTTTTTAACTTATTAACTACTATATCCTATCATTCAATGTTCATTTTAGAAAAGCAATAATGTATTATGTTTCATCATTAAAATTTGAGAACAAACAGTATAATTACTGTAGTTTGTATCATATCAACAATGATCATTCATATTTGAATTTGAAATTCCAGAATAAAATTTTGTTTTCCAATAGCATATAACAGAGTAAATCAACTAAGAATAACTAAATAAAATAGAGTAACTCAATGTACATTAAATTGGAAAACATGAAAATTAGATAGAGCACAAATTGTTTTGTATTCATTTGCAATACATTACAATTTACAATAGTTCAAAATTCAGAGCAATCTTTGTAGGCCAGTCCAAACATCCTCTGATGGCAGAACAATTTGGTTCATAGTTTAGTCACACTCCTGCAACTTTTTTAGCAATTCATATTTGGAAGTGTGACTTGACAACACTGTTGCTTCTAAAAATCCATTCAAAGTTTTCACTGGTTTGATGAAATCCATGAATGTATCAGGAGATACGTCTATAGGAAGAAAGCGTAAATCAATATTTATTTTGTCTTGCAACCTTTTTTTGTAAGTTTCTCTTCAAATGAACTTATTTGCGTCAATTCCCTTAGGAAAACCAAGACTTTCTAATTTCTCTTTTCTTTGTTCCATCTTTGTTATCTTCTTCTTAGCTTTGTCATCCAATTCCTATGCTTCCCGTAGCTTCTCACATTTTTGAATGATACTTGATACCTTTACTGAGGCATCAAGGTGAGTGCTAATTCCCTTGTTTGATATATAACTATCACTCTTACTATAGAGTTGCATAATATCTTTTTCTTTCTTTTCTTCCTTGACAACATCCATGGTCTATTCAATGTTCTTATGGAGCTTCAAATAACATACTCTCACACTTTGAAGCATTTCAAACCACTCACACAAGCTATGAGACATCCCCAATATTTGGCCCCAAATGCGTTCTTTAGTAATCTTCACTAAATTATTACTAGTACTTGTTAAAGTTTGAATTGTATTATTGACCTTCTTTAGTTCTTTAGCCATTTTTTCACAATTATTTTTCTCTTCCATTGCTTTGTGTTCCCAATGATTGGCTTTATCCACCTGAGAGTCCAATTTATTTTGCAATTCCCGATTGGAGGCAACATTACTCTCCACGGTTTTAAATAACTTTTGTGAAGTGACTCTTTCTTCCTCTAGTTTTTTACTAATTCCTGCCAATTTTCCCCTCAGTGCCTTTAGCTCTACCTGCTCCTGTTCCTTCACTACTGCCTCCACATGTTCCTGCTCTGTATTTGATGATGTAGAGGTCCATTTTTTAATCTTTTTCTGTAATTATTTCAAACTATTCTCTGAAGCTTTCCTCTTTTCTTTTTCATTGGAAATGTCTGCCTGTAAATTTTCTATATTTTTCTCAAGCTTACTTTTCTCTCTTTCCAGCTTTAGCAGTGCATTGTAGACCACTTGGTTTGTAAACTTTGACACATTGATTTTGTCCACATTTTTAACTTTGGAAAAATCCATTTGGAGAGTGCTAACTTGAAATTCAGATGGATCTATCTGACTCTCTGGTGGGTTTCCATCTTCTTTTGGTGGAATAACAACCATAAACTCTATCATGTCTCTGTTTGGGTCATATGTTGGAAAAACCTTGTTGGATGCAGGTTGTTCCTCTACAACTGCAGTAAGGACACCAATATGCAATATCTTCTTTATTTCCTTATTCTTGGTTGTTGTTTCTACAAATTTATTATGGAAATCTTTGAAACAAAAATCTGGTGTTGCAGAAGGATTTGAATGTTTGAAAGGTGAACTGAAGCTTGCAATGCTTGTTAATATAACTAATGTTGTTTGAGGATTTAAACTTTTAGAGGGTTTTGCTGAACTTGAAAGTGTAAACAATTCTCTAGGATTGAGTCTCAATGATTTGGAAACCTTTTGCTTCTTGACACTATCTTCTTATATGGGATTCTATGTAGATTCTACTGGCCTCTTTAGAGAGGGAACTTGTTGTATAAGTTGCCCAGTCCCATTGGCACCAGTTCCACTACCAGACCCAGTAGCAGTAGATTCCCCAATTCCACCCGTGGAAATGGATGTTCTTATGGGCATAGTGGTTCCTGATGAATCTAATGGGTCCACTCCAAATCCAACCCCAAGGTCTGCACCGTGATCAATTTTTTCTATGACAATTGGAATCCAGACACCTTCTCTTGTGGGATCCAAACCACCACCTTTATAACCCATTTTTTTCACAATTATTTCCCCTTTTCTATATACTTGTTTTTGGTATTCGCTAACTCCACTATGAATCCCTGGAGTAATTGCAAGTGGTGGATTATCATCCACACTGTCTGGATCACTGCTGTTATATGCCATGATAGGATGTTCCAAATTCCACAATTTGCTAAACTCTATATCCTCGTCTATTTCATCCAGATCTGCACTGGTCTTTAGTTCACCAAGATCCTTTCTCATACTCCAAAAATCATTCATTTTCATTGGAGTCCATTTTCTATCATTACAATCTTCTACTATTTTATTTGGTATTTTTTGTTTGATGGATGATTAGCTTTTTCGTAGAAATTGTAGGACATTCTAAGCTATACAATGCCCTGGTTTATTGATGTCATAATTTTTGGTGATGACTGTTCAACTGAAATTTTTTCCTTAGTGGAAACTTTCTCCATCTCTTTTGTAATTTCATCCCAGCTATCCTTGTTTTTCAACTTCTCTAGCAATGGTTTACTTTCATGTTGAAACAAGTTTGCAGAGTTCTTATTAGCAACAAGCATTGTTTCAATGACGTTGAGTGGATCATACTTCTAGTACCACTCTAAATCAAATTGAAAAATTTCTAAAAAACATTTTTCCACTTTGAATGCCTTTCTCTCAAATGTTAACCCTCCAATTGAGAAAGGTAAGGAAGGGAATATGCTCTTCTTCGACTGGCCAATGAAGAGTCTATATGTACTCTCTAGTTGTAGTACACATTCTACTATAAACACCCTGTTTGTCACATGCATTAGAAGTTTGTGGGGTTGTAGTTCTGATCCGTAAAACCTTAGCACAGTGTATTCTTCCATTAAGTACTAGTCAGCCAATTGAATTGTGCTTCCAAGTTGGATGCAATCCCTAAATGAAGCAGACAATCTAGGCATTGGAGTGCTTGTTATTTTTTTGTACAATGGTGCCAAAAAGAAGTCTACAAAATTACTGTAATTCCTTCTGTTATCATACATCCTTATCTGAGGTGTCCAGTTATATATTGGAGTACATGTTGGTCCTGTGTCCCTCTGAATTTCAAGCTTGTTGCCGTTGCTCATTAGTATTGCAACATGCTTGGCTAGAAGAAGATAACACAAGTAGGTTGTGAACCTGAATGTCTTAGAATTGCCTCTTTTAATCAATGCTAATTGTTCTTGCATTGATTGAACCACGTGTCCAACAAAATTATATCTTACTGGTTCATTGACACAATGGATATCCCAAATCAATTGAAGAATGCTGGCACCCACTTCCCTATTGTTTTCCAGTCACAGGAAAAATGCTAGCAAGGATATAATATCCTGAACCCATGGCACAAAAATGTTAAAATCATAAGGAGGCTTATGGTTCTCACCCAATGAAGCCTTTGCCTCTGCAACTATTAGACCCTTTATAAATGAATTTTTTGCATTTGGCACGAATGCATCATATTTGTCTGCCAGCAATCCGAGGTCAATATGGACATTACAGTTTTGTCGGTCAAACCCTAGGTCTAGCAAACAAAGAAATTCTTCCTGGGTTATTGATAAAATTTCATCTTGATTATTTTTATTCACAATTGCTTTTCTTTCTTCATCATAATTTTTTGCACAAATCAAGACAATTTCTAGGCAAGGGAAAACTTTGGGTAACAACATGCAACCCAAACCTACATCCCATGAAGCAAATTCATTCATTTTTGCACCTATCGTTGGATTAAATTTTATAAATCCAGACCTCTTTGGCCCAGTTTCCTTACTGCACAATGCATGTTTAATTGATATAACTCTCCTTTGACCATCGATAGCAGGATCATAAACATCGTGGTACTCATCAGTGAAACCAAGGATTTTTACTAGTTTTTTGTAGTCTATTAAAGTTTTCCCATCTTCTTTCCCTCGGCCTTGAGTTTTTTCTTTCCCCATTGTTCTTCAAAAGAATGAAAAAATACAGAATCAAAGATGTTTACTAAAAAAATCACAGATAATAACTAACTAATTAAGAAAACCCCAATTGTACATGCAAGAATTAAAATTTCAAAATCAAGTTAAACAAAATTTTTGACATTACAAAATTGGGATGCATTAGTCTAGATATCTTAAAAGTTTTCAAGAATAATTGCATTTGAGATACAAAATACTGAAGGGGATTGTTGATAAATATAAGGATAACATATGTTTCATGGTTGAAACTGATGACTTCTTAATGTAAGCAGTAGAGCCTATAACTTCATTGGTTATGTCGATGGGATATGAGGTTGATGCTCATATTCTTGAAGCCTATGAAAATGATATACCGAGGAAGCCTATTGATCCTAATGAAATTTTTTTTGAGACACATAAACAAAAGAGTCTTAAGGTGCACATGGAGGTCAATAGATCTACTAGAGAAAGGAAAGTCACTAAAAAAGTTGAGCACTTGGCTGAAGAGATCGACATTCTTGTTTAGAAATTGAGGAAAGAGAGGAAATGAAGAGATGAAGAGGAGAAGAAGGCAGTAGAAGAGACAATTGATGTTGATGCAACCACACCGAGCTGTACCCCTATTGAATCTTCATCAAAGACTTCACAATCTAGAAGAGAAAATCCTACTTTAGTGAATCCACCTGCTAAGCTTTCCCCTCCACAAAAGACAAGAAAACCTAAGGAAACATATGAATTAGTTAGTTCAAAGAAGAAAGCACAACCTAAGCCATCCAATAAGAGGGTTAAGACAAAGAGTTCAATGAAGTATCAAGGTGTTGCTGATGATGATGAGGAGACAAATTCTAATGATGCAGTAAACAATTTGAGGTTAGAAGGAGCTAAAGTAGATAAGGTATCAAAGTATAAACAATATGAAGAGCATGCAAGCAAGAAATCAAAGGCTGAAACCGGTAAGCCCCATATTACAATATTTACTAACAAATCTTATATTAGTTGATATGGTTGCAAAGAATATAACTATTTTTAGAATTTTGGTGCAACTTAAAAAGTATTATAACAAGTATGATAAGAGTGAGAAGAAAATACTTGAAGAGGCCACTCTTTAGTATTTGAACAAATACAACAGGGAACTTGTAGAAATTAAAGGAGATATTCTAGATGAACTATTTGATTTATTAGAAATGAGAAGATGTAGTGCACAATCAAAATATAAGAGGATTAGGGAAAGAGTTTTGGTCAATCTTTGTCCCGTGATAGAAAAACAAGAAATGTATAACATTATTGAAGAAGCAAAGGAGTTTATGTGCAAGACAAGTTTGAACAAACTTATGATCGGTAAGACTGGTGAAGTTGTCAAAGATACAAAGAAAGTTTCAGAAAAGACTTGTTGAACAATTAGTATGAAGTGGTTCTAGAGGATGGTAAAAAGGAAATTGATGACACTACTGTTCATGATAGTGAACCTTTGGATAATACTTTTGATGTTGTAGATGATATTCCTGATATATATATTTCTAGCATTCCTATTACTTTGTTTGGTGATGACTATGTTACTGGTGAGGAGAAGTAAGGAACTGAAAATGTGGAAGGTGATGTTGAGACAATGAAGATAAATATTGAGGGAGATAAGGTTGGTGAAGCTAAGACAGATTTAGATCAGAGAAGTGAAGTAGGTAAGGATGAAGGCAATATAGATAATGTTTCAGATCAGGTAGTCCTTATGGAAGCTGAAACATAGAAAGTCAAAGAGAAGTAGACCGAGATGAAGGTAGAGGCACAAGACACTACTGAGGAAGTGAAGGAATTTATAGAAGAGGATAACACTAATATGGATGAAATGGAGATTATTCAAGGTCCAATGTAGTTAGATGTACTCACTACAGTGTAGATGATGAAACTTGCATTAGTTGTACAAGCCAAGGTAAGGAAGCTGTTATAATTAATAATCTTTCCTTGGTGTATTATTTAAATAAGGATAAATCAAGGTATCCTAAATTATGTTTTGTCCTCTAGTTCAAGTGGGAGATGTCACTTTTTTATAATTCCTTTAATAAGGAAATTAGATATTCCTCCTTAAGAGGATTCTCACACTTGACACACACTTAATGTGAATGTGGAATTCATAGAACATAGGAGTTACATGCAAACTCCATCACTCATCTCTATTTAAGAGATGATTCTCCACACACTTTACAATAATCTTCTCACAATGTTCTCACTTTTACTCACATTCTCAACTCTTTCTCTCAATGTTGTAATGAGCTTCTTAGTCACATTCTCTAGGATTTTTTGCCTCATTCATATTATATTCACAAGGGGTTTTTCTTAGTTTTCCCATTTCAAAAACATTGTCTCATTGTGTTGATCTTGGAGCTTCTTGTTGGTTTTGGTGATAGTTCTTGAAACAATCTTTCTTTCATTATGTTCTGGTAATATTCTTCCTTTTTTCTCACTCGGATTCTTTCCTAAGCTCTTTTCATTTTTTTTTGTATATTTCTTACATGGTATCAGAGCTAGCTAATCCTTTTTATGAGTGTTTGCAAGCTTTTTCATTTTTTTGTTCTAACATTTGTTGCAGCTCTTGAATTTTTTTTGGGTTTGGACGAATCACCACCAAAGCCAGTTTATAGTCTTCATTTCCAATTTATAGTTTTACACCCTCTGTCAGGTAACCACAAGGGTTTTCGTTTTGATCATTCAATCTATATTCTAACACTTTGCAGGTTTCATCTAATCATATTTTAGCCCTATGCTGGTTTTTCAGGATTAAAATAATAAGATCTCAAAATTTTTTGATATCTTTGTGCATGTATGATCAGTCACTGTTTAACTCTCTTTTCCTCTAATTTAATCTCTTTGATGTTATATTCATTTCTCATTGACCACTGTATGTTTTATAAATCTCTATTTAAATACATCTATTTGTTTCTTATAATCTTTATATATATTTATATCTATTATGTTTCATATCTCCTTGATCTGGTAGAGTTTCTTCGTGCTATTTGGGTGGTTTGAAGAAGGCAATATTCAAATAGTTAGCTATTTTTTAACTTGTGTTTCACAGCTCCAACCTCTTCTCTCCTTTCCCAAGGAGGATTTTAGATTCTTTCATTTGTCAAGATGCTCCTGTCATACTCTTGTGCTACATAAATACTACCCCTCGCAGCGCTTGAACTCTATCCCTCGCACCTCACTTTGTTGTTCATATTGGTGGATTTTTCTTTCCCTTAGATCTTCCCACGCCTTGCTGTTCTCTCTCCATGAACTGTTGATATTTCCTTAGCTTGTGCAGTATTTTAATTCCATTCATTGTCTCTTTCATCTTTCTTATGTCCCCTTGCGCTTTCCCATCTCTGGCGTAGCCTTAGCTTTTGTGTTGGGATCAATGGGAAGTACTACTGAGAGGGGAGGGGTGAATCAATACCTCTAAAACTTTTAACTCTTTTCACTTTTCATCATTAGTAATCATTCATTACTGTATTACCGACCATTACTGTTGTTCTTTCTTATGCATGTAGTATTAATTCATAATCTTTAATTGTTTGCAACATTCATAGAAACATTCATGAAAGTAATAAACACATAACACAAGATATGATATCGTAGAAAACTCCTGTTAGGAAGTAAAAACTGCAGTGGGGATGGCACCCACAAAACTTCACTATCCACAGAATGGAAGAGAGCCGGTAAAGGCTTACAATTGATCACTTATGATGATCTACCCTGTTAGGAGTATTAAAGTGGAGACCTGTTAAGAGCTACTATGTTAAGAGCTTTAGCAACACTGATTTAAGTGTGCACTCGGTTAAGAGATTTACAATAGGACTGTTAGGTCCACCTTTCTTGAAAGGATTTCTTAAGTGTACAAGACTTGTTAGAATGAGTACATATGATTGACCTAACTGTATGCAATGTACAATTGCTGATTACAGATCCATTAAAGCTCTCATAATAAGAATATCACCTTAAGTGACTGATTAATACCTTTCTCTGCTCATCGGTACCCTGTGTTCTTGTTCTTGAAACTGATTTGATTCTTTTCTGTCCTTCTGCATGAAATCTCTTAGCTGGTTCTTAGATGCTCTTTGTGGCTACAATCTTCATCAAACAACAACATGTTCACAATAGATTGAGCATCTATTTATACAAGTATTTGACCTATCTTAGAATCACACATTACAATGTTAACTCTTATATCCAAGGTTTACAACTTGACCTTGATCTTTAGTTTGCATGTTTTAAATTAGTAAAACTAATTAAAACAATAATAAATACATTGCTTCCTCCACACATAATGGTTTTAAAACAAATCAAGAAGCTATATATACAACTTCAGTGATTTATCTGACGTGGAAATTCAGATCCACTTTTTGCAGGATGTAATTGACTGTTGGTTCTTGGTCGTCTAGTTGAACTAAAAGTCTGTCGGCGTTCCTTTTTTGAATTGATCATCGGGTTCCCTTTTTCTGTTGGGTTTCTCTCTTTGCTGTTCCGTCGGGTTGCACTATTGTTACTCGTCAGGTTCCTTTATCCCTTTTGTCATCGGGTAACACTGAATAGTGTTTGTCAGGATGCTTTGAACTTGGCAGTATTGGGTAACCTTGGCGTGAGGTAGTGTTGTGCCCTATTTTTCGGTGTAGTGTAAACCGATGATGTAGATCATGTTTTTCTTTGTGTATACTAATGGAAAAATATAATTCCTTCAATCTCCCCCTTTGAAATTAGTATCAAAAACTGATATGTGCATAATACTAAAGTGTTTAGTATGTACACCATGTTTATATCCTTGTCATTATATGACTCCCCCTAACTATATGCGTCAGTATAGTATAAGTATATATGTACATGTATACTTGCCTCTATACTATACATTCTTTGTTCTTTTATCTTTCAATTGTTTGACTATACAATTCATTCCTCCTTTCACTTCCCCCTTCTTTTACTGACTTAACTATATGTACATATCACTTCCCCCTTTATTTGATACTCATGACAAAAATGTACAACTTATAAGATGCCAAAAATGTGTAACTTACAATGTGTCAATAATATGTGAGTGGGTGTTCTTGATGTCTTCGAGCAATTTCTCCCATTTTTCTTTTAGGATTTCTAGTGCCATGTGCTCTAGCTCTAGCCTTGCATGCATATTATAAATGCTGTCTAGGAGAGACATTTCTAGGGTGACAATTAGTGTGTTTTCCTCTGTCACATTTTGTTGCAATAGTGAAAGTATCGGTAAGAGTTGAGCTTGAAGCTCATTTACCTCATCTCTGTACTTCATCTCTGCAATCTGTATGTCCTATCTTAATTGCCGAGCCTGTTTGAGTTTCTCATTATGCAATTTTATTGCCTCTTCATTATTCATGAGACTTTGTGCACTTGTCTTAAGATCAACATCAATTTGTGCTATCTTGTCAGTATACTCATGTGTGAGTTGATCAAGTGTGCATAATTTCTGTATCAAGGTAATAGCTTCTGAGATGATTGGGTCAATTGTGCTCACCAATTCAAAAAGCTTTACCTTTTTCAATGCCACTTCTTGGCTTATCTTTTCTGCTAGCTTGAACTCATACTTCTGTTCAAGTCTTTCTTCCATGACCTTCTCAACATCGATGTTTTGAGATGTGATTGCCTCTATGAGAACCACTAGATGATCAAGCATTGGGGTTGTCTGATCAACATCTACATCTGGTACTATTTTCTGAAGTATACCTCTTGCTACTTCTGGTACCTTTGCCTCTTTTGTGGCTTTCCTTAATTTGTCTTGCATTTCCTTTCTCTCACAGATTCTTTCATACTTGGTCAATTCAGTTGGATCCAATGTCCTCAGATCACAAAGTGGAATCTCAATGATTTCATCCAGAGTTACTAGATTCTTATGCTTGCTCTTCTTCTGCTTTGAGACTTGTGGGGACGCAAATGTATGAACTATCATTGCTAGTTCTTTTTTCCTCTCTGAAGTTCTTGGTGAAGGCTTTGTAGAAGATGCTTCTTGTGTTTTCTGCTTGGAGTTCACCTGTCGGTTTGGTGAAGACATCTCTCCATCAACCTTGGGTGTCTCTGCAGTTTTTTCTTTTATTTTCTTCTCTAGCTCATCCTTCTTTTCTTCTTCACTCTTATCTTTTTGCTTGTCCTCTTCTACCTTTTGTGTTTCTTCTCTATTTTGATCAGTGGATTTATCTTTCTGATCATCGGTTGTAGCTTGCTCTGCAGTTGTGTCCTTTGTATTATCTGTGGTGTCTTTTACTTTAGCATCACCCTTGTCCTCATGTGTGCTTGTGTCCTCTGTAGTAGATCCACCATCACCCTCTAGTATATTGATTTCCTTCATTAATACATGCATATTTCTTTGTGTGCTAGCTTGGGATTTATCTAGAGTGGTGTCCTACTTGTCGGTTTAATCTTTTTGAGCAGTGACATCCTCATCTTTTTGTACTTGCTCTGCAGGGTCTGGTTCTATTAAGTCCATGACTGACGTGTCCTGCCATGTCTCATCAGCAACATTCATATCTTTATCCTCTGATGTCTTTAATTCTTTTTTCCTTCTCTGATCCTTAAGTGTTATGAATATTACATCATCTTTCTTCAGTGGATCTTTATCAGAGTCATAATTGGTGATGTCTTGAATGTCAAGATCATCCATGACTCTGTCCAAATCAATTGGCTCCATTTCTTCAACATTGTTCAAAGCAATGTGCTGAAGACTTTCCTTGTCTTTCTCTTCCTCTCTATGAGGTGTGTCAGTGAGAAGTAACTGTTCCTCACGACTTGTTGACTCTACTGGCAGACCTAGGAGTTGTCTCCATTTTTTTTTGGTCATTGTGTCTAGCTCTATAAAATTTTCTTCAAGGACTTTGTAAGCCCTTATCTTGGCTACAAACTTGCCTAAGTGCTTCTTCATAATTTCTTTGATTTCTTCAACCTTAGATTCAGGAGGCATAAGTGTAACAAGTACCCTCTCCCTTGATTCTCTTTCAGTCTATAGAGCATATGACCACTGTTCGGATATTCTATTACCCAGCTCCTTGGGTATTTGATTTACAAATTCAGCTGGTACATATTTAAATTTCACCATTGACCTGATTATTGCCTCTTGTATCTTATTTTGGTCCTCTGGTTTAAGTGTATCCCATTGTCTGATTTTCTTATCAGTCATTGTACCATGTGTAGCAATGGATTCAACAGCCTCATCAATTGTTAGATTTCTGAAATTCTTCTTTACTACATCAAGCTCATCTTCTTTAGAATCCTCAATGTCAGCCTTAGTTCTGACCATTCTTTTTCTCCTCTTTGTAGGTGTTGTCTACACAACTTGTTGCTTTGTTTGTTTTGTTGGTTGCTTCCTCTAATAGGTCCTTACTTGACCTTTCTTAAGAGGTTTGGTATCGGTATTTGTAGTTTGACTCCTTGTCCTCTTCTTCTTTGTAGGAGGTGGAGGTGTATTAGATTCAGTTTCCTTAGAATCTGATTTCTATTCATCATGCCCTTCATAGATGGTGTCCTGTTCATCGATTTCCTCTGGTTGTTCTTGTTCCTCCTTAGTAACCGATAGAATCTACTTGAGATTCTTAACCATCTTATCCTTTTTATTGACAATTTTCTTGATTTCTAGGCCTCTTTTAATCTTTGATCTGGCCTCTTCATAGGTTCCAAACCTTGGTTTTTTGCTGTCAATAGGCTCATTGATCAATGCATCAATAGCATTGATTGCTTGATCTATGTTGATTTCATAATCTAGTGGTGCTAACCAAACTGTCCTTGGTACAACCGGTTTGATGTGGGTGAAATCTGTGTCCACCATAAAACATATTTCATCCCTATTTTTTTCTATTAGTTGCTCATGGATCCTTGTTCTTTCCATCATCTTTTCCTTGAATTCAAGGAAGTATGCAGTCATAGCATATTCAAAATTATCTCCTAGTGACTTAATTATTTCACTAATATGTAATGTCACCGGTTTTGTAGTGTCCCATTTCACTTTTCCTACTGAAGGAAAGTATTCTTGAAAGTAGAAAAAGATACACATGATAAGTGAGCCAAACTTACATGTGTTGGTTATTGCAGACCCAATTTTGTTCATGTTCTCATCTAGTTGTTTCAAAATGATCTCACATAGATCCATTTGTATGCCCTTGGTCACCATTTTATAAGCTGTGCTTACTGATGTTACCAATATGTTGTTCAGCCTGCTTTCCTGAAATATCTTGTAACTAATCACACATGCATCAAATCTTAGTTCTTCATCAGTGATGGTGTTCACTTTCAGACCTCTGTTGTCCCATTCAGCTTTAGTAAGCTTTTCAACTTCTTGCCTGGAAGTATGTTTGTGACCCTTAGGCTTGTCAATTATTGGATAACTAGTGACAATGTGAAGGACATCCTTAGTGATTTGTTTGTGTTGATCCAACCACAACTTCTAATCGTGCATTCTACTAAGTACCAATCTGATCCAGTCAGTTTTGAATTTCCTCGGGAAATATAAGGCATTAGTTATCCCTTTAACTTCTAAGTGTTTGTGCTCTTCCTTCAGGTTGGCCTCTACATCACAAAGATTCTTATAAGCTTCATCTATCTCTAGATCACCTATTTCAACAATCTTGCAATGAATATAAGACCTAACGTCTTCTATAAGAAAAACCCTAGGTGGAATCTTAGAGAGCATACTGGTTTCATCGGGTTGTGATGCAATCTACGGGCATAACTAGTATTTGGGCTCTACACAGGTGTTATTCTTGATTAACCTAACCACATTCTTCTTATCACTCTTGATCTTAGCAGTTCTTGAGGTGGTTGCCATTATTTTTCAAGTTTTAGGGATTTCTTGAAATTTAGGGCTTTCTTGATAAATAATGACAAAGTACTTTTGGTGCCCTTGGTACTTACTTCAATCCATGATAATGGTGAATGATCTATTTGTTGTGTGTGGATTGAGATGAGGACGCTTTTCTTTCTTCTCTTCAATTCACTCTATTTTTCGCTCTGCTTTTCTCTTCAAATCACGAGTGCAAAATGAAGTTCTCTCGTCATCTATTTATAGACTTTTTACCCTGATTCTTTTTCATAAATGCTCAACGACTCATCGGGACATGAAGACCGAGTTCATTGGGAAGTCTTTCAAAATCATCATCGGTGTTGACATGATGCTCAGGACAGCTATTAACAATTTTTCTTTTACCGACGGATATCGGTATTCTGTCATGACAACTTTGTCACTTTGCTTCCTTACCGACGGGTGTCGGGTTACATTGGTAACTTAACCATTTTATGTGTTGACCGACAAATTCTCATAAGTGTACACATCTCATCCTTTATATTCACCGATGATTTTCGGTATGTGTATACTAACGGGGTTGATTTCCCAGAATTGTAACAAGTAACATAATATGCATCTTTATTTATGCAAATTTTGACTATCTATCAATTGTATAATGGAACTGATGCAAAATATGACTTGGTGTAGTGCAGTTCCATACTTACTTGTTCAGCTTAAGTGGGGTTAGTGATGTCACCAGATCCATTTGATGGGGTGTCACCATTTGCATTGCTTGGTCCAGCTTCATCATTTCTTGAAGCTTTTCTCCACATTTTGTCTCTAGCCCTTCAGATATCTTCAATGGTGTTTCCATTGGGATATGTACTTGTCTCTGTCATTCGGTCTTTGCAATCCTTTTTGAGATGACCAACTTTATGACAGTATAAGCATGCCATTTTAGGGTTTGACTAGCCTCTAAACCTTTTGATCCATTCCCTCATGTAGTTTGCAACAATGTGACCATATCTACCACACACTGTACAGTTTGTCCATGTACTGTAGTCCCATACATATTGATTACTAATTTTTTTTTGGTTGATAGGGAGTTTCTTGACCTTTATGCTTCCATGCTTGCCTTTTCTTTTTCCAGCATTCAAGACTTGTGTTCCCATTCATCTTGCATGTAGGAAATTATTTGTCCATGTAGGTTTCCTTCTTTGGTTGTTCTATCTTAGACTTACATTCATATGCTTTATGTCCTTTCTTGTTACATTTATAACAAAATACTATGAATGAAGATGTAGATTTAGGAATACCTTTCATTTTTTCTCGGCATACATTTGATGTGTGGCCTTGCTTTCCACAGTGTTTGCATGTCAGCTTTCTTGGTCCTAGATTTTCATAAACATTATTTGGATTGACTTGATTTGATGATTCTCCTTTTTCGGTAAAGCCTAAACCGTTGTTGTTGTTGACTCTCCGTTGTCCTTCAAGAAAATCATCCATTCTTTTATTGCTCTCTTCAGCCTTTCTGATAACTTCATTATGCTGTTGCTGAATTCTAACCTCATGCTTTAGTTTTTCATTTTCTTCTCTTAGTTCACCAATAACCTGTACTCTTTCAATGAGTTATTTATTCATTCTATTTGCTTATTGATTCATTAGAATAATACAATTTGTGATCTCATGGTGATGCTCAACATGTCTTTGAATTTCTAACTCCTTTTCCTATAGCTTCTCTGTAATCTTCCTTCTGTCATCAATAGCAAGTGTTCTTTCTGTCTCAGCTTGTCTAGCATTACTCATCACATTAATCATTCTTACCATCTCTCTCTCTTGACCAATTTGCAACATCTTTATTTTCTCTGTCAGATGTTGATTGATCTCCTTCAGATTTGTGATGTTCTCTTCTGATGTATCTGATGCATTACTTGTGTTTGATCCTGAAGATTCAAAGAAATATGGAATCTCTTCTTCTTGATAATCATTTTCATTACTCCGTGTTGCCATACCTTTCCTCTCATCCAATAATTCTCTCATCTTGATTCTCGCTTCTTTATACTGTTCATAGAACATCTGTTTCTCAAGCTTTTTATTCTCAATATTCTTATCAAGTTTGTACTTCTCCATTGTATGATCTTTTCTCTTAAGCCTTTAAGATTTTCCAAGAAGAGACTTATCTCTGATACCAATTGTTGGGATCAATGGGAAGCAGTACTAAGAGGGGAGGGGTGAATCAGTACCTTTAAAACTTTTAACTCTTTTTTACTTTTCATCATTAGTAATCATTCATTACTATATTACCGACCATTACTGTTGTTCTTTTTTATTCATGTAGTATTAATTCATAATATTTAATTGTTTGCAACATTCATAGAAACATTCATGAAAGTAATAAACACATAACACAAGATATGATATCGCAGAAAACTCCTGTTAGGAAGTAAAAATTGCAGTGGGGATGGCACCCACAAAACTTCACTATCTGCAGAATGGAAGGGAGCCGATAAAGGCTTACAATTGATCACTTCTAATGATCTACCCTGTTAGGAGTATTAAAGTGGAGACCTGTTAAGAGCTACTCTGTTAAGAGCTTTAGCAACACTAATTTAAGTGTGCAGTCAGTTAAGAGATTTACAATAGGACTGTTAGGTCCACCTTTCTTGAAAGGATTTCTTAAGTGTACTAGACTTGTTAGAATGAGTACATATGATTGACCTGACTATATGCAATCTACAATTTCTGATTACAAATCCATTAAAGCTCTCATAATAAGAATATCACCTTAAGTGACTTATTAATACCTTTCTCTGCTCGTCGGTAGCCTGTGTTCTTGTTCTTGAAACTGATTTGATTATTTTCTGTCCTTCTACATGAAATCACTTTTCTGGTTCTTAGATGCTCTCTGTGGCTACAATCTTCATCAAACAACAACATGTTCACAATAGATTGAGCATCTATTTATACAAGTATTTGACCTATCTTAGAATCATGCATTACAATGTTAACTCTTATATCCAAGGTTTACAACTTGACCTTGATCTTTAGTTTGCATGTTTTAAATCAGTAAAACTAATTAAAACAATAATAAATACATTGATTCCTCCACACATAATGGTTTTAAAACAAATCACGAAGCTATATATACAACTTCAATGATTTATGTGACGTGGAAAGTCAGATCCACTTTTTGCAGGATGTAACTGACTGTCGGTTCTTGGTCATCAGGTTGAACTGAAAGTCTGTCGGTGTTCCTTTGTTGAACTGATCATTGGGTTCCCTTTGTCTGTCAGGTTCCTCTCTTTTCTGTTCCATTAGGTTGCACTGTTGTTACTCGTTAGGTTCCTTTATCCCTTTTGTCATTGGGTAACACAAAAGAGTGTTTGTCGGGATGCTTTGAACTTGGCAGTATCGGGTAACCTTGGTGTCGGGTAGTGTTGTGCCCTGTTTGTTGGTGTAGTGTAAAATGATGGTGTAGATCATGTTTTTACTTGTGTATACTAATGGAAAAATATAATGCCTTTAGTCTGCGCAACCCTTTCTCCTCCTTTAGCACATCTTCTCCAAGGTTCTCACTCGTAGCCTTTATAGTTCTCCATCAATGTCAACCACCCTTCAACTCCTCACACTTCTGCCCTGCCCCCTTGTTTTTTGTTGTTGGGTTTTTTTTTAATCTCCCCTCTTCAGTCTTTTTCACCTGTTCTCTTTCTCAAGTGTTTCCCTTTTCATCTTCCCCTCCTTTCGTAACATTTCTCCCTCTCTTCATTATTCCATCTCAGTCCTTCCCTCTCCATCTTTAATCATTTTCTTTGTTGTTTACAACTCCAACACATAATCATTATAACTATTGATAATTATAATTTTTTATTTCATATCATTTTAATTTTTCATTATTACATTCTTCTGGTTAATGTATATTTTTCATCGTAGCATTGCAGATTTATTCTAACATTTCTTCCATGTAGGTTTATTGTAGCTCTGTTACTCCACAATTTAATCATTATATTCCATCTGAAGATTTATCATTAGATTTCGTTGTTTATTTTTATTTTTACCAATATTTGTTTCAAATTTATTTAACAAAAAAAGTAAAAACATTAAAACAAAATTTCTGCTTCATAATTTTTAATATCATTTTAACCTCATGCTTATTTCATCAATATAAACATATACCATTTCCTATTTTGTTAAACGACTGCAATAAAAATTTGTTCTTTGATTTAAACAAAATAATTTTTTTATTTAAATTTCTTTCAAATTAACCAATATCATTTACGTTAAATTTTACTTTTGGGTTTATTTTAACATATAGATTCTTGTATTCTAGTTTATTTTGTTGCATTATGTCGACTTTAATTCTAGAAATCAAATTGACAAGTTCTAATTACCATGCTTGGAAGATGCATATAACTTTTATTTTTTGTTTCAAACATATTCTTGATATTTCTACTAGGGAAACTTCTGCTCCCTCGAATACTGATTCTAAGGCCGATATTGATGCATGGAATACTAAAAATGATGATGCTTTAGGCCTAATAGACAATTTCATTAAGCCCATAATTGTATGTTTTAATTTCCCATCGTACTCACACCCATGCAGCTTGGGATATTTTTCAAAAACACCTATGGCAGTGCAAATGAATCTAGAAAGATTCAACTCCAAGATCAATTGGAGGATCTCAGGTATAATGATTTCAAAACCATGGATGATTTTTTACTTAAGTTTGATTCTATTCGAAGTCAATTAACTGATTTAGGAGTAAATTTAACTAATATTTGTTTAATTAATATTGTTTTGAAAAAATGTCTTCCTAGACAATTCCAACAATTTCTTACTAATATTGATTCTCAATTAGCTATTCCTATTTTAGTAGCTCAATTAAATTATGTTATCTTTCAATCTCTATTACGTCAAGAACAAGCTAAGTTAATTCAATTTGGCACACTTAAAACTAATGAACATACTTTCATGTCTAGATCACATAACAATAATCATAATTCTAACCATTCTAATAATAATTCTCGACATAAAAATAGTCATAATAATAGATCATAATAATCATAATTGCTCTAATAATAGACCCCATTGTACTTATTGTGGGAAAGATGGTCATGTGACCAATAATTTTTTTAAGAAACAAAATCGTGAGAAGTCTTTTACTCCTAATAATTAAACTAATCAATCAATAATAACTCTCGTCAAGCTTTTGTTGTTAGTTATGGGATCTCACTATGATAATTTTTCTATTTTGAATGAACCATATGATGATGGCTATTCTTGGGATAACCCCCTAGATTACTATCTTCCTAAAGAAACAAGTTGTATCATCTTAAAATGGAAGCACTTCCATGTTAAGAACGTTTAGCTCTTCTTAGGGGGTGTTTTAGACCATCATCATGTTGTCCTCTCATTTTTTCACCCTCTCCAGCTTCTGTGCCTATTTAGGACCTTGATTGGGCCTCTCCGGGCACTCCTTATCCCACTTGGCACATTTTCTAGGGGTTCTGACTCCCTGGGTCAACATTAACCTTGACTTTGACCTAGGTTAGGGTCAACCTTGACCTTGACCCAGGTCCCCCTTTCCAATTGGAAAGTTTGTCGCCTGCCAGGGGTCATTCAAAAGATCATTTTCCCACTTTCGGGTCAGCTATTTTGGGTTTCGAAGAGATGACTTAAATTATATTTAATATAGGTCCTCCTCTAGGGGTATAGGTCTAATTGGAATTTAATTCTCCTATGTAGGCCTCTCTAGAAGATTGTGCCCTAGATTGGTATATAAGGAAGCTTTCTCCTCTCATTTTCTCTAAGTAAAAAGAACGAACCATCAACCAAGCATAAGGAACAATCCAAGACTCTAAGAAGCAAGCATCCATTATTCAACACGTCCTCAAGCTTTCAAAGTTCAAATAAAGTTTTCAAGTCTTCCTTTCAACCATTCAAGTTCTCCATTGAAGATCAAGGATTCAAGCATTCAAGCCTTTGAAGGGATTTGGTTCAAGCATTCAAGTCTTTGAAGGGATTTGGTTCAAGCATTCAAGATTCATGATTCAAACCCTAGATCTATCGATCATGGTGGTGTGATCTTCCTTCAAGATCCTTTGTGCATCCTCAAGATTCATTCGTTCTTTGTTCAAGGTGGATTCCAAGCATACAATCATGGAGGTTTATGGTTTCTAATATTGAGTTCAAGCTTTCATATTTACATACTTGTTTACATTCGAAATACAATTTCATATCTATTGAATATCATAGCTTCATTGTTAGATTTAATTCTACTACTTGCTAGCATTCTCTATTTTAATTATTGATTTCAAGGTTAATTCTTAAATCAGGGTTTGACTAAGGCAAACCCCTACCCCCAACAAACAAAACCATTTTTCTTGCAGGTACAGGTACAGGACAACAAATTTTAGATTAGATACGGATACCCTTTTCAGCCAACTTTTGGGATCCACGAACATAATTTCTATTAGAGTAGTGCAGGTCAAGGTCAAACATTTTGGGGCACAATTGCGTCCCGCCAAAGAGGTCAAGGTCAACCTGACTCAGAGAAGGAAAATATTTCTGGGTTTTGTCCGTCTCTGCGGTTCTATTCTAGATCCGGTTGCAGAAATTCCTGAAACCTGACACAGACATCAAAAAATAGGATTTTTCCAGATCTGCTACATTCCAAGGTAAATATTTCATTTTAATTAAGGATTTAATCAATTCAAATCTATTTTGTCACTTCATAATAATTAGCTCTCCCTTCCTTATCCATAACTAGTTGATTCCTTTTTGCATTGATCGTCTCCTTTCGATTAATCAATTGGGATCTCCTTGTCTTGGATTAGGAGGTCACACATTTCCATCAACCCCTACACTCTATACACCACACACACACATATACACAAATATATATAAATATATGTATATATATTTTTATATCTTACATTTTGGTGAACCCGCGATAGACAACTCTTTCTTTTTTGTGTTAGATGCTTTGCCTCTTTTCCTTAGAGACTAGCTTTTGCATACATATTAAATTTGTTTTCTTTTACGCTCTTGCATTTTAAAAATACAAAAAAAATCCACATACTCATAAAAATACAAAAACATTTCTTGCATTTCATTCACTATGAAGATCTTTAAGATGCTTTGGGGTATGGTTATTTTCCTCATTATTCTTCTTTTAGCATCTCTTTATAGTACTTATGATGTTTATGAGAGTATCATCCATTTCATTATGTTTTTCACTCTTCATGTTTCACTTGCTTATGATTTTTTGAGATTAACTAATACTAGTATTCCTACTTTCAAAACTTTCATTAAGGATTTGTGTAGTATACTTATTACTCTTTTGGATTATGTGAAGAATTTGGTAGATGATACCCCATTTCTTTATCTCCCTAGTACTAATCCTATCATTCCTAATCTAGTTCCTAATCTTCCTAATCCTAATCCTATCCTTCCTAATCTAATTCCTAATATTCCCACTCCCATTTCTCCATCTTCTATCCCAAGTTCTTCCCACACTTGTGATGGGTCTCAAACTATGGTTCATGATGCATATGTTCAAGAATCCTTTGATTTACCTTCACCTTATTATCTGATCCATGATGATATTAGAGGGAAGAGAAATGAAAATTATTCTAAGCCTATCATTACACCTTATACAACATTTTCTCATGATCACCATAAACAATCACCTTGTGTAGAATATTTACAAGATATGTACACTACTGGATACAATGTGGTGGCTAAAGAAGGTTATAAGGGTTTAGGGATTTCTGTTATTGAACATGGTATTAAGTATCCAGTTCATCTATCCCCTAAACAAGATAAGCATGGTCTAGGCTTTCTGCTATCTCAACTTGAGGTGGTTGACTTTGATTGTCGCCCTCCTCTTCATATTCTCCTTCCAACACCTTCCTTAGATTACCCTGATACCCCTCAAGATGTGGCTAAGAAGGTATATGTTTAGTTAAAGAATTATAAGAAAGAAATATTTAAACCGATGCCGAAAGATTCTCTCTCCAAATACAAATGTCCTTTTCATTATAGTAATACACATTACTTGCTGATTATGTGCATTTCAAGATGTATGTTATAGAAAGAGCTGCTTTAGGAATTACATCTCACTCTTGTGCGGTATTAATTTATTCATACTTTGCATACGAGGCATACCCCTTTCTCTTCAATAATATAGATCTTTCTCCCTCTTGCCTCTTCACTGGGGGGCAAGAGGTAATTCTTCCATTTTCTAGGATCCATTATGGTCTTAGCATGTATTTTGTTTTGAGCTTAATTGTTATCCTCTCTATATTCTATCTCTATGGTTTTGTATTATGGTACATTCCTTCCTTTTCTCATAATCATCCATAGCTCTCTTGTAGTATTCATGATATATTTTCTAAGAGATTTGTTTTACAAAGATATCTCTTTGTTACAACATCTCCTGATATGATTGATATATCCCTTGCTTTCATACCTAGTGGGCAAGGTTTTTCTTACTTTCTCTCTATCTAAGGATCTACTTTCCTTAGCTTAGTGACATTTGTTTATTCTCCAACATTATTTACTTATAAAGACTTATGTTTTGGCTATGGATACCCTCTTATATGAGAGGTGATTGTCCTAGGTCATCACCTCTTCTTTATTTTTCAAATTATGTTCTTTATAAACACTTGCCCTTGCTTTGGGTTAGAGTTTGATTCCTTCATTTCAAGATTCCTCTTCCTCTTGATCGTAGGGGGTGTTGTTTCCTTTTCTTCCTGACATAAAAATACTCCTCAGAGGGTTCACTCTATTTATCCCTGACACTCACCAAGCACAGAGTAGAACAACAGAAACAAGGTCTTGAGACCTCCTACACTTTGAGCTCCACAAAATCGGGCGGGATTACCCTTGAAAACTTAGAATAATGAAATCACTAAATTATTCTAGTTTGTTATTGATGGAATTACAGGAACTGATCACTGTAACTTTCACATAAAATAGACAAAACTGAAAGTAAAGATTGATTTTAATAATGATAGTCATTTAATTAAACAAAAATAGACCAGTGCTCAATCTTAGGGCATGGAGTCATCTATGGATAGTTTTAACTAGCATGATTGAGAACAAAACTTAAGACAATTACAGGATCCGACACAAACATAGATATACCTTATATATCTACCTCAGTACACTTAGCCAAATTAATCCATCAAATTCATTTTCTACCCTGAACTTTATTGAAATATCTCTAAGGTATATTCTCTCCTTGAAAGAACCCTAGAAGTATTTCATAATCTGCCTGACAGATATATAAATTGAAAATGCTCCTAGAACATTCAA
>MU223914.1:307555-318929 GCA_018584345.1 Thuja plicata | reverse complement strand
GTTATTATGTCCATTTTTAGACTAATATGCATTGTTCATTGAATAATAGTTTGTTTTTAACTAAATCTTTCATGCTAGGTTGTTTATGTCATTGGTATTTAGCATAAATCTGAGGGCTTTTATGTTACATGCTACACTCATCCTAGTTAGAAAGAAATAAGTTGATGTTATGGTTTATATGTTCTTTAACCCTTGTTTTTCACTAACAAAATGACTTATTGAAGAACTGTGTTGCAGATAGCAGGTGCACAAATATACACACACACATTTCCAGGAAGTCTAGAAGGTAATTCCATGGAGTGGTTCTCAAAACTAAATCCCAAGGTCAAGACATTCAAGGAGTTGATCCAACGGTTCATTCAACATTACTCCTACAATATCCAACATGATGTAACTATGATGGACCTATGTAACACCAAACAATGAACTGGAGAATCATTTACACACTTCCTACAAAGATGGAGGAAGATTTTTGGACAATATTCAAGGGCCATTCCCGAAACAAAGAAGATGGAAATCTTTGTTAATAATCTAGTGCCTGAATTGAACTATGCTCTACAAATGCAAGACTCTCATAGTTTTGACAGGATGATTAAAAATGCCCTCCGTATTGAGGAAGTCATGGTCAAAAGGGGAGAGATCACCCTTCAAAATGAAAACAAGACCAACAACTCCAACTCCAAGCCTAAATGGTGGAAACAAAATAAGAATGTTGTTAATGATGGAGTGGTTGACGCCTCTAACATTAATCCTAAACCCGAGGTATTTAATCTAACCAATGGCATGCAAGCAAGCAAGGATGCTAAGGTAACACCTCCTATACCCAAAGCAAACAATGATAATAACAAGGGACCAACGTGGACTTCAAAACCCCAAAGAACATTCACTCCTTTGGGAGAGCCTCTTGAGACTGTTCTAAAAACACTGTTGGATAACAAAGTTCTTTCAATTCTTGATTCTAAACCATGGGAACCAATGGTCAAACCCAGGTGGTGGGATGATAATTTGTATTGTGTCTTCCACAAAAACAAGGGACACAAGACTAATAATTGCCTCAAACTCAAGCATGTCATCCAAGACCTCATCAAAGGAGGTAAGATCAAAGTAGATGGACATACTACTAATGAGGATCATACAACATTCAACAAACCCTTTCCTAATTACAATCTAGGAGAGACATCTAAAGGGAAGAGTAATGAGTTAAACTACACCTATTCCAGAAATGACAATGTGGTTAATATGCTTGACATTAAAAACTAATCCATCAATGTGGTCACAATTAAAGGTGTCTCATTCCACTCAAATGATGTAACACAGAGCCAAGCACAAGTTACAATCAAAGGACCTCCAAAACCAATGTCAACATCAACATCCAAGGTTCCAATTGTAACTATTCCTAAATCAACAGTAAAACACATAGTCACTATTCCTGGAGAAAAATATGACTTGGTAGACCAATTGCAATGAACCTCTGCCAAAATTTTCATTTTCAAGTTGCTTAAGATATCCACAGTGCATAGAGAAATTCTAGAACAAGCTCTGCACGCTGCTAATGTTCCAAAAGATATTGATATAGACAAGTTACAAGCGATGGTCAATCACATCTCAGCGCCACATTACCTCTCCTTTTCTGAAGAGGATGACAAGTCATTGATGCATCCACATAATCAACCCCTCCATATTGAAGTCCTTATTCATAAATCCTATGTTAGAGGTGTGTTGATAGATGGAGGCACACGATTGAATATCTATACACTAGATCTAATCAATAGACTAGGTCTCTCAGAACAAACAATTGACTCTAGAAGAAAGATAACTGTCAAAGCTTATGATGAGGAAGAAAGATCCTCCAAAGGTCTTATTGTTCTACCAATCAGAGTCGGACCGGTTGAGAGGAATGCCATATGTCAGGTTCTAGAGATACCATTGGCCTACAATATCTTACTAGGGAGACCATGGATTCACAAGATGCAAGCTGTATCATCCACTTACCACCAATGCATAAAATTCCCACATAATGGGGTAGAAGTGACGATTCCCACAGATGCTAACTACACTTGTAACAATATCAAAGTAGGTAGCATGATCCCACACAAAAAAGAAGCTATGGATGCAGTTGCTCTTGAAACTACCAAGGACATGGTTATGAAGAGTTTTAGCAAAACCTTGAAACTTGAAGAAACAGGTATGGGAGAGTACAAGCTAGACTTGACTCCCTCACTGAAAAAACTTCTAGTGTCACCAAGATCCTATGGAAAAACTTCCTCAATATTCACACCTATAGCATCCAAAGAGCCAGAAGTACACAAAGCAACTGGCATGGTAAAGGTATCCACATCTTCTTCAGATAACACAGAAGAACATGCAATCTTGGACTGGCTTTACAAGGGAGAACCGGTGGAGGATGAAATAAAACATGTGAAGATATCCCCAGAACAGTATGGAAAGGGATATGATTTCATCACACAAATGGGTTACAAAGGAAAGGGGCCTCTAAAAGACACATGACGAGGGCTCATTGAACCTATACCCATGGAGTTCAGGAATACCAGAGATAAAACAGGGCTAGGTTTCAATACTAAAACTGATAAACCTGCTTCAAAAGAAAGTCCATGCTCAGATAAAGGGAGTGATGAAACAGATGAACTAGAGCAATGGTCCTATGAAATATTGTTGCATGTTGGCGCACAAGACTCCAACTACCAAGGGGAACGCTATGTACCCAGCTTTGAGGTACTACAAGATCTTCACACCCCTTTACTAGCACAACCTCCCATTCAAGAGGTAGGAGACACCATAGCAAAAATTACTCAAGAGATACCCCGACCACAAAGTTTACATCCTAACTGGGGGCAATTGGTCACAATTTCACATGTCCTTGATCTACCCCACTTTGATCTACAAGTAGCTAACCGAGTACATCAAATAACCATTGCTAAATACTTAAACAAATCTGATGATGATGTAACAGACTCTCATGACTATGAATGGGATCGACTATCTATCACCTTTGAAGATATTGGAATAGATAAAATTCACATGTTTGTGGCTCCTTCAGCTCCTAGTAAATGATCTAACACTCCTCTAAATGATACTGATCCTCTTGAAGCAGAAGAAGAGTTCCTTCCCCTAATCATTGATGGAGACATAAGTCTAGAAGAATTTCAGAGGCTACAAACAAGAAGCCTCCTTTTACGAAGAGATGGCGATGAGATTTCTACTGACGAGTTGCTAGAGTTTGGTATGCATATGACTAACAACAACCCTTTTAACAATGATCTCACTCTTATTGATCTAAATATCAAAGAAATTAACTTAACAGATCATGTCATGTTGGTTAATGGTCTTGATGCTAGCGCGATGTTGTCCTTCCCAGAATCTGACTCCCTAACATTGGTGCTTGTAGACCTAATTGATTGGAGTAAAGTAGATCCTACTCCTATCCTCAAATTTCCCAATGACCACACCCTAGCTTGTTATCTCAATGCTTGTGAACCTTACCCTTTTTCCACCAATGCAAGGAGCGAGAACATGTCACAGGAGGATATCAAGTTTCTTAGTCAAAAAATGAAAAATAAAAAGAAAAAGTGGACTGATGGTGAAAACCACTCTGTGGCAGTATCATATCCCAAAATAGTAAAGAAAAAAGACGTATCCAATGGTGAAAACCTCTCTGAGGCACCAAAGAATGAGACTCTTGATATCCTCCCTGAACACTTTTAGGAAATATCTTTGGTACTGATTGAACCAACACAACTAGTAAACTTGGGCACTGTTGAAAATCCTCAAATAGTTCATCTTGAAAAATCTTTATCAGAAGAGGAGAAGACACAATTCACAGAGTTCCTAAAGGAGAAGAAGATTAACTTTGCATGGTCTTATACGGATATGCCAGGGCTAGATCCTAATCTAATCATGCACCACTTATCTATAGCTCCCAGGATCAAGCCCGTAAAACAAAAACTTAGGAAAATGCATCCTCATTTTGCATTATTGGTAAAAGAAGAGCTAGAAAATTTGTTGAAAGATAGATTTATTCGAGTCATTTCCTATTCAGGGTGGATCTCCAATGTTGTCCCCGTCTCTAAATCTGATAAATCTATCAGGATTTGTACTGACTTCAGAGACTTGAACAAAGCATGTCCAAAAGATGACTTCCCTCTACCAAACATTGACATGATCATAGATCTTATAGCAGAATTTTAGATGTATTCATTAATGGATGGATTCTTGGGTTATAATCAAATCAAAATCACCCCTAAGGATCAAGACAAAATCGCATTCACATGCACATGGGGCACCTTTTGCTGGAATGCCATGCCTTTTGGGTTTAAGAATTCCGGTGCAACATATCAAAGAGCCATGACAACAATATTCCATGATATGATGCACAAGAACATGGAGGACTATGTCGATGACACATTGGCTAAATCCAAAGAAAGAGGTACTCACATTGCTGACTTAAGAAAGATCTTGGATTGAATGGAACAATTTCAACTTAGACTCAATCCTAAGAAATGTGCCTTAGGGGTCCAATCAGGGAAGCTCCTAGGATTCACTGTTTCAGCCAAGGGAATTGAGGTAGACCCCGCTAAAGTTAAGGCTATACTAGAGATGGCTCCTCCATGTAATATCAGTCAAATGAGGATTCTGCAAGGGAGACTCCAGTCCATCAAGAGATTCATGTCCCAACTTGTTGATAAGGCCCAACCCTTTACTAAGCTACTACATAAAGGGGTTACCTTCAAGTGGGATGAACACTACGAAGCAAACTTCAAAGAATTGAAAGGATACCTAGCTACTCCTCCTATTCTTATGGCACCTATTCATGGAAAGCCCTTACTCCTATACATTTCAGCTACAACTACATCCCTAGGAGTATTATTGGCACAAGAAGATGAAACAAAGAATGAAAGAGCTATCTACTACATTAGTAGAACACTGGTTGCCTATGAGCTCAATTATAGCATTATTGAAAAAGCATGCTTAGCAGTCGTCTTTGCATCACAAAAATTAAGGCACTACATGCTCTCTCATACAGTAAAGCTCATTGCTAAGATTGATCCTCTAAAGTACCTTTTGAGCAGAATAGCATTAACGAGACATTTGGCAAAATGGGTCTTGATTCTAAGTGAGTTTGACATTGAATATGTAGAATAGAGAGCTATCAAAGGACAGGTCCTTGTAGATCAATTGGCTGATTCACCACTCTAGGATGATGAACCTTTACTCATTGAATTTCCTAATGAAACAATCATGCATCTCACTGAATATCCATGGAAGATGTACTTTGACAGTTCATTCACTCAACAAGGGTCTGGAGCAGGGGTCCTCTTTATAAATCCTCAAGGATACAAGATTCCCAAATCTTACAAACTGATGTTTCCATGCACCAACAATATCTCAGAATATGAAACATTGGTAAACGGCCTCAAGCTAGCTATGGAAGATCATAGAGTTACACATATATGGTGACTCCCAACTAATTATCAACCAAGTCAATGGGGAGTATCAAACAAAAGATGAGAATTTGATGCCCTACAAGCAACTAGTTGATGACCTAAAGAAATACTTTGTCTTCGTCACCTTCCAACAAATACCAAGATCAAAGAACAAAGCCGCTGATACTATGGCTACCTTGGTGTCCATGTTACAACTAGAAGAACATCAATTCTGCTATAAATTCTTGGTGGAAGAACTATCCTATCCTAACTTTGATACCCCTAAATACCAGGTAATATGTGCCTTGAATACCCTAGACCAATCTCGGTATGCCAATATCATTGCTTACCTTTCTGACCAAACCGTTCCTGCCAATCTATCCAGAAATGAGAAAAGATCCCTGATTAGTACAACATTGTGTTACGTCCTCATAACTAACAAATTATATCGACGCGGTCTTAAAGGTACACTTCTTTGGTGTTTAGAACTCAAAGAGTCTGATCTAGCATTAAAAGAAGTCTACGAAGGTGTATGTGGATCACACTTGAACGACTTTTCATTAGCTAAGAAACTGCTCAAAGTAGGCTATTATTGGCCTACCATGCAGAGAGATGCTATTCAATTTTCAAAAGGATGTTTTAAATTCTAGACACATGGAAATCTTATCCATGCTCCTACCAGAGAACTTATACCTTTCATAACACATTGGCTATTTCAGCAACGGGCCTTTGAATTGGTTGGAAAAATATATCCCAACTCTTCCAATGGACACAAGTTCATCATTATGGCCATTGAGTATTTCATGAACTAGGTCAAGGCCATGCCGCTAATCAAAGCCACGGGAAAACACGTGGCTATGTTCATTCTGAACTACATTATTTGTAGATATGGGATACCCTCTTCAATTGTAACAGACAATGGGGGCCAATTTAAAAATCAATACATTGATGACCTTTGTGAATAGTTCCATATCACTCAACATTGCTCCTCGATCTATTATCCTCAAGGTAATGGATAGGTAGAGGCATCCAACAAAAATATTCTCAAAATCCTACACCGAACTGTAACAAGTCTGGCTGAGACTGGCATCTACAACTGAATCCGACACTATGGGCCTACAGAATAAGCATCCAAACACCAACTGAAGCCACGCCATTCACTCTAGTCTATGGTGCTAAAGCAATACTACCTATTGAGGTTGAAATCCCATCTTTGCGGATATCTTTACAAGGTTTTGTTACTGACGAGCAATACCGCATAGATAGGGTAAATTCTCTGGACTTACTAGATGAGTGCAGACAACAAGCGTTCGATCACCTCAAAATGTACCAAGCACATATGTACAAAGGTTACAACAAGAAGGTTAAACCACATAAATTTGAAGTAGGAGATCTCGTCCTCAAGGAGAATCCTAAGAACCAGCCTAACAGGGAGCAGAAATGAAAATTTGAACCTAACTGGCTGGGACCTTATGTTATCACTGCTACTTTTGTGACTAGAGCTTATCAGTTAGCTACACATGAAAGAGACATCTTTCTAGATCCTATTATTACTCTACATTTGAAGTGGTTCTACACTTGATATTCAGCTAGCAAAGCTTGTACACCAAAATTTTTTTACAAAATACCAAAAACATTCAGAAAATTGATCTTGAAGAAACTCAAAAATAGTGGAAAAGGTCCTACAAAAAGGGTATCCTTGGTGAAAACCTGGCAAACAGGCACCTTGATACTACAAAAACATTAAAAAAAATAGCAAAAAAAATTGAAAATAAGAAAAAGTGCCTTGATGAGCACCTAGTCAAATAGGCATCTTGGTAGCAAAAAAAGAAAGAAAAAGGTTTTTCCAAGTGGTGAAAACCTGGCAATCAGGTGTCACTTGTGTTTTATGCTTCATCTATCAATACACTACTAATACTAGGCCTTCATAATTTTTCCTGTGCTCATACGCTGACTTCATCTTCCTAAATGACTATCTTATCCTCGCTTGGGATTTGTCTACATTTACGTCTTAGGAATAAGTCATTTTCCACTGGGGGCATCTTTGTTGGCTTAGTAGGTTGCGGTTGCTAGGTTTCTTTAGGATGGTTTTCCTCACAAACACAATGTTTCTTGATACATGTGAAACAATGTCACTTTTCAAAACAAGGGTGTCTTTTTTAAACATCACATATCCATACATGACATTTACAATGGAAACATTCCTACAAGGCTATATTGGATCGCAAACATGAATGAATTATCCTATCAATGCACAGACATGGAACACCATATTGCCTATATTCCAATTTTTTGGTTGATGAATCTTTACTATGTTTGACATATGAATGAACAAGTACTATCTAAACACACAGTTTGCTATTGGTTTGATTATGATTCTTTAAATGTCCTAATGATGTTTTCAAACTAGGGGCATCTAAGTAATTATAAATTTTATTTGATTGATTCACAATTGATGATTTGTTATGTCACTCAATGGCGTCTACGCAAAGACAAAGAGTCACAAGGATAGGGGGCATAATATTTTGTTGGTTTTCTACGTATGGTAATTGTTCCAAATGATCCTATAAATTTCACCTAACTTGGATGTTTATGGTAAGAGATGCCACTCTGGGTGGATAGCCGCATATATCTTGATCTTCGTTATGTGTAAACTACGGTGAGGTTGAAACATTTTCCTTGTCTATTTTATGATCCAGATCCTTACTAAGGTATACGAATCATAATGTACCCAAGGATATGAATTTTCAAGGTCATTACGGGTCCAATATCTTAACTTAATCAGAATCTGGTATATTAAAAGGAAGGTGACTATTTTTTTATCCTAGCTTCTATGCCTTGATGCCTAAGTCTATTTCCAACATTTCAATAAAACATAGTATTCATACTTTCATAATATCAGTGGGTATTAGTGATGGTTGTACTATCAGGTGGTTTCCATTCTGAAAAGTGCCCAATGATGATAAAGAGCTATATATTTTCATACCAGTGACAAAGTCCTAAGAGTCTGCATATAGCTGCATTTAGAGATTGCATGATACATAAAAAGCATAAGGAATTTTGAGCTCAAAAATGATTTTTATCTTCTTCTCAAAACCAAGTTAAAAACATCATCCACATTACTGATATCAAATATCGTTGCACATCCATAGCATACATTTTGCATTTATTGAAAAGAAGCGACATAAAAATACAAAAATAAAGCATTCATGTATTGCATTTTTACTTTTCATCCTAAAGTGCATCCATACATCTATTTTGCATAAAGGAAAAATCAAAAGAAACATATATTTGCATTTTCACATGTGTATCATTTCAAAACATATTTATATCAGTAATGACTCAACACACACATAAAATATTGTTATCATCTAAAAACTAACTCATCAAGAGACCAAGATATCATCACATGTGCAAGATACATTTATCACATCTATGAAAGAAAATAGAATTCATGAAACATTTTAGAATTAGGAAGCGACATCTGATATATATATATATATATATATATATATATATATATATACATATATATATATATATATATGGTAAAGATCAAAATATGGAATAGTATGCATAAAGAGTATTAGAGTATCAGTGAGCCAAAATGAATTAGATATACATGTATAAATCTCATATACAAAAAAAGGGGATCTCAGCAGGATCCAGATATACAAAATGTAATGTCAAGATATACATGGTACAAAATATCAACTCTATCCCGCCCCCTCTCCCTAATCAGGAGGAGGAGGAGGTGGTACAAAAGGAGCCGCTGGAGGTGGCATGGCACCCTGTGACTGCTGAGTCAATCATGAAAAAGGAGCTCTATGGTCCTCAATCACTGCTGCATGATACAAGGCATAATAATAAGTAGCCCTCTGCCCCTGATAAACCGCTGTCCAAGAATGTGCATCTCTCTCAGCTCTGAGCATCTCACCCTTCCTGTCCATCTCTACTCTTAGCCGCTCAAGCTGTATATCCCTGCCCGCCAGTAACGCATCAACAGTAGTAACTCAGGCCTCTAATGCTTTAATCCTAGCTCAGAGCTGCTCCCTCTCCTGCTCACATCTAAAAAGAGGATCTTCGTCTCTACCTGTATCCTACTCTTGGGACCTATCTTGTCCTCTATCTGGTGGTCTATCTTGTGACCCCTAACACCTCTATCGTTGCTGCTCTCTTGTAAGCAAAGGGACATTATCTCTCCGAGGAGCCACAAATCTGAACCTATGGCGCCTACCCTGCCCACTGCCACTAGCTCCACCTATATTGATAGCCTCACCACCACCTCCTCTATCATCTCCATCAGGACCATCATCAGGAGGAGGATGCCTGACATCTCTACCATCCCTGCCACCATCACAACCTCCATGCATGCCCAGAGCCCTGTCTCTCTGCGCACCTCCCCTACCCCTCACTAGTTGATCATTAGGATCATAGTCTAAGGGCTCCTCTATGTGAGGAATGATCTCCTCAGGAACAGTGAACTGAGGAAAGGGGTACTGAAGCCTCTCAGCAACATATCCATCTAACACACTTGCATCAACTACATCAGGACTAAGATCCCAGTCTACTGCCACCATATCATGGATCTCCTGGTGAGCCATCTCATACTATAACTGTGCCCCCCATAATGGTGTCTCATCTTTGGTCTGGGCATATACAACAATGTCCTCAGTCCTACCCTGGTGACGACCATACTATCTCAGCACTCTAGTAATCACAAACCGCTCTATAATATATCTGGTCTTGCCAATAAGGTATTGGCTTTGACATAAGTAAGGTACCTGTCGTGCATCTAAGGTCCACACCTCACAATCCAAATATGGCCGCCACATGACCTCTGTCATATCATCAAACAGGTGGTGCCAATACTTGATCTTGCCCAGATGGGGCTGCTGAAGAATACCTGCATACATATAAACATAGGGCTGCTCTGGTGCCCTTTGTCTATCTATAATCGTCCATGTCCCGGGGATGTGCTCCCAGGCCCAGATCTGGAGAATAAGAATGCCTATGGTCATTCTCTGAGTATAGTGGTATACTATCTCATACAACTCTCTATACATGTGGGCTAAGATACAACTGCCCCATGCAAATCTTTGATGGTGGGTAACCATCTGCTCTATCATATCTACCCAGCCGACCATAAATCTATGTTGGTCTCTATCTGGCATCAGGATGCCACCTACCAAACCTTCTAAGTACACAGATAATATATTCCAATGATAGATATCTCTGATCTATGGTGTCATCCTAGAAATATCTATGCGCAGCACCAATGGCCACGACCACCGTCGACTCAAATCGTACCTCATGCCCGATCATCGGCACCCAAAGTATCCACTAGACATCCTCCAGAGTCACTGTAATCTCACCAGTCAGCAAGTGAAAGATGTTGTGCTCTGAGTGCCATCTCTCGATAGGAGTAGTCAACAACCCACAGTTTACCCCGATCTCGAGTAAACCCATCAATGAACATAATCCACATCATATCACAATAGACTGCTCATCATCCAACAACCGTCCAGACAATGCAAGCACACGACCAGGGTAAGTGCCACGAAATGCGACTACCTCAAACTTGGCCTATTTTGGACCAAAAAGACAATACATCAGTATCTTATCTACAAAAGGGCAGACTCCTAATCAACTAAGTGATTCCAAGTTTGTGGCATGCAAATAGGTCTAAAAGATTAAAATCCTCAGTCTCATAACAAAATACGATTCTAAAATAGAAGGGTGTGCTCCATTTTTCCAGATGCGATCCTAGAAATACAGGATGCAATCCCCGAAATATAGGATGCGATCCTAAATGTGGGGTGCGACCCTAAGAAAATTGGGTGTGATGCACTAATGAATTTTCACTAAAAACATAACAAAAACAATGAAAATAGATGCAATCCAGGGTATCCTGGATGTGACGCAGGAATCTA
>MU223914.1:280793-307505 GCA_018584345.1 Thuja plicata | reverse complement strand
GTGGGGTGCGACCCTAAGAAAATTGGGTGTGATGCACTAATGAATTTTCACTAAAAACATAACAAAAACAATGAAAATAGATGCAATCCAGGGTATCCTGGATGTGACGCAGGAATCTAGAAAAATTGGATGGGATCTAGAAAAAACTGGATGCGACACGGGATTTGTAGGTTGCGATCTAGAATCCTGGATGCGATTCAAAATTACAAGGGCTATAAAAGCTACAAAAATGCATAAAATTGAAATTTGCAAAATTCACAGGGTAGTTTGTCGAGCACTTACCGGTGGTGGGTAGTCGGCTGGGCGCTAATGTTGCTGGCTCATCTTGAAATGATGCTTCCTCACAGGGACTACCATCTTCTTTGTAGAGCTCTCTGAATTACTATGGATGAAAGTGAAAATGAATATTGAAATGGTAATTTTGGAGGCTTATATTGGTCTTTTGAGCCATTTAGGAGTTCCAAAACTCCTCCCAGAAAACTACAACTACAACTACATTTCTATTCTCTTTCTGATCAATCAAGAACCAAATCGAAGGTGCATAAGATCTTTTCAGCAACCCAGTACCATTCTTACGACAATTTCCAAAACTGCATATTTGCTTCATTTGTTCTGTAAAACTGTCAATACTGCACATTTTATCATAAATCTTGGTCTAACATCATTTTATCAGTCTTATCACTCACATTCTCACATAATTAATTTGGTACTCATGTGTTTATTTTTAAACACACCTTCTTTTCTACTTCTTCTACTCCATTCTTTCTTGTCCTAACTGCTTCCTGCAAGTGATATGTTCTTTCAACTAAGGGATTTTATTCTTTTCCTTTGATTTTGTTCCTGAGGGGGCATGATCACACTATCATCAATTAATTTTTTTCTCAAAACAACATTAAAAATGACTTTGTTATCAAACAAACTAGGGGCATAACAGTTTCCTTGACTAAAGTCAGAACTGTTGGATAGAAAGCTTTGGTTCTCATAAGTTGGATATCTTGTGTTTCCTCATTTTTTTAAAAAGATTTTTATTAAGCTCCTGGTAGATTCATACTGGCTTTTTGGATGACAACCAAGTTTAGAATCAGTATTATCAATCTTTGGATGACAACCAAGTTTAGAATTGGTATCTTTAAGATCTTTGTGTATTGAACTTTGTTTGATCAAGTTCAAATTCAATTCTATCAGTTTAGTTTGATCAAGTATGAGACTGATCTCATCAAAGTTTCATTTGACAACCAAGAACGGGATTCTCAATCTTTCTGAAGTCAAAATCAAAAACTTTCTTTGAATCAATGCGTTGTTCGTACATCAATTCAAAGAGGGGCAAATGTAACCACCTAAATTTGGTCTATTCCAACTATGTACCCTATTTTCTCTAAGTGTGATCATACCCTCGATTATGTCGAAACGACCCTATTATTGCTTGGCATAATTCTTTTAAAATCAATTTAATCTCCTAAAGTGATCAATTCACTAAATTATTTATTTTTAGCCAAAATCAAAATCAATCAAATACATGGCTCAAAATGATTAATTTTCTAGGAATTAAATAAATCCCTAAATCAATTACCCACTTGCAATTAACCCATTCCCCTAGCCTATTTAATTTAATTAAAATGTCTGTAGTCCCCTTAATTATTAAAAAGCAATAAAATGCTTAAATAATTAATTCCTATATTTTAAATGAATTAAATAAGTTTAATTCATTTCATTTATATTCCCTTAAACCCCAACCTAACCTATCTCAACTACTTCTACCCTGGGTTCTAACTCATTTCAACCCATTCACCCTTGCTAATCTAATCCTAATCCTAATTCTACCCTAACCCACTTCCTAATGTTGTCACATTCCATTAGGGAATGATTAACAACTCCACCCACTTGAGAAAGTCAAGGAGTCTCAAGATTCCTTTCTCAAGTCCACCATCTCAAGCCACCCTCTTACACTCTTCCCATGCTTCTTTAAGACTTTCATTAATGCCTCACTAATAAAGATGCCTTAAGCCCATGTCTCCTCCATGTGTCATTAATTCCCAAGGCATTAATGGCTCTTACACCACCATTAATGAGTCCCTCAACTCATTAATGAGCCTTGTCTCCCCTCTCTCTCTCATTCTTCTATAGATAGAAGCCATTTTTGAGAGAAAATAATCATTCAACTCATATTGTTAATGTATTGTTATGCTGTTGTAATAGACTTAGACTCATACTTCATTTAATAGTTTATGCTCATACATTGTTATTATGTCCATATTTTGACTAATATGCATTGTTCATTGAATAATAGTTTGTTTTTAACTAAATCTTTCATGCTAGGTTGTTTATGTCACTGGTATTTAGCATAAATTTGAGGGCTTTTGTGTTACATGCTACACTCATCCTAGTTAGAAAGCAACAAGTCGATGTTATGGTTTATATGCTCTTTAACCCTTGTTTTTCACTAACAGAATGACTTATTGAACTGTTGTGTTGCAGATAAGAGGTGCACAAATATACACACATAGGACCGAGCCAATTTGCTTCCCACTTTCCTTTCTTTTCTCTATTAACCTGATTTTTTGGATTTTCTCTCAATACTAGATCTCCCACTTGAAAGGTTCTTGGTTTAATATGCTTGTTATAGTTCTTTGAAAGTCGATTCTGATACACTTTTAAATGATCATAGGCTTGAGTTTGATGTTCCTCCAACATCTCCAATTTTTGAAGTCGGGCAACTCTATAATCCTCATCCATGATTAATCCATGCAATGATACTCTCATGGATGGTATTTGAACTTCTAATGGTAGAACAACTTCAGCCCCATAAACCAATGAAAAAGGTGTAGCTCCTGTCAGGGTACGAATACTAGTCCTATAGGCCCATAATGCTGGATTGATTTGAAGATTCCAATCTCTTCCTGACTTGCCAACTGATCTTTTAAGGATTTTAAGGATATTCTTGTTGTTAGCTTCTGCTTGTCCATTACCTTGGGGATAGTAAATGGATGAAGAGTGATGTGTAATATGGAATGTGTCACAAAGTTCATCAACATCTTTGTTCTTAAACTATTTTCCATTATTCATGATGATGGCGTGAGGAATGCCATATCTGCAAATGATATGATTTAGGATAAACATGGAAATTTGCTTCCCCGTTGCAGTTGTTAAAGGGACAACCTCAACCCATTTAGTGAAGTACTCTATTGCTGTGATTATATACTTGTGTCCATTTGAAGAAAATGGATAAATCATGCCAATCAAATCAAAGCCCCATTGATAGAATGGCCATGGTGTGACAAATGGGTATAACTCTTGTGCTGGTGCATGGATCATGTCTCCATGGTATTGACATTTGGCACAAACTTTGACAAACTAACAAGCATCTCTTTGTAAGGTTTTCCAAAAGTACCCCATGTGTAGGATTTTCTTAGCTAGGTTTAAACCACTCGAATGTGACCCACAAATCCCCTCGTTGACATCTTTTAAAGCTAATTTTGATTCATCTTCCTCTAGACATCTAAGGAGCATTCCATCAAGACCTTTATGATACAATGTGTTAGAAAGGATGGTATAACGAGCCACTTGTCTTATGAAATTTCACTTTTGAGCATGTGTTTGGTCTATAGGTAAGGTTTGGTCTTTTAGGTAGGCATAGATGGGTCTATACCATGGTGAGTCATGTCCATTTAAAAGGGAAATAATTTGGGTATCAGGTAGGTCAAATGCTGGTTTAACCAATTCTTCCACTAAGAACTCATACTTTTCATTTTGATTGGGCATTTGAAGCAAAGATGCCAAAGTAGCCATTACATCCGCTACTCTATTCTTGTCTCTTGGAATTTGTTCAAAAGTAATTAAAGAAAAGTACTTTTTCCAATCATCCACCAATCTTTTGTAAGGCATCAATTTTTCATCCTTGGTATTATATTCATCATTGACTTGATTGATGGCTAATTGAGAGTCCCCATAGACTTGTAATTCTGTGACATTCCATTCTCAGGCCATCTTGATACCTATGACCAAAGCTTCATACTCTGCTATGTTATTGGTGCAAGGGAACAATAACTTGTAAGATTTTGGGATTGTGTAACCTTGTGGTGCAATCAAAAGAATGCCTGCTCCACTACCATTTTGGGTGTAAGATCCATCAAAGTATAAAGTCCATGTATTAGCTTCCACATTAACAATTTTAGAATCCAAAAACTCCACTTAAATAGGATGTGTAGATTCTTGAGGATATTCAGCCAATTGATTGGCAATAACTTGACCTTTGATTGCTTTCCTATCAACATATTCAATGCCAAATTCACTAAGCACCATTACCCACTTTGCAATCCTTCTAGTTAAAGCTGTTTTGCTAAGTAAGTATTTTAAGGGATCAATTTTGGCTATGATCTTCACTTTATGCAACAACATATAATGTCTTAACTTTTGAGAGGCAAATACCAGTGCTAGGCAAGCCCTTTCCATGAAGCTATGGTTTAATTCATATTTGATCAATGTTCTACTCAAGTAGTAGATAACTCTTTCTTTTCCTTCATCATCTTCTTGTGCCAATAAGACTCCTAAATATTTTTCCATTGTTGAAATATAGAGTAAAAAAGGTTTTCCTTGAATTTGTGACATCAAGATAGGTGGATTCATCAAATATGTTTTCAACAATGTAAAGACTTTATCACACTCCTCATCCCATGTAAAGATGGTGTCTTTATGTAGCAACCTTGTGAAAGAATGGCATTTTTTTTCCAATTGAGAAATGAAACTCCTTATGGATTGAAGCCTTCCTTGAAGTGACCTCATTTGACTAATATTCTTTAGAATGTCAGTTTCCATTATTGCTTGTACTTTTTCTAGATCTACTTCAATGCCTTTTGCAAAAACAATGTATCCTAGGAGTTTTCCAGATTGTACCCCAAAAGCACATTTCTTTGGGTTGAATCTCACTTTGAATTGTTCTAGCCTTGTAAAAATCTTGTCAAGTATGGATAAATGATCTTTTCTTGGATGTGACTTAGCTAGAATGTCATCCACATAATCTTCCATAAAGGTGTGCATCATGTCATGGAAAATGGTAGTGATTGCTCTTTGATAAGTGGCTATGGAATTTTTGAGACCGAAGGGCATTACATTCCAACAAAAAGTACCCCATGGGCATGTAAAGGCTATCTTCTCTTGATCCTTAGGTGCAATGCAAATTTGATTATACCCACTAAATCCATCCATAAGTGAAAACATAAAATGACCTGCAGTGAGATCCACAATAGCATCAATGCTAGGTAATGGAAAGTCATCTTTTGGACAAGCAAGGTTTAAATCTCTGAAATCCGTGAAAACTCTTATGGTTTTATCATGTTTGGTAACTGGTACAATGTTTGAGATCCATTCGGCATATGCAATTACTCTTATAAATCCCGCCTTGAGTAATTTTTCCAATTCTGCCTTGACTAAAAGGGCTACATGTGGATGCATTTTTCTCAACTTCTGCTTGACAGGCTTAACCCCGGGTTTTACATTTAAATGATGCATTATGAAACTTGGATCTAATCCAGACATGTCAGCATATGACCATGCAAATTTGATTTGTTTTTCTTGAAAGAATTCAATGAATTCTTTTCTCTCCAAGGAACTCAAAGATGCTGCCAAGTGAATGAATTTAGGATCTCCTTCGATTCCAATGTTAACCATTTCTATGGGCTCAATGAGTATAGGTGATATTTCATCTTCATGATCTATTAAGGTGTCAAACCTCTCTCCCTTAGGTGCCACAGTTGGGTTTTCACCTTCGGAAACATCCTTTATTTTTACTTTTTTGGGGTCTAGCACTGCCACATGGTGGTTTTCACCACTAGACCTTCTCATTTTTTTTGTATATTTTGTCTTCATTTTTTGGATTAAGAGGTTGAATAACCACCCCTATCATCATGTCTAGAGTGAATTCATTGATGGAAGAATGGGTTCAACCGCATTGAGGTATAAGGCCATTGCATTGTCATTTGGGAAGTATAGTAAGTCATTTGGCTCAGACAGATCCCAATCAATAAGTTCAGGGTGCATTAAGGACAAGGATTCATTGGATGAGCTTTCATTTGAAGGAGTTAAGGACATGAATTTGGTTGATGGTTCATACATTGTATCGTCAAGGTCTATGACATGTGCCTCTTCAAGATGACCCATGGAAGAAGGATCAAAATCCTCTTCATTAGAGTCCTCCAAGATTTCTATGGGAAAGAAAGCATGTGGATTAAACACTCAATTAGAATCTCCCACCCACGAAGGTACCCAAGGTTCACCTACCCATTGAGTGTAAGGAGGTGCTTGTTCCACATTAAAGTGTTGAGGTTCACTTGATGTTTGAGTTGAATTCAAACTTTGAGTCACATGTTCTTGATTCTCAACTTTAGGAGGAGTTGCATAAGTGTGAATGTTATCAAACTCTATGTCATGAAAAGATTATTCAGACAAGGAATCCCACTCATAATCCCTAGAATCATCTTTACTTTCAAAACCTACCATATGGATATGTGCACGAAAATCATGAATAGGTTTTAACAACCCTCTATGTCAAACTCCTAAGGGTCCTCTTCCCTTATACCCCATTTTCTTCATGATATCAAATCCTTTTCCATATTGATCAATTTGGATGTTGATATGTTTCACCCTTTCATTGGAATTAGCTGAATTATCGTCCTCTTTATAAAGCCATTGTAATACCTCATTATCTTCTTTTTCCATTTCTTGCTTATCACATTCTCTCACAAAATGAGAATTGTATTTATGAGGTTGATGATCTTTGGAGGGATTTCCATGTGTCCTTGGAGATGTAGGTAAATCAAATAGGGAAACGGAAAATTCCCCTACTCATTTTGAGTAAATTTTGCATTGTTTCTCAAATTGGTTCATCAGGTCACTCATCTTTTCATGATGATCTTTCTTAGTTTGTTCTCTTTCCTCCTTAGTGGGTTTTGAAGTTTCCATTCTCAATGTTGAAGGCTGGACTGAATTATCATTTGAATTTGAACCCTCATAACTCATCTTTTCTTTTCCCTTAGTTGATGTAGTTGAATTATTTTGAATACGACTAGAAGTTGATGTAACATTTGATATTGGTTTTGGACTTTCCTCCTTGGCTCCTTCCATGGTAATATTAGGGATGACTCCTTCCCTATTATAAGGAATATACAATTCATGACTTGGCTTTAAAGCATTGCAATATTGGAAAGGGTTTGAATCTCCTCCAATCGTGATCTCTTCCCCCATGTATGGAAACTTTATGCAGTGGTGATATGTAGAAGGTACCACTTGCATTTCATGTATCCATGGCCTTCCTGATAAGATATTGTAGGTCAATTTCATATCAAGGACCTGACATATGGTATCTTTTTTTATAGGTCCCACTTGAATTGGTAGAATGATCATGCCCTTTGAAGATCTTTCCTCCTCATCATAAGCCTTAATGGTGATTTGCTCTTTAGGATCAATGGAAGACTCGGTTAACCCTAATGACTTGACAAGGTTTAAAGTACAAATATTAAGACTAGCTCCCCCATCTATGAGAACTCTCTTGACCCTATGTCTTTAGATTAAAACCTCTATATGCAAGGGTAAGTTTTGAGGATGTGTGATAGACATATCATCTTGCTCTGAAAATGAAAGACAATGACGAGCTATGAGATGCCCTACCATGTTCTGAAATTTGTCTTTCTCCAAGTTTATAGGAATAGTGGTCTCAACCAAGGCTTTTTCTAGGATCTCCTTGTGATTAGGAGATAATTTCAACAACTCCAAAATTGATTTTTGTGTTGGAGTCTTTTGTAATTGATCTACCAAACTATAAGGCTTTGTTGTGGGTGGTGTTTGTTTAGCCAGAATAGTTGGTGTTTTAGGGCCAATAATAATAGGATTACCCCCTTGTAGGGTAACCTTTGAGGCTTGCCCCCTTGTGATGACATTAGAGGTTTCCACTTTGGGTTGATCTTTGATCACAACAACATTGATAGTACTCTCCTGGCCGGATATAGCATTGATAGTATTATCATAGGTGTGTGCAAAGTTAACATTATTATTGCCTCTTACATTATTCACACTGTTTCCTCCATTGTTTGAGTTAGAAGATTCTCCTTTTTCATGTTTATAGAAAGGAATCTTAAAGGCCATGTGATCTTCATTAGTTTGAGGGCCTTCCACTTTTATCACACCATTGTCTATGAGATCTTGTACCACATGTCTGAGACACATACAATCATTGGTCTTATGTCCCCGATTTCTATGGTACTCACAATGGTTATTCTCACTCCACCAATTTGGTTTGATTTGAGGTTCATATGGTTGAGCCTTTGGTAGGTCAATAAGTTTATTTGCAATAAGTGTCCTTAATGCATTTTCCAATGGTTCACCCAAGTTAGTGAATGTCCTTTTGGGTGTAGGTGCAAAGAAAGGTTTAGGCTTGTAAGCCCATTGATTATTCCCAAAATTGTTATTAATGTTGTTTTTAAATGGTACTGTTATGCCCTGCATCCCCGTCCCTACATTTTGTGTGCAAAATGTTGGGTCCCCCCTTTTTTTTGTTGTTTTTGTTATTTTTTGCCTGCGGCCTTGCCTTGTCCTTTCCCTTTTGTTCTCTTTCTCCGGGGCTTTCTTCCCCGGTGTGATGTTTCGTTTGTTTGGTTTTCATCTTCGGGACTCCGGTCCCGGAGGTTGTCCTTCGTTGGGAATCGGATTCCAGACTCCGGGATTCTCCGCCATGATGTTCTTAAGGATATTATCGTGGGGGATCCTCAGGCCCGGAGTCCGGAGGTTTTCTTGTCCGAAGATCGCTGGGAGGAGGAGGATTACCTTTTTACCACGGGTATAAATAGAACTTATCTGTCATTTTCACATTTACCACGATTAAAACTTTCAAGCACTTAGAGCGATTAACAGAGCGATTTCAAAGCGATTAGCAGAGCATTTGCAGAGAGTTTATGATAATTAACGCTTGGCATTTCCAGTCACTTTCAGGCAATTGTGAGTGCTTTGTGGTGGTGGTAATAATCATTTGACGACTAAAGCTATTGCAGAGCCCCTGCGGTAACTGTTCCCTTTCCTCCGCCTTCTGCGTTCTCAGGTTGGTGTTTTCATTTTCCGCCTCTCTGGTTTTCTTCCATTTTGTTTGGTTTTGTTTGTCTTGTTTGCTTTGTTGTCTATTTTGTCTGGCTTTCTATTTTCTGGTTTTGCCGCTCGTTGGTGGGTCGACTCTCTGCCAGAGGGTTGTCTGCCCTCTGTGCAGAGGTGCTTGGTTTGTAGAGTATGTGGATAGCTGTAGATAGTTTATTTAGCCTTGTCTGGTTTTACCGCAGACGTTGCTCTGTGTTGTATATTTATGTATATATGTTTATATTCATGTGTATATATGTATCTTTGTGTATAGTCTGGTGTGTATATCCTTCTATGTCTTTGTATATATCCCTTCGGCCTTCGTGTATATCCTTTTGGGTGGCTCAACAAGCTGGTCGAGTCACCTCTATTTCAGGTTTTCCGCCCATGAACTCGCTTCAGAGCAGAAAACCACCTGTTCAGAACTTGACTCTCGGCTGGTTTCGGACAGGCGGTTTTCTCTCTCCTCCATGAATTCTGTCAGAACCTTATTTATGTCCCATGCGCACAATCAATTCTAGCTAAGTGGCTTCCACTTTTTGTGCGTTTAGACAGTTGGCTCCACTGTCATCACCATAACTTCCATTTAATACCTACGCACATGGCGCCCACGTGGGCATGATGACTTGGCCTTTTTACATGTCCTCACCAACGGTCGTTTCTCTGGGCTTCAGGTCTCCTACCATTTTCCATCCTGTGCCTTTGCTGAGTGTGATAAAATCCCCAGACCCAGATGTTTAATAAAATCTTAAGTTTACGATGTGTTTTTCTTTTCGGTTATCTTTGCATGAAACTAACTTTTCAGGAAAGCAAGCATCACGGTGGTAAGATCTCCGGACCCCAGAATAATTATTTTGATAAAAACATTCTGATGGTCGCTCTACCTTGCTGGTTCCCGAAGTTCATTTATCAATCATGTCTGAAGCATCCGCATCCTCCCCGCCCGGAAGTCCAGAACTTCCTTCCACAATGACCACTAGGGCGGCAGTAAAATCCAAGATGGAAAGGGCCCTGGAGAAACTTCCCCTGACCATGAAGTTCGTGCAGAACAACGTCATCATGAGTTCAAAGATTGAGTCCAAGGTTAAGGTTATAACTGACACCAACGTTTAAACATGGGCGGAGATGCAGGCCTTGGTAAAAGTAATGCACATCCAGTGACAGGCTGGGGATCAATTAGCAATCAATGTTGGGAACTCCAGAATCCTCCGGGCAGCTTGCTTTCCGTGCTCCGTGCAGTCTCTGGAGCTTATCTTAGCACTAGCAGCCAACTACAACTCTTCTGTTTGGGCCGTTATGCTTGCGTCTGTGGAGCCCACAAGATACCCCATTCCATTGGTGTCCCTCGACCCAGTCACATTCCAGGCGATCCTGGGAATCCCACAATTTGATAGAGCCATGGTGGTTACAAGGATTGATGCCTTGGCTTAATTTACATAGCTGGAAGATGCCGCCCGGGTATACATGAATACCCATTGGCTCAAGGCCCCAAAGAGGGACCCAAAGAGAATGAAGATAGAAATTTCCCGCTTTGAATTCAAGGAGAGCATCTAGATGGGGATAATAGCATTAGCCCGGGTCTTTGGCCAACCCTCCGCCTAGGAGTTTGCCAAATGGATGTACTATTTCCTTCTCGGCATCGCCACCAAGGGAGAATACTTCGACTGGGTGACAATAATCTCCAATCACGTCGACTCCCAGTTCCTTCAGCTAGACGGGAGGAAGAAGTTCTACATGAGTTCTTATGTTTTCTGGGCCCTAGTGCAACAGAGGCCCCATGCCCATGGCCTACTTACTGACAGCGTGCTCAGGATTGGCCTGGGACAAAAAGCACCGTGGGACCATTTCCCACAAATTCAATGGGAGGCCAGCTTCCCCAGTTTCTACCAGGTAAACGACGCATTCATTTACTACCATCTGCTTACACCCACTCAGGACGCCGGATACCGCCTATCTTTGGAGGCGATGAACTTGGTCCATAGTTATGGACATTATTATATTCAGTTCCAACAGCACACCTACATTAGGGTCACTGACTTCTCTGGGAAAACCTACTTGTTGCCCAAGCACTGTGGGGACAAGATCGTGCTATTGGAATACTCTAGGCAACTGATGGAGGTGCATACCCTCTTTGCCCTTAAAAAGATACCCAACATTCCATTCCCAATCACCTATGGGAATTATACATGTAGCCTGGCCGCCGTAAAAGAGGTGGACAATGAGCTAAAAGGCTATAATTTACAGGAATTTTATTTAGCGCGGAAGAATTTTGATCCGCATGGAAAGATAGCAACGGCACTGCCCCGGGCTTCAGAGCCCCATCATATACACATGGAGCACTTCTGGGCAGATTGCCAAGATGATGTGGAGGTGCGGAGTCGGCTCTATGTCAAGATGACGATCGGAATGATGCAACTGCTGCAGCTCTGGAGGTTCCCAAAGTATTTCTCGGATGCCGCCCCCACTATCGACCCCCAGTACAAGGCCAAGGGGATCGATAAAATGGCTCTTCCACCAGTGAATTGGGCTGCCCAGGAGGGGCCCACGATTGAGGACTTCACTCGGGAGGTGGTCGAGCGAAGTCACGCCTATTTCAAGAGGGTGTGCCCAGGGAGTACTTGCCAAGCGACCCGACCGGTGCCAAAGTTAACCCCACAGCCGGGACCCAAATTGACCCCGGGGGCTGGGATTTCTTCACAGGGGGCAGATAAGGGAAAAAAGATAGACACGACCCCTTCTGCGCAAGAATTCCCTATACAGGAGTAGATCAAGAAATCGGTGGCAGCCTCCCAGCAGATGAGGGAGTAGTTAATAACAAGGCTGGCCACTCCCCTGCTCATGGCTGGACCAATTCGTCCCTCTTCCTCCCTGTTGCTGGCAGCCCTAATGGTGAAGGCAACGGGGGTGGATCCCATGGAAGCGGCAGCAATAGCCGATGTGGGGCCACCTTTGATTACCCGCCGAAGGAAGAGGCTTAATAAAAAGCCTAAGGCAGAGCTGGGGTTGGGTACGTCCCAACCCCAACAAGTTGAAATCCTTTCTTCCAGTTCCCCAGAGGCGGAGAAGGAAACGGAGCCTGCAGAAGTCCCAGCCAATCCCCCTCCACAAGAATAATTTGATGTATTTGCAACTGACAAGTTCAGAAATTTGTAGGGGGACAAAGCACAAGGAGAGACAGAGATCCTGGGGACAGAATAAGAGGCTGCAGAGCAAGAAGATTTTGAACAAGAGCTTGCACAGGTACAAGAGAAGCAGGTAGAAGAAAAGGAGCCAGACCCAGAGATTGCCTCCGGGGTGCAAGCGATGCAAGGTCCAGGAGTGGACCAACAAAAATAGGGTGAAAAAATGGCATCTGTTGGGGGAACCGGACCTTCAGAAATAACCGTAACCCCAGCTGCCACGTTCCAAGGGCCACTCCCGGGGGCAACCTTTGGGCAGGTGATCACAGTGGCCCAAACTCTAAATCTCGGCCCGACACCTCCCCTACTGCCAAAAGAAGTGCCAACAGAGGAAGATGCCCTGGCAGAAGAACAACAACAAGAAGAGCAGCTTGAAGAAGAAATCCCCAAGGAAGCCTACCAGAGTCCAGATAAAGAAATAGATATAGAGGACAAGGCCGAGGAGATGGAGGTTGATGAAGAAAATGTTTCTACAGAAGAAGTTGAGGCAGGGAGAGGAACAGATGAGGTTCACGCCACCGAAGAACAATAGCCACAAAACATTGGGGAAGAATCAAGAGAAAAAATTCTAGCAGGAAGGCCACCCCTCCCTCCTCAGTGGCTGGTAGAGAGCAGAAAAAGGAAAGCTCAGTCCGCTCCAGTGATTCCTCTCTCCCTGGCCGAAATGATGGCCCAAGCCCAAGCCCCGCCAAAGGCCAAGAAAGCCTAGACAGTTTATACTCTTCAAACTAGGCCGGGCGGAGAAATAGTTTCCATTGTAGCAACACCTCCCCCAGACGCCGATGAAGCAACCACGGACCCTGGAGACTACAATGTTGCAGAGGTTTCACTAGGTAAAAGGGGAAAGCAAGGTGAGGTAGACTTGCTTAAGGAGGAAGCAAGGGCAGTGGAGGCCCGATATGAGAAAGAGGCCCAGAGGCTCAAAGCTGAAAAGGAAAAGAATGCAAACCTTGTGGGGTTGCTTACTGAGCTGGCTCGACCCATCAATGCCTCTCCTCCGGAGGCCTCCACCTTAGAAGAGTTACCGCAAAGTGACATAGACTCCCTACGAATGATGAAAAAGAAATCCTAGGCAGTGGATGAGTGGGTCGCCCTACAGATAGGAAACACCCAACGTTTCCTGGTGTCCACCCTCCCAGATTTATACATGGCCCGGCAGGTCATTCACCAGGCAGAGATTCTTATTGAACTGTAGGAGGGTGATGCCGAGAATTACCAGGCATGGAAGTTGGAGCTCAAAGAGCTCCTTACCATGGGAGAGGATATGATTTCTGAATCCATAATTTTGGGTGATGAATCATTTGATTTTGTAAGAACCCAGCACTCTAGACTTGACCTCACATTGGAGGTAACCAAGCAACTGGTAGGGTCCTTACAAGATAAGGTAAATGCGGTGAAGTATTCTTCCAATTTATACAAGTCTTTCATAATAAAGACTTCCGGCGCTGATCCCCTTAGCACAGATACATGTACCCATTAAGATTCAATTTTGGGGAGTTTTGATGAAATGATGAAGTCTCAGTATCAATCTCCAGAGGGGATATATGGGGCCCAAATGAAAAAATTAACCTGCATCATACTTAGTGGTCACGACACGGCGAGAATGGCAGATGAATTCAAAGAAAATGTTCTAGACCTGGGGGAACAAGTTGAAGTGGCCAAGCACAGAAGGGCCAGCCTGAAGGATATAGATGAAGATGGCATATCCCGCCTCCTCCAGGCTTTCAACGACAGTAAGCAACCTTTAGCTTTCTCCAGAGGTCGGGGAGAACTCAAGTGTTGGGTATTCTTTATACTTTTTGGAATGAAAGTTCTCGGATCCCAGAGTCCTGGATCCCAAAATTTTGTATTTTTTCAAGTGATCTGTGTCCCAGTCCCTGAGGCCGACCAGTCACTTTCAGAAGCAGTTAATAAAGGCTGTCAGAAGGTGGTTGGCCACATCAAGGAGGTGTTGACTCAGCGGTTGGTTTCTAACAGGGTGGTATTCTTGAGGTGCCGCTCAAGGGTACACCTGGCACATTAGAGATAGGGTGCCACATTTTCCATTTATGAGGCATGTAGCCTTGATCCCCGGGGGACCTTCTTTCTTCTTTCTCCTTTCTGGCTCTCTTCTCGAGGCCAATTCTTCCGCTGTATATTCTTGTCTTATTCTTTTGACATGGCAGACCTATTCCGCCTCTAGGTCTTTTGTAGGGTGGCGCAGGTAGTACCGGCCCCCAGATATTGTATTTTATTAAAACATGATGTAAAATAGGGTTAGGGTTAGAAGAGATGTGTATAACTAGCCAAACCGGCCCATTTCTGAGGGTTGGCAAAATTGAGGATTTTGTTGTCCAAAGCAATAGAAAGGCAATTTCTCATTTTAAGTTGCAAAGCTCAATGCTCTATTGTTCTGGTTTTATATATTCAAGTGCTCCCCTGGAGTCACTATTGTATCACGCACCAGTGCTTTCTGGAAGGAACATTAATAAAGAAGGAAGAATTCTTGGCAATGACGTTGTTGGCATTCCTGCTTTTGAGTTAATGGTATTTCATGTTTTAATGTTCTTTATGTCTTCTACTCTGATATGTTAAAGTAGATTAACAACCTCCTTACTCCCGCTACTGATAAAATGCTAGCTGATGGTTATGTATTTATTCGGTATTTAGTGTAGTCTATCAGAGTATTATTGATGTTCCGGACATTTTAGCATGACTGTAGTTAGACGAAACATTTCTAATCCTACAGGATCTTTTTCACTTTATTTTCTAAGTATAGAACGCTAGGGAGAACTTTACCCTATTAAATCTCCGGAGAGAATGAGTTGAAGGAACCAGCTATCCCCCTCAAAAAATAGTCACCTCTCCCAACTGAGCCCTGCACCGTCGTGACCCGACACCCAGGTGCTTGAAGGCCCGAAGGATTTGATTTCGCCGAACAACCTTTGCAGGCGGAGTTGGCCGATTTCCCTGGAACCCGGTGACAACTTATGACTGTTGGTGGACCCGGTTAGCAAAACCCCGTCAATAGAAACTGGCGCTAGAAGGAGGGCATGAACCCGTCCCCTTCCAGAGATTCTGATTTTACACCCCCTGAGGGTTCCCCAAGTTATAGTTTTAGTCGTCAAGCCTTTAGCGGGATTGGGTCTTTCTCCCTAGCAAAATTTGAAAGAGTCCTTAGGTCCACCCCGAACCCCAAAATTTTTATCAAACTCGAGCCTCCTGCTCGAAAGAGGACCTTGAAAGTCATACCAGCCGCTATTGTATGGGGATCTAGCATACCTCAGAATACCCAAAATTCTCAGGCAATCCCAGGAACCAGTGCCCATACTACCCAACATATAGTTCTTCCAATGGCTGCGTACTTTGGAAACACCGGGTCCCCAATGGGCACCTTTCCGGGCGCAACCAACGATTTACCTTGTCACCCGGAGAAGATTTGCCCATGATATGAGCACCTAGGCTCACGGACCACGGAAGAACACTTACAGGCATACAAAGATGCCATGAATTGACACCGGATCCAACATGAAGATGTTGTGACTTGTATGTTTCCCTTGTCTTTAGGGCAAGGTGAGTTGAACTGGTACCTTAACCTGCCTGCCAACTCCATAAACACTTGGCAGGACATGGAGGACGCCTTCCTGGCTGCCTTTCGCGTGCATGTGGACCCAGCCTAGTCCCACAGCCAGTTCATCTTCATCAAGAAGGAACCTAATGAGCCCCTTGCAGCATTCAACCATAGGTTCCAGGGCGCCCTGAAGCGGTGCACGGGCCCTTTTATTCCATCCTTAGAAGTAACCATACAGACTTATCTTAATGCGATGAACCCTTTTGTTGCCACTCTCCTTTGGAGAACTACCACCGCGGGCGACCGAGACACCTTGGCAAAAGTCTATAACCTAGCCTTAGAACTATCCCGTGGTCTCAACAAATCCCCGGGTGGGATTGGGAAGAGTACACCCTTCAACATGATCCCCGGAGGAACTGCACATGCCGGGGGATACAACCCTAACCTGGCAATAGGTGCCCCATCGATGGCGCTGAATCCTCCGCCACCACTAATAGACCAGCAGGCACGGTATGTTTACCCAACTCAAACCGTGACGATGCCAGGTCTGGAAGCCTTCCCTTGGAATCAACCACAGCAGGCGCAACAACTACAGACACAATTTTCTAGAGTGCCCTTCTTTCAGTCATCCGCGACTGGAGGATTGCCGCCCTCGACTCTGGCTAATACTGTTGCCTTCCCGGGAAGCCAACAACAACAACCGTCACATTGTGACGCTAACACTCAGTTGACCACCGAGGTTGAATCCCTCCGACGAATGCTGTCTACCTTAACCGTGGACATGGGCCAACTGAAGACGGGGTCCTACGCGCCCCTGAATTCAAATTCCTAGAGGGGAAATATTTTCTCCGGCCAACAAAACAACAATGCCGGGGGAAGAAATTTCAACAATGGGTCTAGGCCCAATCAACACCAATGGGGTAATAACGCGAACACCGAAGGCCCACCTCCGAACCAAAATGCCAACCAAAATGGTGCTGGACCATCATATTTTACTCCAGTCGTAGACTTCCAGCCCATGACTAATTGGTGTTGATTGCACAATATGGGCTCACACAACAAGGTGAATTGTGCCACCTTGGAGAAGGTCATCATGATCTCCCAGCTGGACAGGCAACAGTCACATGATGCCACCCCTCCAGAGCCTCCTGTCCAAGAGACAACCCACAGTCCTTCACCTGTGACACCATCTTCTTCGAAACTCTCGGAGAGGATGAAGAAGAATCTGAATTACAGGGATTCTTTGATGAATCTATCTCGCCCTTCGAGGCCAACGCCTTTACTAACCCGCGGACCCCATATAATACTCAGAGTCAGGTTGGTAAAGGACCAATTTACACACCTGTACCCCTATCAAAGATACTCCTCCTCCTCGGAACAACACAACTGACCGAACCGCCCCTCCAAAAGGTCCTAGCTCTAACCAAGAAAAATATCTCACCGAGGAAAATCACCAGTTCCTGGGAGGAAGATTCAACATTATGAAGGCATTAGAATAGACCACCACCTCCATGACCCTGATGGAGGTTTTGTTGAACTGTCCCGAGCATAAGAAGTCTCTTCTGAAGCTCTTAGGGAACCCGAAAGCCGTCATCTGCCCGCCCAAGATAGTCTCGTTTGAAGATGCTAACGCGGCCGTCTTCCGAGGAAACAATGAGGATCCTCCCTTCCTACTAGGCCTGAATATCCAAGGCAAAAATGTATACAATTGCCTAGTAGACTCCGGGGCTTCAGGTAATATCATGCCCTTGTCTATTTGTCAAAAGCTCGGATTCCACCCCACCCCATCTAATGGTGCAGTGATCCAGCTGGATAAAACTACTGTAAAAATGGTGGGGAAATTGAAGAATGTCTGGATATAGCTTATCCAAGACCCCAGGATAGCCACCATCATTGACATCCAAGTGGTGGACATCCCAAAGACTTACGGGATGTTATTAAGTCAGAATTGGTCTAAGTCCTTGAATGGATACTTTTCGACCGACTTCACCCATTTATGGCTTCCATGGGAAGGAGAGTCAAATAAGATCCGAGTTGAAAGTGAACCATGGATGAAATAGGCCCTTACCGAGGTGGGGAGGGTCAATGATGTCTTTTTCTCTGAGACTTCCCTGGGGGTATACCGACCATTGGAAATCTTAACATTCGATTTCATCCCCGGAGAGGACCCCGCAGTGCTGCAAAGAGCCCAAGACTTAGAAGAAAAAATGATAGTTGAGGTCAACTCTGAAGGTGCCACAGCAACCCTTTCCACACTCCTGTCTGGCACTTGGTGCTGAGTACACTACCAGAAATATTCAGAACACGAGTGTGGACCGTGTCTTTCGATCGCTAACCGAAACCTTGATACCCTCCAGAATGAACAACATGCAACTGATCCCCCGGGACCCAGTACTCCTACGGGATGCACTCCTTTGGTGCCATCTCCCCGGGAATCCCAAATCCAAACACTTTCGGGGGTAAATTCTGCTTTCATGCCGGTAGTCTGGGAGATACCCCCTAAGTTTCCCTGCGATAATCCAAAGACTACTCCCCTTCCCCAGCCCTAGATTACGAACAATGACGTGTGGACCCTCAAGTTTGATGGGTCCTGATCCAAACAAGGTTGTGGGGCTGGGGTAGAACTAATCAACCTACGAGGGGAGTCCTTCCTCGCGTCCTACAGACTGCAGTTTAACTATACAAACAATGTTACAAAGTACGAGGCTTTGGTCCTTGGACTTTATTTGCGTTAAGGAAAGGTATCACCCGCCTCCGGGCTCTGGGTGATTCAAAGTTGATTGTTAAACAAGTCTGGAGTCAATACACATGTCACGATAAAATCCTGGCTGCATACCGCAACCGGGCTTGGAGCCTTATTGAGGATTTCGATGCCTTCAAGATTGACCTCATTCCTTGGTGATGGAACTATGTCCCGAATGCCCTTACCATTTTCGCCAGCACACTTTAGCCGATGGCAGGCTCACGACTCTAGAGATTTTTGGTTGATATGGTCCCCACCTCGTCCATTCCAGACAATGTCACCCACTTTCAAGTTTTTGAGGACGATCAACATATCCTGGCCTTTATGGCAACATCTTTGAAAACCAGATAGTCGAGGAACGAGACCACAACGATACTAGGTAGGGTGACGAAGATGATGGGATCATGGACCTACCTACTAACACCAACCCAAAGGGGATGGTTGTGCTGGAACGAATCTTCAACTCGGACCCTCGGGCCCGTGAGAAGGTGTCATCCTCCTCCGAGGGAGGAAAGTTTGAAAAAGGTAACATCGGCCAGCCCGGTGAGGAAAAGATTATTCACATTGGTACCTCCTGCTCCCCTGAGGAGAAGGAGAATATTCTTGCGGTTCTCTGAGAATACATCGACGTAATTGCCTAGGGTTATGAAGACTTGAAAACATACGACACATCCATCATGACCCACACTATTCCCCTGAAGCCTGACGCTAAGCCCTTTTGGCAGAAGCAATGACCGGTCAACCCTCTGATAGAGCCCCTAATTCGTCAAGAGGTAGAAAAACTTCTATCAGCCCAGATAATCTTCCCAATCCGGCACACTACGTGGGTTGTCAACCTGGTCCCAGTGAGAAAGAAGAATGGTGAGATCTGCCTTTGCGTGGATTTCTGAAACTTGAACAAGGCCTCTAAGAAAGATAATCACCCTCTCCCTTCGTTGGATGAGGTGCTACAAATAGTGAATGGATCCCAGATGATGTCCTTCTTGGATGGTTACTCTAGATACAATCAAGTCATGGTAAAGTATGAGGACAGAGAGAAAACAACATTTACCACCAAGTGGGGAACATTTGCATACAGGAGAATGCCCTTTGGTCTGATCAATGCAGGGGCTACATTTCAAAAGGCCATGGACATTGCATTCGAGGGCCTCATAAATTGGTGCATAATCATCTACATGGATGATTTAACCATATTTTCCCGGGACAGGCGTGACCATGCCGCCCATCTCGCTCAGATCTGCGAGAGATGTTGCCGGTATGGAATATCCCTCAACCCCAAGAAGTGCATATTCGGGGTCACCGAGGGGAAGTTGCTTAGGCATATCATCTCTGAGAAGGGTATATCCATAGACCCTGAGAGAGTCGAGGCATTGCTGAACTTACAAATGCCTGGCAGTAAGAAAGAGATGCGGTCTTTCTTCAGAAAGATCAACTTCATACGACGGTTCATCACGGGATTCACAAAAATAGTTAAACCACTCAAAGAGATGATGAAGAAGGATACCAAAATTGAGTGGAGTCCTGAAGAAAAGCGGGCGTTCGCCCAGATCAAACAGACAATAATGGAAGCACCTGTCCTGGCTAGTCTGGACTATTCCCTTCCATTTTACATTTACTCTTTTTCTTTGCCACATTCTTCCGTGGCAGTGTTGACCCAAAAGGTTGAAGGGGAAGAGCGACCAATAGCTTTCATGAGCTCCCCTTTCAAGAACGTCGAGGTCTGATATTCATCACTAGAAAAATAGGCCTTTGCTCTAGTTCACGCCGTGAAGAAATTCTGGCATTATATTCTCCAGAGCAAGGTACATGTTATCATTCTGGACCAAGTCGTTAAGTCTCTGCTAATGCAAAGTGAATTGGGCGAAAGATGGGGGAAATGGATGGCCATCCTCCAGGAGTATGACTTAGAAATGCAGCCCATGAAAATAGTCTGGGGCCAAGGACTAAGTCGAGTGATGGTAGAAGAGACTCCCCGCATAGAATGCCAAACTTACACAGTGGAGTCCATCACTCAAGACCCGTGGTATACCGATTTGGTATACTTGTTACTAAATAATAAATGCCTGGAGGGGTTACCTCCCCACAAATGTTGTGCCTTGCGGATGAAAAGCACTCACTTCATGATCAAAAAATCTGGGCTTTATCGCAGAAACTACGAGGGAGTGTACCTCCGGTGCATCGACAGAGACCAAGCTGTGAGAGTTATTGATGAGTTCCACGGACAGTTTGGAACTGGGCATGGCTCAGCCAACGCCACTGCCCATCAGATCCTTCAGGCCGGATACTATTGGCCCTGTATATTCAAGGACGTTTACACTCATGTAAAGAAATGCCATACTTGCCAAACCGCAGCGCATCATGAGCATAACCCAGCTATGCCTTTACAACCAGTCTACGAGGCTAGACCATTTTCCCAGTGGGCATTTGACTTCATCAGGGAAATCAACCCCAACTTGTCTGCCAACCACTGATATATCCTTACTGCTACTGATTATTGCACTCAGTGGTCTGAAGCTATACCTTGCAAAAACAACACGGCAGACATAGTTATCAAGTTCCTGGAAGAAAATATCGTCACACAGTTTGGGACGCCCTTTGCTTTGGTATGTGACAATTGTCCTGCATTTTCTTTGGCGCAGTTACTCGAATGGACCTACAATCGGAAAATCACTTTGAAGTTCTCCAGCAACTATTATCCCCAGGGAAACGGCGTTGCTGAATCAATAAACAAAAATATACTCGAAGTGATCAAACACCTGTTAGAACAAAATCCCCGGGATTGGCATCAAAAGTTGAAATTTTCCCTTTGGGCGGATCGCATTTGCGTCAAGGCTACCCTGGGAACATCCCTGTTCCATCTGGTTTATGGCCAAAACCCTGTAATCCCAGTCAACTTACAGATCCCAGTTTTACAGTTTATGCAAGAATTTAGCAACAGGGACAATATCATGGAGGTTCGACTCTTAAATCTGGTATGGATGGAAAAATAGAGAGACATAGCCCTTGAACATTTTGCGTGTCATCAAGCAGTGGTAAAATGATAGTTTGACAGAAGAGCCCAATATAAGGCTTTTCAGATCTCAGATCTGGTCCTATTGTGGGACAAGGCCCGGGAGAAGAAAGGAAAGCATACCAAGTTCCAACGGCTCTGGCTTGGACCATATCTAATCTTAGAAATCTGTGGGGCAAATACTTACCGCCTCAACACCTTGACCAGAGAATCTATCGCATTGCCCGTTAATGGACAGTTTCTCAAACACTACTTCGAGTAGGGTAAGTTTGTCCAAAGTTGTATTATATGTAAAGTCTCCCTCTTGTAAATATTCCCTCCGGGTGCCTCGTGCGAGGTACCCTGTCTTGTAAATAGTTTTGTCGGCTGTCCTCCGGGGGCAGTCCTCTGTTGTTGTTTTGGTTTTTGTCCTCGGTTTTCTTTTCGGGTCCTGGCATTTTGTCTGTCTTGCAGGAATTGGAATGCTTCGCATAACTATGGTTCCCGGTACGATGTCTATGGCATGGTGAACTTTAGAATCTATCTTTAGCACGGTGGAGCTGGCCCGGTCCCCGGGGTTGTTTCACAGGATATGGCACGTTTTGAGGAGTCTCCATTGGGTGTTCTCTCTGGAAATCTGGCAATCAGTGAACAAAAATAATATAAGAAACAAGTAATTAGACACGCCGAGGGTAGATCGGTTGTACTAATTAGTTGACCCAGGTCTGCAAATTTAAGGAATTCTTCCCGGGTTCAGAGTTTTATCCCCTCTTCAAAAAATCTAAATATAGGTGGACAGGTGAAAGAAGTACCGCCATTAAATTTAGCTAAGATTGAGCTTAATGGTGAAAGAAGTACCACCTTCCCCACCCAGAAACAAACAAAATAACCAAAGGAAAAGCGGGATGAATCTCCGGTCTTCGGGGGAAGTGAGAAAATTGATGACTGGTTCAATGTAATTACTGCCTCTTCTCTATTCCTCCCAGAGGTCATCGACTTGATTTCTTTCCAAAGCACACACGACACCACTGATGAAGGACTCTGGATTGCTTCCTGTGTGGTTGGATCCTCTCAGATATGTTTCTCTTTTCCTGTCAGACACTTCGGGAAGCGGCTTGTTCCAGTTTTTCTAACCAGAGATTCTATAGTTCTCAAATGCACTAAGGCATTTGTCCTAGATAGTCGCCATTTGTTATGCCCTGCATCCCCGTCCCTACATTTTGTGTGCAAAATATTGGGTCCCCCCCTTTTTTTGTTGTTTTTATTATTTTTTTCCTGTGGCCTTGCCTTGTCCTTTCCCTTTTGTTCTCTTTTTCTGGGGCTTTCTTCCCCGGTGTAGTGTTTTGTTTGTTTGGTTTTTGTCTCCGGGACTCTGGTTTCGGAGGTTGTCCTTCATTGGGAATTGGATTCCGGACCTTGGGATTCTTTGCCATGATGTTCTTAAGGATATTATCGTGGGGGACCCTCAGGCCCAGAGTCTAGAGGTTTGCTTGTCCGGAGATCGCTAGGAGGAGGATGATTACCTTTTTATTGCGGGTATAAATAGAACTTATCTGTCATTTTCACATTTACCGCGATTGAAACTTTCAAGCACTTAGAGCGATTAACAAAGCGATTAGCAGAGCATTTGCAGAGAGTTTATGATAATTAATGCTTGGCATTTCCAGTCACTTTCAGGCAATTGCGAGTGCTTCATGGTGGTGGTAATAATCGTTTAATGACTAAAGCTGTTGCAAAGCCCCTGCGGTAACTCTTCCCTTTCCTCTGCCTTCTGCGTTCTCAGGTTAGTGTTTTCATTTTCCACCTCTCTGGTTTTCTTCTGTTTTGTTTGGTTTTGTTTGTCTTGTTTGCTTTGTCATCTGTTTTGTTTGGCTTTCTATTTTCTAGTTTTGCCACCCGTTGGTGGGTCGGCTCTCTGCCAGAGGGTTGTCCGCCCTCTGTGCAGAGGTGCTTCATCTGTAGAGTATGTGGATAGCTGTAGATAGTTTGTTCTGCCTTGTCTGGTTTTCTCGCAAATGTTGCTCCGTGTTGTATATTTATGTATATATGTTTATATTCATGTGTATATATGTATTTTTGTGTATATTCTGGTGTGTATATCCTTTCGTGTCTTTGTATATATCCCTTCGGCCTTCATATATATCCTTCTAGGTGGCTCGACAAGCTGGTCGAGTCACCTCTGTTTCAAGTTTTCCACCCACGCACTTGCTTCAGAGTAGAAAACCACCTGTTCGGAACTCGGCTCTCGGCTGGTTTCAAACAGGTGGTTTTCTCTCTCCTCCATGAAGTCTGTCAGAACCTTATTTATGTCCCATGCGCATAATCAATTCCAGCCAAGTGGCTTCCACTTTTTGCGCGTTTGAACAGTTGGCTCCGCCGTCATCGCCATAACTTCCATTTAATACCTAGGCACGTGGCGCCCATGTGGGCATGATGACATGGCCTTTTTACACATCCTCGCCAACGGTTGTTTCTCCAGGCTTTGGGTCTCCTACCATCATCCATCCTGTGCCTTTTCTGAATGTGATAAAATCCCCAGACCCAGATGTTTAATAAAATCTTAAGTTTATGATGTGTTTTTCTTTTTGGTTATATTTGCATGAAACTAACTTTTTAGGAAAGCGAGCATCACGGTTGTAAGATCTCTAGACCCCAGAATAATTATTTTGATAAATGCATTATGACGGTCACTCTGCCTTGCAGGTTCCCAGAGTTCATTTATCAATTATGTCTAAAGCATCCGCATCCTCCCCGCCTGAAAGTCCAGAACTTCCTTCCACAACGACCACTAGGGCGACCGTAAAATCCAAGATGGAAAGGGCCCTGGAGAAACTGCCCCTGACCATGAAGTTCGTGCATAACAATGTCATCACGGGTTCAAAGATTGAGTCCAAGGTTAAGCTTATAACCGACACCAGCGTCAAAACGTGGGCAGAGATGTAGGCCTTGGTAAAAGTAATGCAAATCTAGCGATAGGCTGGGGATCAATTAGCAATCAATGTCAGGAACTCTGGAATCCTTCGGGCAGCTTGCTTCCCGTGCTCCGTGCAGTCTCCGGAGCTTATCTTAACACTAGCAGCCAACTACAACTCTTTTGTTTGGGCCATTATGCTCGTGGCTGCGGAGCCCATAGGATACCCCACTCCACTGGTGTCCCTCAACCCAGTCACATTTCAGGCGAGCCTGGGAATCCCACAATTTGATAGAGCCACAATGGTTACAAGGACTGATGCCTTGGCTCAATTTACACAGTTGGAAGATGCCACCCGGGTATACATGAATACCCATTGGCTCAAGGCCCCAAAGAGAGACCCAAAGAGAATGAAGATAGAAATTCCCCGCTCTAAATTCAAGGAGAGCATCTAGATGGGGATAATAGCATTAGCCCGGGTCTTTGTGCAACCCTCCGCCCAGGAGTTTTCCAAATGGATGTACTATTTCCTCCTCGGCATCACCACCAAGGGAGAATACTTCGACTGGGTGACAATAATCTCCAATCACGTTGACTCCCAGTTCCTTCAGCTGGACGGGAGGAAGAAGTTCTACATGAGTTCTTATGTTTTCTAGGCCCTAGCGCAACAGAGGCCCCATGCCCATGGCCTACTTACTAACGGCATGCTCAGGATTGGCCCGGGACAAAAAGCACCATGGGACCATTTCCCACAAATTCAATGGGAGGCCAGCTTCCCTAGTTTCTGTTGTGTAAACGACACATTCATTTACTACCATCTGCTTACACCCACCCGAGACACCAGATACCGCCTGTCTTCGGAGGCGATAAAATTGGTCCATAGTTATGGACATTATTATATTCAGTTCCAACATCACACCTACATTAGGGTCACCGGCTTCTCTGGGAAACCCTACTTATTGCCCAAGCACTGTGGGGACAAGATCGTGCTATTGGAATACTGCAGGAAATTGATGGAGGTGCATACCCTCTTTGCCCTCAAAAAGATACCCAACATTCCATTCCCAATCACCTATGGGAATTATACATGCAGCCTGGCTGCCACAAAAGAGGTGGAGAATGAGCTAAAAGGCTATAACTTACAGGAATTTTATTTAGCGCGGAAGAATTTTGATCCGCATGGAAAGATAGCAACGACACTGCCCCGGGCTTCAGAGCCCCATCATATACACATGGAGGACTTCTGGGTAGATTTCCAAGATGATGTGGAGGTGCGGAGCCGGCACTATGTTAGGATGACAACGGGAATGATGCAACTGCTGAAGCTCTGGAGGTTCCCAGAGGATTTCTCGGATGCCACCCCCACTATGGACCCCCAGTACAAGGCCAAGGGGATCGATAAAATGACTCTTCCACCAGTGAATTGGGCCACCCAGGAGGGGCCCATGATTGAGGACTTCACTCAGGAGGTGGTCGAGCAAAGTCACACCTATTTCAAGAGGGTGTACCCCGGGAGTAGTCGCCAAGCGACCCGACCGACACCAAAGTTAACCCCACAGCCGGGACCCAAATTGACCCCGGGGGCCGGGACTTCTTCGTAGGGGTAGATAAGGGAAAAAAGATAGACATGACCCCTTCTGTGCAAGAAGTCCCTATACAGGAGTAGATCAAGCAATCGGTGGCAGCCTCCCAGTAGATGAGGGAGCAGTTAATAATGAGGCTGGCCACTCCCTCGTTCATGGCCGGGCTAATTCGTCCCTCTTCCTCCCCATCACGGGCAGCCCTAATGGTGAAGGCAATGGGGGTGGATCCCATGGAAGCAACAGTAATAGCTGATGTGGGGCCACCTTTGATTACCTGCCAAAGGAAGAGGCTTAATAAAAAGCCTAAGGCAGAGCCGGGGTTGGGTACGTCCCAACCCCAACAAGTTGAAATCCTTTCTTCCAGTTCCCCAGAGCCGGAGAAGGAAATGGAGCCTGTAGAAGTCCCAGCCAGTCCCCCTCTGCAAGAAGAATTTGATGTATTTGCAACCGACGAGTTTGGAAATTTGCAGGGGGACAAAGCACAAGGAGAGACAGAGATCTCGGGGACAAAACAAGAGGTTGCAGAGCAAGAAGATTTTGAACAAGAGCTTGCACGGGTACAAGAGAAGCAAGTAGAAGAAAAGGAGACAGACCCGGAGATTGCCTTCGGGGCGCAAGCGATGCAAGGTCCGGGAGTGGACCAAAT
>MU223914.1:265494-280135 GCA_018584345.1 Thuja plicata | reverse complement strand
ATCACTAGGTAAAAGGGGAAAGCAAGGTGAGGTAGACTTGCTTAAGGAGGCAGCAAGGGCAGTGGAGGCCCGATATGAGAAAGAGGCCCAGAGGCTCAAAGCTAAAAAGGAAAAGAATGCAAACCTTGTGGGGTTGCTTACTGAGCTGGATCAACCCATCAATGCCGCTCCTTTGGAGGCCTCCACCTCAGAAGAGTTACCGAAGAGTGACATAGACTCCCTGCGAATGATGAAAAAGAAAGCCCAGGCAGTGGACGAGTGGGTCGCCCTGCAGATAGGAAGAACCCGACGTTTCCTAGTGTCCACCCTCCCAGATTTATACATGGCCGGGCAGGTCATTCACCAGGTAGATATTCTTATTGAACTGTGGGAGGGTGATGCCAAGAATTACCAGGCATGGAAGGTGGAGCTCAAAGAGCTCCTTACCCTGGGAGAGGATATGATTTTTGAATCCATAATTCTGGGTGATGAATCATTTGATTTTGTAAGAACCCAGCACTCCAGACTTGACCTCACATTGGAGGTAACCAAGCAACTGGTAGGGTCCTTACAAGATAAGGTAAATGCGGTGAAGTATTCTTCCAATTTATACAAGTCTTTCATAATAGACTTCCGAGGTTGATCCCCTTAGCACAGATACATGTACCCCCAAAGATTCAGTTTTGGGGAGTTTTGATGAAATGATGAAGTCTCAGTATCAATCTCCAGAGGGGATAGATGGGGCCCAAATGGAAAAATTAACCCACATGATACTTAGTGGTCACGATGCGGCGAGAATGGCAGATGAATTCAAAGAAAATGTTCCAGACCTGGGGGAACAAGTTGAAGTGGCCAAGCACAGAAGGGCCAGCCTGAAGGATATAGATGAAGATGGCATATCCCACCTCCTCCAGGCTTTCAACGATAATAACCAACCTTGAGCTTTCTCCGGAGGCCGGGGAGAACTCAAGTGTTGGGTATTCTTTATTCTTTTTGGAATGAAAGTTCCTGGAGTCCCGGATCCCAAAATTTTGTATTCTTTCAAGTGATCTGTGTCCCGATCCCCGAGGCCGATCGGTCACTTTCAGAAGCCGTAAATAAAGGCTGTCAGAAGGTGGTTGGCCACATCAAGGAGGCGTCAACTCAGCGGTTGGTTTCTAACAGGGTGGTCTTCTCAAGGCGCCGCTCAAGGGTACACCTGGCACATTGGAGACAGGGTGCCACATTTCCCATTTATGAGGCATGTAGCCTCAATCCCCGGGGGACCTTCTTTCTTCTTTCTCCTTTCTGGCTCTCTTCTCAAGGCCGATTCTTCCACTGTATATTCTTGTCTTATTCTTCTGACATGGAAGACCTATTCCATCTCCAGGTCTTTTGTTGGGTGGCGCAAGTAGTACCGGCCCCCAGATATTGTATTTTATTAAAACATGATGTAAAATAGGGTTAGGGTTAGAAGAAATGTGTATAACTAGCCAAACCGGCCCATTTCTGAGGGTCGGCAAAATTGAGGATTTTATTGTCCATAGCAATAGAAAGGTGATTTCTCATTTTAAGTTGCAAATCTCAATGCTCCATTGTTCTGGTTTTATATAGTCAAGTGCTCCCCTAGAGTCACTATTGTATCACGCACCAGTGCTTGCTGGAAGGAACATTAGTAAAGAAGGAAGAATTCTTGGCAATGACATTGTTGGCATTCCTGCTTCTGAGTTAATGGTATTTCATGTTTTAATGTTCTTTATATCTTCTACTCTGATATGTTAAAGTAGATTAACGACCTCCTTACTCCCACTACTGATAAAATGCTAGCTGATGGTTATGTATTTCTTTGGTATTTAGTGTAGTCTATCAGAGTATTATTAATGTTCTGGACATTTCAGCATGACTGTAGTTAGATGAAATGTTTCTAACCCTGCAGGATCTTTTTCACTTTATTTGCTAAGTATAGAACGCTAGGGAGAACTTTACCCTATTGAATCTCCAGAGAGAATGAGTTGAAGGAACCAGCTATCCCCCTCGAAAAACAGTCACCTCTCCCAACCAAGCCCCACACCGTCATGACCCGAAACCCAGGTGCTTGAAGGCCTGGAGGATTTGATTTCCCCGGACAACCTTTGTAGGCGGAGTTTGCCGGTTTCCCCAGAACCCAGTGACAACTTATGACTGTTGGCGGACCCGGTCAGCAAAACCCCATCAACAGGTACCTTGGGTTCTTGATTCAAATTATTGGCTTGAATTGAATTTTGAGTGAGATTGAAAGGAGTGGCCTTTAAAGTGTTAGCCTCTACCACTCCATCGTTAACCACTCCTTTATTATTGTTATTCTTTGTCCAAAATTGGTTGTTGTTAGGGGAATTGCAATTTTGATTAGTGTTGGAGGTATTGTTGTTGTTGTTGTTGTTGTTGTTGTTATCCTTGTAAAGTTTAATTTCTCCACTTCTTATCAATACCTCTTCCGTTGTTACCCCATTCTCAATTAGGTCTTGGAATGACCTAGGACATTGTAGCCTTAATCGATAGTTGATTTCATGATTCAAGCTATTTAAAAAATATACATCTTCTCCTTTTCGGGTACACTTCGAGGGTATCTAGATAATACCGCTCTCCATCGTTGTAGGAAAAGTAGGAATCCCTCCCCTTCTCTTTGTTTGGTGTTACATAAATTAAACATTTTAACCTTATGTTTGATGTTATAGGAATAATGAGTTACAAACTTAGAGGCTAATTCTTCAAAGGTTCGAATGTCGGAGGGTAACTTTGAAAACCATTCCATTTCCATACCCCCCAAACCTCTAGGGAATAACCTCATAAGGTAAGTTGTGTCATGCATGAACTCTAGGCTTAATGCACAAAATTACCTTAGGTGATCTTGAGGATCAGTTGTTCCTTAATATTTTTCATATTTAGGAAAGATAGCATTTGTTGGAAATGGAACTATGATTAAAGACTTATCAAATGGAAATGGACACAAAGCTTTGATAGAAAAGGGTTGAGGAACCCCACTTTGTTTTATCATGTCCAATTGCATTTGGAAAAGTTGGAATTGTTTGTTCATGATGTCAATGGGATTAGCCTCATCTTCTTCTTGTTTAAGTTTATTGACATCATAATCATGTGGAAGTTTGAGACCCGTTTGTGCTAGGTCTAAAAAGTACTTTTCCTTGTCTTTTTCCAACAATTTTTTCATAAGCTTCATGAAGAAAGGACTTTGCATAGCTTCATTAACCTTTTCATTAGTTAACTCCTCATCATTAGGGTCAATGTTGCCCCCATTGTTATTATTGTTCAACCCTTGATTGTTAGGCTCATTGTTTACTCCTCCATTATTGTTTTTATTGGATCCTTGGTTGTTAGGATCAACATTTCCCCCTCCATTGTTGTTCATATCCTTGTTTACATGATTGATTTGATTGGGATCTATATGGCCAAATGGAAAAGACATTTTTGGTTCTGTTTCCCTGATGGGTTCTTGTAATGGTCTTAAAGAACTAAAAGGATCACTTGGAAAAGGACACTCTTGCCTTAGATAAGATCCGTCTGATTGTAGGGTAGCCTTAATGTAATGGGATCATGTAAAAACTAGCATTAACATAAATCAAATGAAGAGCCTAGGATTTTATCTCACTTAAGTGATCAATCTGTGGATGATTTTGTAAAATGTCCAATAATGGCAGATTATGAACTAGTTGAGTATTCACAGAGGCAAAATGTCCAAAAGGTATCCAAAAATGAAATTTTCTTGTTTTCAAACCCTCGATATATATCCACTATTTTCCCTTCTTTGTTTTTGGGCGGCTCTTTCCTGTGTGTAGGCGGCCTTTAATTGTTGATATGCGGTCACTGGAATTCTTGTATGTGGCACTCTACAGTTAGCAGGTGGCATTTTCCTGTTGATATGCGGTTTTAAACTGTTGACATGTGACACTTTCTAGTGGCTTACATGGATTTTGAATGTTTACAAGCGGTGTTTCAAAGTTGTAAGCGGTCCAGGATTGTTTGAATGCAGTTTCGAATTGTTGGTACGTGGCTCTTTGTTGATCAAAGTTGAAATTGTCAATATTTTTGTTATTTTTTGGATTTAAAATTTTAAAGGCTTTGATCAGATTTGTCAAAAAAGAATCTTGTGTAAAAATAGAGTACAAGGTCAACACACACATCAAAATTGTACCATATCCCTAAAACAACACTAAAAATGTATGTTCTCGAATGTTTTTATGAGTATGCACAAGAATTTCTTCCAAACAATCTACCTTAGAGTCAAACAATTTTCGCTTTTAACAATGGCTATACAAAGGTAGATTTTCTATTTTATCAAGTTTTTAAATCACCTCCATTCTAAATCTTGCCAATATCCTTTACCCCCTTGCGAGCTTCCCACACGCACAATTTTGCACAATCATGAAGGACTACTTGAGGAAGTGAGGATGACTTGCACAAGGTTTAGTCACTTTCTGACTAAGGTAAAGTGCATTTATTTATAGTGGGTCGGATGATATCGCGGAAAAAGTGAATATCTCCCACTTTGGGTCATTCCCTCTCACCGCCTTCATAAAGGAATTCTCGGGAGGCAGGCCCTCTAAAGCTTTATTCTATCTAGCATGTATATGAAAATAAAAAATTGAACTTAGTCCAACAAATTTGGGAATTTGATTCACTCAAAGAGTGAAGAGCATATCTCTATTGTCTTCCTTTGTTCCAAACACCTCAAGAAAAAATTGTTCATTTTCAACCTCTTGACAAGGAGGTTCTTAAAATTGAGATGTGTGGTTCAATTTCTTATCCTTTTCTTTGCACTAAATTAAATTTGCATGTTTGGCTTTTTGATTCACTTCAAAAAGTGAAGAGCATATGCCTAATGCTTCATCAATTTAGACAATTAGAAGGATTTTCCTAATTATGCTAGATTTAAATGAAATGCCACAATTTAATCAATGGAAGCTTGATAAGATAAATACCTCATTTTTGAAGCTAGCAAAGGCTAGGCACATTTTTGATTGATTTGTGCTTTATTTCAACTCACCTAGTGGCGATCGTTCCCACTCCGGATCCTCCAATAAGTTAGTCAACACAATCGAAACAAAGTGAAGAAAAAATTTGAAAATAAATTGACCATTTCACTCCTAAAAGCTCTTTTAAATCAAATTTGTCAAATCAAAGCATAAAGAACTTAAGAATGAAAACCAATCAAAGAGTAGGGAATTTTTCTTTATAAGCAAAAAAACACTTTAATATAATGATCATAAAGGTGTTCTTCTTCGAATAAGCTCTCTAAAAGATTAGATGCATGTATTTTCTCATCATGTTTAGTCTTAATCCTTACCTCTTTGCTAGGCCTTGTGACTCGCTTCTCTGGTTTTTGCACTTTTAGATGATTTTTCATCTGCAGCAATGAAAAACACAGAGAGTTGAAAAAGTGAGCAAATCATTAAAAACTTGATTTAAAGTAGAAATATCTACATGAAATTTAACAGCTAATATGCGGTATTTAACTGTTACTACGCGTAAATGAAAAATTTAAAAGCGGCTTTTAAATCTTAAGAGGTGGCTCGGGAAAATCCACAGACGGTCAAATAAAATCCACAGGTGGCCCAGAATGTGCAAAGTGCGGTCAAAAGTTTCTAGTAAGTAGCTCTTGGAAGTTCACAGGCAGTCTTCAGTGTTTGACAGATGGTGCTTTACAGATTCAGGCGACACACTTTATCTCACAGGCGACCCACTTTATCTCACAGGCAGCTTAAGAATAAAAGATAGAGGAAAAAGAAGCTCTGTACGCGGTGCTTTACTACTCATAGGTGGCTTTGAATGCTTCGTAGGCGGCTCTTCTCTTGTTTTATTGCAAAATAATACAAAAAATGATGCAAAACACACAAAATATTAAGATATAACGTTAGAAAATGAGGCCTAAAGCCCCACGGTGGGCACCATTTGTGTGTGTGAGATTACACCTTCATGAAATTAGGACTAATAACAACTCTATGAAAAGAAAATACTATTTAATCTAAGAATTGAAGTTAAATCCATGACATCTCATGGTTCTCTATCTAAGCTTTGTTAAGAGAGGTCTTAGCCTTAATCTCTCTCAAGGAAAATCCTAGAATGAGAGGAAAATGATAAACATGCTCTAATCTATCTCAAATGCTCAAAGATGTGTGTTCTTTCTATTCAAATGCTCATGGTTAATGTTATGAAATCAACAAATGCTTCTAGAATGATGCTCTAAATGCTATGCAAATGCTGAAATACTATCAAAAGCTATCAAATGCTCTCTAAATGCCTATAATAAGGATGCTTTGCTCTTGAATTTATTGGATCCCAAATACAAAGAAAATGTCTTGTATTTATAGCAATTTCCCAAGGGTAGGGGGTAGAGTGAGTTGATCATGGTCAAACCTTGGTTGAGTAAAAAGATTTGAGGTGTTTTCAAATGAAGGGAAAATTAAGTGGTTGTCCTCAAAAAAATTAGGAATTATTTAATTCAATCATTTAATTAATTTAGCCATGTAAGGGTGAATGGGTTGGATTTGATATTTTTATTTAAACTATACAATTAATTGATTAAAATCAATTGTATAATTTGATTAATTCCTTTTAGGCTTGAATTTAATTATTTGATTTCATGATTATTTAATCCTTTGATTTAATTTGAATTTTGTCCACTTTGCTTGATAAATGTCCATTTGATTTGATTTTGATCCATTTTAATGCATTTTGATGAGATTTGGGAAATTGGCTGAGATTTATAAATTTGATGTTTAAGATACACCTAGTCAAATTTAGGTGTCTACACTTACTAGCATTCTCTATTTTAATTATTTATTTCAAGGTTAATTCCTAAATCGGGGTTTGACTAAGGTATAACCCTCCCCCGAACAAACAAAACTATTTTTATTTTAGGTACAGGTATAGGACAACAAATTTTAGATCAGATTCGGATACCCTTTTCTACCAACTTTTAGGATCCATGAACATAATTTCCGTTGGAGAAGTGCAGGTAAAGGTCAAAGATTTTGAGACACGATTGTGCCCTGCCAAAGAGGTTAAGGTCAACCTGACTTGAGAAGGAAAAGATTTCTGGGTTTTGTCCGTCTTTACATTTCTGTTCCAAATCCGGTTGCAAAATTTCCCAAAACTTGACACAGACATCAGAAAATAGGCTTTTTCAAGATTTGCTACATTCCAAGGTAAATATTTCATTTTAATTAAGGATTTAATAAATTCAAATCTATTGTGTCACTTCATAATAATTAGATCTCCCTTTCTTATCCATAACTAGTTGATTCCTTTTTGCATTGATCGTCTCCTTTCGATTAATCAATTGGGATATCCTTGTCTTGGATTAGGAGGTCACACATTTCCATCAACCCCTACACCCTATACACCACACACATACATATATATTTATAAATATATATATTTTTATATCTTACATTTTTGTGAACCCGCGATAGACAACTCTTTCATTTTGGTGTTAGATGCTTTGCCTATTTTCCTTAGAGACTAGCTTTTGCATACATATTAAATTAGTTTTCTTTTAGGCTCTTGAATTTTAAAAATACAAAAAATTCCACATACTCAGAAAAATACAAAAACATTTCTTGCATTTAATTCACTATGAAGATCTTTAAGATGCTTTGGGGTATGGTTATTTTCCTCATTATTCTTCTTTTAGCATCTCTTTATAGTACATATGATGTTTATGAGAGTATCATTCATTTCATTATGTTTGTCACTCTTCATGTTTGACTTGCTTATGATTTTTTGAGATTAACTAATACTAGTCTTCCTACTTTCAAAACTTTCATTAAGGATTTGTGTAGTAGACTTATTACTCTTTTGGATTATGTGAAGAATTTGGTAGATCATACCCCATTTCCTAATATCCCTAATTCTAATCCTATCACTCCTAATCTAGTTCCTAATATTCCTAATCCTAATCCTATCCTTACTAATTCAATTGCTAATATTCCCACTCCTATTTCTCCATCTTCTATCCCTAGTTCTTCCCACACTCGTGATGGGGGTGAAACTGTGGTTCTTGATGTAGATGTTCAAAAATTATTACTTGTTATCCGATCCATGATGATTTAAAGGGAAGAGAAACAAAACTTCTTCGAAACCTATCATTCCTCCTTACACAACATTTTCTCATGATGACCATAAACAATCACCTCCTGTAGAAGCTTTACAAGATATGTACACTAATGGATACAATATGGTGGCTAAAGAAGGTTATAAGGGTTTAGGGCTTGGTGTTAATGACATGGTATGAAGTAACTAGTCCATCTATCCCCTAAACAAGATAAGAATGGTCTAGGATTTCCGCTATCTCAACTTGAGGTAGTTTATTTTGATCATTGCCCTCCTCTTCATATTCTCCTTCCAACACCTTCCTTAGATTACCCTGATACCCCTCAAGATGTGGCTAAGAAGGTATATGTTTAGTTAATGAATTATAAGAAAGAAATCTTTAAACCTATGCCAAAAGATGCTCTCTCCAAATACAAATGTCATTTTCATTATAGTAATACACATTTACTTGCTTATTGTGTGCATTTCAAGATGTATGTTACAGAAAGAGCTGCTTTAGGAATTATATCTCACTCTCGTATGGTATTACAATTTCTTCATAATTTCCATACAGGGCATACCCCTCGCTCTTCAATAATATAGATATTTCTCCCTCTTGTCTCTTCACTGGGGGGAAAGAGGTACTTCTTCCATTTTTGTAGGATCCATTATGCTCTTAGCATGTATTTTGTTTTGAGCTTAATTGGTTATCCTCTCTATATTCTATCTCTACAGTTTTGTATTTTGGTACATTCCTTCCTTTGCTCATAATCATCCATAGCTCTCTTGTAGTATTCATGATATATTTTCTAAGACATTTGTTTTGCAAAGATATCTCTTTGTTACATCTCTTGATATGATTGATATATCCCTTGCTTTCATCCCTGGGGGGGTAAGGTTTTTCCTTCTTTCTCTCTATCTAAGGATCTACTTTCCTTAGCTTAGTGACATTTGTTTATTTTGAAACATTATTTCCTTATAAAGACTTATTTTTTGGCTATGGATACCCTCTTATATGAGAGGTGATTGCCCTAGGTCATCACCTCTTCTTTATTTTGCAAATTATGTTCTTTATAAACACTTTCCCTTGCTTTGGGTTAGAGTTTGATTCCTTCATTTCAAGATTCCTCTTCATCTTGAGTGCAAGGGGTTTGATGATTGGATATTTGATCCCTCTTTTATTTTCTTTGCAAGATGATATTTTATCCTAAGCACTCCTCTGCAGTGGGGTCTTGTCAATTAGATCTCTTCCCCTTTGAGGATCTCTTCTCATTTTCTCTAAGTAAAAAGCACGAACCATCAACCAAGCATAAAGAACAATCCAAGACTCTAAGAAGCAAGAATCCATTATTCTACATGTCCTCAAGCTTTCAAAGTTAAACTAAGGTTTTTAAGTCTTCCTTTCAGGCATTCAAGTTCTCCATTGAAGATCAAGGATTCAAGCATTCAAGCCTTTGAAGGGATTTGGTTCAAGCATTCAAGGTTCATCATTTAAACCCTAGATCTATCCATCATGGTGGTGTGATCTTCCTTAAAGATCCTTCGTGCATCTTCAAGATTCATTCATTCTTCCTTAAAGTTGGATTCCAAGCATACAATCATGGATTTTTTTGGTTTCTAATATTGAGTTCAAGCTTTCATATTTACATACTTGTTTACACTCAAAATACAATTACATATCTGTTGAATATCATAGCTTCATTGTTAGATTTACTTATACTACTTGCTAGCATTCTCTATTTTTATTATTGATTTCAAGGTTAATTCCTTAATCAAGGTTTGACTAAGGCAAATGCCTCCCCCCAACAAAAAAAACAATTTTTCTTGTAGGTATAGGTACAAGACAGAGAATTTTAGATAAGATTTAGATACCCTTTTCGGCCAACTTTCAGGATCCGCAAATAGAATTTTTGTCGAAGCAGTGTAGGCCAGGTTCAAACATTTTGGGGCATGATTGCACCCCGCCAAAGAGGTCAAGGTTGAACTGACTCAAAGAAGGAAAATATTTCTGGGTTTTGTCCGTCTCTTCGTTTCTGTTCCATATCCGGTTGCAAAATTTCTCAAAACATGACATAGACACTAGGAAATAGGCTTTTTCTAGATCTACTACAGTCCAAGGTAAATATTTCATTTTAATTAAGGATTTAATCAATTCAAATATATTGTATCACTTCATAATAATTAGATCTCCCCTCCTTATCCACAACTAGTTGATTCCTTTTTGCATTGATCGTGTCCTTTTGATTAATCAATTGGGATCTCCTTGTCTTGGATTAGGAGGTCACACATTTCTATCAACCCCTACACCCTATACACCATACATACATACATACATACATACATACATACATATATATATATATATATATATATATATATATATATATATATATCTTACACAACCTTAATACAAAGAGATAACATTTTCTCTTCATATGATGCATTCAAGCTTGATGATTCTTCTTATTCCTTTGAATATTATCCTTTTGATGATATTTTAGAATAAAAATAGGACATTATTTTTAATTTTCTTAATGTTACTTTTCCTTCGTTTGACTCTCCTAGTGGAGATGTGTGTATTGTTAAAGATGATCTTCATGATTTATCCAAAATTCAAGATTTTGAATGTAGTACTAATCCTATATTTGTTGTGGAGGACAATAATTATGACTATGATATTGATGACAGTAATCATGATGATTATACTATCTCTACTCCTCTTGATGAAGAATCCATTAAAAATTTGCTTTATGCAACCGATGATTGCATTATTGATTACATGACTGATTCCTTTGATGATTCACAATCTGATTTTTCTTCAAAAGGTTTTATTGATTCAAACATAGGAGATCCTAATGATGGGAGATCTAATAGTGGTTATTTTCTTATTGTAGGCTCAGGTGCTATTAATTGGAGAAGTAAATATTAACAATGTTCTAATGAATATGAAGAATCTACACATGTATCTAAAGAAGCTCTCGGGAATCAAAGACTACTTGAACATTTGGGTCCTCAAAAAATACCTACACCTTTGTATTGTAATAATCAAAGTGCTACTTCCTTAGCAAAAGAAAAAGTTGAAGAGATGCAAGAGTCCCTCATTTATTGCAAGAGAAATGATCCAGTTGCCGATATCTTCACAAAGATTCTTTCTAAATAGAAAGTTAAAAATTATTATAAACATTTGAGTTTGATACCTATTGATCCAATCTCCCCAAGTAAAAATTAAAGAGGGGTGTTAGAATTAATAATATTTCATTGGCATATTATTTAAATAAGGATAAAACAAGATATCCTAAATTGTATTTTGTCCCCTAGTCCAAGTGGGAAGACATGTCATATTTTTGTAATTCCTTTAATAAGGAAATTAGATATTCCTCCTTAAGAGGATTCTCACACTTGGCACACACTTAATGTGAATGTGGCATTCATAGAATATAAGAGTTACATGCAAACTCCATCACTCATCTCTATTTAAGAGATGCTTCTCCACACACTTTACAATAATCTTCTCACAATGTTCTCACTTCTACTCACATTCTAAACTCTTTCCCTCAATAGTGTAATGAGCTTCTTGTTCACATTCTCTCTCTTTCTATAGGCTTTTTTTCCTTATTCATATTATATTCACAAGGGTTTTTTCTTAGTTTTCCCCTTTCAAAAATATTGTCTCATTGTGTTGATCTTGGAGCTTCTTGTTGGTTTTGGTGATCGTTCTTGAAACAATCTTTCTTTCATTATGCTATGGTAATATTCTTCCATTTTTCTCACTCACTTGGATTCTTTCCTAAGATTTTTTCATTTTTTATATATTTCTTACAGAAGCATATCTTGAAGACACATATGAAGGATAGTGAACTATTAGCTCTCGCATTTGATGTATTTGTTGGAAAGTGACAATGGAAGAAATTGTTATTTTGTCATTGCTGTCAAACCTTAACTGGTGAGACTATTGTTATCTGTTTGAGTACCATATCTATTGTTGATGAAGAAGATTTAACGAGAAGACCAAGTGAATGGTTGAGTTAAGGCAAATAAAAGGGTACTTGATCAGTTGGCACTCTGGCAGAGCAATTAGTTGTTTATCTTTCAAAGATAGTTTTTCTGACTGTTCTGTGTCGAGCAAGTTTGGCTTGTGCCGAGAAAAGTTGCTTATGCCGAGCGAAGTTTCTTATGCTGAGCAAAGTTGTTTGTGATGAGAAAATTTGTTTGTGACGAGCAAAGTTGTTCAATTCCAAGCACCAGTGAAATTTCTGAGTGAAAACAGTGAAGTTGGCCGACTTACAGTAATTGGATTAATGATGAGATTTGAGATCTCTGGTTGACTTAGTTAAATTTATTGGGATATGTAATGTTAATTAAAGATTGATCCACGTCATTTAATGTATGGGTAACTATAATTAATGCATGGTTTCAAGATTTAATTAGAGACTACTTTGGAGAAGTAAATGTAATGCAAAGATGGAATGATTCGTTGGATTTGACCTAACCTAAGATCTACGATCTTGTTTAAGTGGAAAAAGATTTATCTGACCTAGACATAGAGGTATATGATAACCTCAAGGGGTTATTCATTTAGGATGCTGAGTTGTGCTTCTAAATGTGAATTACATGTGTGTATGCAAGAGGATTGCATAGTTGATTTATTGTTTGGCATGATCTAGCAGAAAAGGCTGAATACAGAAGCAGAGAGTTGCATGTGTGATTGCTTGACAGATTTCCAAGCAGATCAGAAGGTTGAAATGACAATGCAGGCTATCCAGTAAATTAACATCAAAGCTGTAATTGGATCTAAATTTGCAAAGTAAGTTGTGTGTATCAGATCACAACTGCTGATTACTTTCTAACCATTGTATCAGTTAAAATCCTTTAACAATGTTGACCTAACAGTCATTTGTATAAATCCTATAACAAGGTGACATTCAGGTGGAATGTTCTAAGTCCTCTAACAAGGCCACTCCTGACAGGGTGATTAAATCCTTTAACCAGGTCACACCTAGCAGTGTGTTATTGTAACCTTTAATAGGGTTGGCTCCTCACAGAGCTCACTTCAGAAGAGTGAAAACTTGGTAGCATATTACTGGTGGTTTTTACCATATTGGGTTTTCACGTTAAATACTTGTGTCAACTTGTGTGAATGCTTATGGTTTGTTTTACTGTTATGTTTCTACAAGCTAATTTCAATAGATAGTAAACTGCATGATTAAAGTTGTTGACTTATGCTACTACTATCGAGCAGATCTGAAAATCAGAAATTTTTATTTGGTACATCTAGACCTAAGGATAACTGATTCACCCCTCCCCTCTTAGTTATTCTAAATTCATTCTAACAATTGGTATCAGAGCTTTGGTCTCTAGAAAATAGTTTGAAGGTACTTGGAGCAAAAAGATCAAGATGTATAAGAAGGAGGTTCCTAAGTGAACAAAGACAACTTTCCTGCATGGCAGAGTTTGATGAAACTACATTTGGCCGGTATTGGAGATGATGCTAAGTGACTTATTGAAAATGACTATGTATTACCTACTACTCCTCTCACTGCTGCACAACTAAAAGAAAAGCAAGAGCACAATCAAGCAATGTTGGTGATCGCCTCCTCATTGAGCTATTCAGAGTTTGATGATATAAAGAGCTGCACAAATGAAAAATAGATATGGGACAAACTTGCAACTATCTATGGTGGAGACAGAAATGTGCTGAGAGCTAATTCAAAAAGTCTAAGAGGTAAGTTTGATGAAATGAAAATGCAAGAAGGTGAAAATATTAATCAGTATCATGGTAGAGTAAAATAAGTTGTAAATGCCATTAGAGGAGCTAATGAAACAATTGATAAGAATACTATTATGAGCAAGGTACTGAGAACTTTACTTCCTGTATATGCTATTAGAGTTTTTGCAATTCAAGAATTGAGATGTACTCCTAACAATAATCTGAATCTGGAAAATCTGATAGGCAGACTCACTGCATTTGAAATGTCAAATTATGATAACTATAATCCACAAGGTATTGATTCTGCTTTTAGATCACAACTCATTCTCAATAAATCTTAGAAAGGAAAGAAACATGTGAACAATAATAGTGACACTTTTGATGATGATTTTGAAGAACTCAAAGCACTTATGGAAAAAAGGCCATCCAGAGGAAAAGGAAAATATAGAGGTAAACTTTCTATTATTTGTTTTTCATGCAATAAAGTTGGTCATATAGCTGCTAGATGTCCTGATAAGAATGAAAAAGATGAAAGAAAGGACAAAAAATACAAAGAATACAAAGACAAAAGGGATGATCAAGACTTCATAAAATATAAGGACTACAAAGAAAAAGGTAAGAAATCTTGTTATATTGTTGAAGAAACTTCTGACAATGAGACTGATAATTCTGATGACAATGATATAGAAGTTGTTTATGTTGCAATGAAACAAGATTCTGATGATGATGAGAAAATTGCATTAATCTCTTATATGAGTAAAAACGATCGTTGGATCATTGACAGTGGTTGTTCCCATCATATGACTGGTGACAAAGATAAGTTTGAAACCCTAAACCAATGTAAAGGAGGATATGTAAAATTTGGTAATGATGCACCATGTCTTATCAAAG
>MU223914.1:238828-263390 GCA_018584345.1 Thuja plicata | reverse complement strand
AGCTGAAATTTTTGTAGATGACATCATATTTAGTGGACAAGATGTGTTATGTCAAAAATTTGCAATAGAGATGCAAACTGAGTTTGAGATGTCTATGTTTGGTGAAATAAAATTCTTTGTTAGCTTAAAAATTTATCAAATGAAGAATGGTATCTATGTCACTGAATCTAAATACATCAAAGAGATACTAAAAACTTTTAGAATGGAAGAATCCAAACTAGTGAGTACACCTATGGCTACTGGATAGAATCTTACAAAAGATGATGACACAAAAGAAGTAAACCAAACACTCTACAGATCAATGATTGGAAAACTATAGTATGTTGTACATAGTAGACCTGATATTGCCCTAGTTGTTGGAATTGTTGCAAGGTTTTATGCTAATCCCAAGGAAACTCACATGATGGCAGTAAAAAGGATTCTAAGATATTTGAAAGGAACTGATGACTGTGGTCTATACTACAAAAATAATGACAAGTTTGATCTCAGAGTTTACACTGACTCTGATTGGGCTGGGAATGTTGATGACAGGAAAAGCACTACTGGTGGAGAATTTCTTTTAGGAAAAAGATTGATCTCCTGGACAAGCAAGAAACAGAACTGCACCTCACAATCTACAACTGAAGCTAAGTATGTGGTAGCAACAGTCAACTATTCTAACATTGTGTGGTTGAAGATACTACTGAAAGGTATGAAGGAAGAAATTACTGACCCAGTTTTCATATTTTTTGATAACACAAGTGCTATTAATATTTCTAAAAATCCTATTATGCACTCAAAGATAAAGCATATAGCTATCAAGTATAATTACTTGAGGGAGCTAGTTCAGTGTAAAGAAGTAAAATTGGATTATGTGAACACTAAAGAATAATTAGCAGACATATTCACAAAAGCACTACCCAAGGATGCTCATGAGTATCTACAAGGTAAGATGGGGGTGATTCCCCTAACTAAGACTAATTAAGTTCTGTATGGTACTGTTGCATCAAATATTACATTCAGAATATTTGACACATTGATGCACAGTAAGTCACACTTTAGGATGCTGGCTAAAGTTGTGAAGATGAACAAGGACAGAAAAGAAAATCAGTCATAATCAAGATGACAGGATCAACATGATACTGAAGATCTACTTGATAAAGATATCGACATCTTTGGCATTGTTGTCAAAGAGGGAGAGATTACCTATAAAGAGGGAAAGAAGTTAAATAAAAGAAAAAGAGGAAGAGATTGCCTAGAAAGAGAGATTACCAAGAGGGAAAGATTACATAGAGGCTGAAGTTACTATTGAAAACATTGAAGTGATTATCTACTTAGAGGGAGTCTACAGATGATTAGACACAGATGATTACAATGTGATTACAGACACAGAGGGAGAAATGTTTTACAAATAAGAATCAGAATGAAGCTAAAGACATTAATGAAGATTCATTCATATCAAGGAACACAGGTGAATTTTTGGATTGGTTGGTAACTATGCTTGTTAAATCATTGTTTTAATATTTAGTGTTGCCATCAATGCCAAATAGGGAGATTGTTGGAAAGTGACAATGCAAGCAATTTTTATTTTGTCATTGCTGTCAAATCTTAACTGGTGAGACTATTGTTATTTGTTTGAGTACCATATCTATTGTTGATGAAGAAGATTTAACAAGAAGACCAAGTGAATGGTTGAGTTAAGGAAAGTAAAAGGGTACTTGATCAGTTGGCACTCTGGCAGAGCAATTAGTTGTTTATCTTTCAAAGACAATTTTTCTGACTGTTTTGTGCCGAGAGAAGTTGCTTATGCCGAGCAAAGTTGCTTGTGCCAAGAAAAGTTGTTTGTGATGAGAAAAGTTGTTTGTGACAAGCAAAGTTGTTAAATGCTGAGCACCAGTGAAATTTTCAAGTGAAAACAATGAAGTTAGCCGACTTACAGTAATTGGATTAATGATGAGATTTGAGATCTCTGGCCAACTTAGTTAAATTTATTGGGATATGTAATGTTAATTAAAGATTTATCCACGTCATTTAATGTATGGGTAACCATAATTAATGCATGGTTTCAAGATTTAATTAGAGACTACTTTGGAGAAGTAAATGTAGTGCAAAGATGTAATGATCCGTTGGATTTGACGTAACCTAAGATCTACGATCTTGTTTAAGCGGCAAAAGATTTATCTGACCTAGACAGAGAGGTATATGATAACCTCAAGGGGTTATTCATTTAGGATGCTGAGGTGTGCTGCTAAATGTGAAGTACATGTGTGTATGCAAGAGGATTGCATAGTTGATTTATTGTTTGGCATGATCTAGCAGAAAAGGCTGAATATAGAAGCAGAGAGTTGCATGTGTGATTGCTTGACGGATTTCTAAGAAGATCAGAAGGTTGAAATGACAATGCAGGCTATCCAGTAAGTTAACATCAGAGCTATAATTGGATCTAAATTTGCAAAGTAAGTTGTGTGTATCAGATCACAACTACTAATTACTTTCTAACCATTGTATCTGTTAAAATCCTTTAACAAGGTTGACCTAATAGTAATTTGTATAAATCCTCTAACAAGGTGACATTCAGGTGGAATGTTCTAAGTCCTCTAACAAGGCCACTCTTGATAGGGTGATTAAATCCTTTAACCAGGTCACACCTAGCAGTGTGTTATTGTAACCTTTAACAGGGTTGACTCCTCACAGAGCTCACTTCAGAAGAGTGAAAACTTGGTAGCATGTTACTGGTGGTTTTTCCCATATTGGGTTTTCACGTTAAATACTTGTGTCAACTTGTGTGAATGCTTATGGTTTGTTTTACTGTTATGTTTCTACAAGCTAATTTCAATAGATAGTAAACTGCATGTTTAAAGTTGTTGACTTATGCTACTGCTGTCGAGTAGATCTGAAAATCAGAAAGTTTTATTTGGTACATCTAGACCTGAGGATAACTGATTCACCCCTCCCCTCTCAGTTATTCTAAATTCATTCTAACAGTATTGAGAAATATTATGCCATCTTATGTGAAGGATCCAACTAGTAAACCATCTAGCCGACTTGAGAGCTTGAGTAATGCAAAAAGTAATCACTTTAACTCTTTAGAAAATTCTTGTACAGTTAAGGTGAAGAGTGAATTTGATGAGAAAATATTAAATGAATTATGTACTTCAAAAACACAATGTAGGACATCTCTAGGTATCAACATACAAAGATTAAAAGATGCTTTGACCAAAGGAGGAAACACTTATAGAGCATGCATTGCAAATCCTAGATGTGTTGCAGATTAGGAAAAGTTCATAAGGGAGAGTGAGAACAAATTGATTGAATTGTCAACATGTTTTAATCCCTTAACAACATTACTACTAGATCATGAAAGGCAAATCATTTCTCTCACATATAAGATCAAAACCTTAATTATAGAGGAGAGAGTGATAGGAAGGATCTATGAACTTAGGAGTTTAATTTCTTCTAAGATGTATATTTTAGTTAGTGGTTTGAAAAAGGTTGAGGCAACATTCAACACTCCTGATGCACATGATCTACTTTCAGCTGAGAAACTTGCTTATGATATTTTTGGGAAAATTCAGATAATTGAGAACCTTAAGAAGTGTTGGGATAAGGATTTTTCTACTCTTAGAAATACTTTCTCAGATGTTTTCAAGATTTTTTCAGTATATACATTGTACTTGCACATTTGCGACATATAATTAGGATTTTGGTATAATTTTTGGTTTTTAGCCCCTCTCACTTTGCCATTGATATCAAAAGGGGAGAGATTGGAGTAAAAAAAATTCATTTAGCTAAGGGGAGCTAATGAGAGTATGAGATTTTGTTTTTGGGGAGAACAACCAATCTAACTAAGTATTTGGCATTTTGACTTTTAACGCTTAGTCAATTTTAACTAAGTGTTGCCATCAATGCCAAAGGGGGAGATTGTTGGCAAGTGATATTACTCTTGAGGATTGTGTAGAACTAAAAAATGACTAATTACTTTAATGCAATAAGCTTACTAACATTCCTCTACGATTATTTCTTTAACACAATCAATTTGTGTCATTCTCCTATAATCTAAACTCAAAATCATCATTTCTATATAAATTCCTATATTAACTGACTTTAATTAATTACTTAATATTGGATCAAATATTCACCTACAAAGTAATTAAATAATTAATCATTATTTAATTATTCCCCACCTTATTGAAATTAATTAAATAATAATATTATTTAATTAATATTCCTTCTTTCTTCCTATTATAACATATATGTAATAATTGATTCAATTTCCCTCTTATAATTAAATAAATAATATTAATTTAATTAGCTAATTGTTCCTCTTATAAATAAATAAATATTGATTATTTATTTATATTCCTCACATGTACAAATAAATAAACTCTTTTATTTATTTAATGATAATTATCTTCTCAATTATAAGTTTAAATTCACTCTATCTGCTCTCCTAACTAATCAATTAAATCAAGTTATCTATTCTTCTACCCCACCTCCTCAAATCAATTTAGCTAAATCTCACATCTATTCAAACACATCCAATCAGTTGAGTTTAACTCCCACTCACTCTGAGTTCAACTATTGAATCTATCCCCTTAACAAAACCATCCATTTTATCAACATGTAATTAATTGAATTCAACTCCCACTCACTTTGAGTTCAACTCTTGAATCATAACCTATCAACCCACCAATCATAAAATCTTGATTAGAATCCTGAAAATCTTATAAATAGAGAGCTAATTCTCTTAATTTGTTAACCACAATTGCTTTGAATTATCATGCTGGCACATAGAGCACTCAATTTCTAAGAGCCCACATTGCATAGAGAAGGAGAACACCAAAGGAGGACTTTTGGTTTGCATTCTTATGTGTTTCGATTGATTTCATTATTATTTGATGATTATGCATACTATTATTTGCTTCCTCTTTTGATATTGGGAATATTAATTGCTTGACAAATCTCTTTGTGGTTGATATTATTGATATTATTGTAGGTTTCTACAGGTACCTACATATCTCCGATTACAACTCGTGAACCTGACATGAATATTTGGTCATATCTTTCAAACGAATTTGAATTTTTCCATGAAATTGATTTTGTAGGTTGGCATTGAAATAAGAAGACCATAGTGAAAAATTTAGATTCTTCAAATATTTTTATTTTTTTAAATATTTCATAAAAAATCATTTTTGAGCACAAATCAATGTTTTATTTTGAAAAAAAAACCATTTTTGGAAAGATCTTGAAATTCTACAAGGGGTCTGTTCTCTGTGATTTTAATTTTGATGAGAAATATTTGCAAAATAATAGATTTTTAAAAAGTGGTTTGTTCTGATACAATGAGTCACGAGGGCACAAAATAATGAATTATTCTATCAACTTTTTTTGCAGGTTTGTATTTACACAAGGATCCCACAGTCCAAAAATTAAATTTCAGATTTTTTTTAAATTTTTTTGTAATTGTTTCTTGATATTTCATAAAGTAAATTCAGGGCACAAATCAACATCTTATTTTTAAAAATTTACATTTTTGGAAAAGTCTTAAAATTCTACCAAGGGTCTACTCTTTGTAGTTTTAATTTTGATGAACAACAATAGCCAAAAATAATAGATCTTTGAAAAATGGTATATTGTGATAAAAGTGGTCCCTAGGGCACCAATTAAGGATTTTTTTTTTAAATTCTTGCTATTTTGGAAAGCTCACTAATTTTTAACAGGGATTACTTCTTTTCATTTCTATGTTTTTGGGCTAAATTTTTTATTTTCTGTGCATGTGGAGGTGATAATTATTTTATCAAAGACATTGTTTTGAAAGTACTAAAAAAATCTGATTATCTTCTATCTAAAATTATGATTCTCTATTGTAAAATGATACATTTGCACTGTCAAAAATACACAAATGCAGACATGAAAAGACATAGTGGGCCACCAAAACACAAAAATTTAAAATCCAGGAGCTCGTTGAGAAGTGAAAAATAGAGCGAGAGATTAAATAAAACAAGGGACCCACAAGCAAATTGAGAATTGAGGCACTTGAAGAAGAGATCAGATATGAGGGTATTATAAACACTTATCTAGACAAGGTAAGAGAAATTTTTGATAAATTCAATTGTCATTATATTAACATTAGCATGCTTGTAGATTATGAGATCTAAATTGCTAGCATTTTTTGGTACTAACAGTCTCTTGATAGTTTGTGGTGTGGACATGGCTTATATTTTTCTCAAATATAAAATCAGTGCATTCGTCTTTTAGTGTTTAAAAAGAACAATGTATGCTCAAATATCACAATCTCATCTCTAGAATTGGTGCTTAAAATTGACGCGTGGTTAAGAATTGAACAAAGCAAAGTACATCTGGATTTGGCACATAAAATTGAACAATCAAACCCTCATCTAGTTTAGTTCTTAAAATAAACTTGCGTTCTTGTATGGATGATTTAGATTATAAAATATTTGTTTTTTTGGAGCTTAATCGATTAACCATGTGTTTTGAGTCTTTGGTGCACTTATACATTCTGTTAGATTAAAAACCTTTTTAATTTTTTAGAGAGGTCTGTTTGGGGAAAGCACTTCTTCCTTAGAGAATGACCTCAAACCATTAATCTTTCTAGTTGGTATTTAAAAAAGATGTGGGCCAAATCCCTGAACGTCATATATCTAACCAAGCTCGGGCGAGGTGTGTTGATGATAGTCTTGATCGAGTGAATATCCCTAAGTAGCCAACATGGTCAACTAGAGACTTAAGTGTCTCACACACGTACAAACTTATTAGGTAGACACCACAAACCTTACTATAACATGGTTAATTAGAGATCCACCTGATTCACCTCCGAATCAATTGCCTTATTATAGTGCAAGGGGTTTAAAAATTTCCCCTCAATATTTTCATCATGTATCCCATGGTATTGTGTTGGTGAAAGAGATCTTTACTCGCACAACAAAAATACCAGGCAAAGACAAAAATAAAGACACTTACAACGTGGATCTTTGTGTCCTAGTAGTGTGAAAATAACAATATGAGTTGACAAACATCTAAGCAATGAGCTTATAAAATTACATCTTGAAGCCAATTTGACCATATATTACTCTGTCTGTCTCTGTTTTCATTGTGATTGACCCTGTGAAAACTTGCAGCTCAAAAAAGCTGTTGAACATACACTGATAATTTTTTCTTCTTCTTTTATTGAGTCAGTCCTGCAGCTACACTAAGTTTTGTGATTGTTGCGTTTGTACACATCTCAAAATATTGGTCCTACAACATTGTCCTATCAGTATCCTATCAGAGAACCAAGCAGATCCAACAACACAGGTTCCAAAACATTCCATTTTTCTCTTATCATAAAATTTGGTGATTTCACATACCCTTGCATATTCATCCAACAATTTTTGCATCATTCCTAGCATAGAATCTTGCGTAGTCATCATTATAGTTCAAAAAAATAAAAAAATCCCAAAAATATAGCTTGCATCTCCTAGAGGTTAAGTTTTCCATCATTAAGAATCTTTTGCAGCTCAGAGGGTGCAATTTATTAGGACATTCCAATAGTGGTCTTGCGTATTATCTTGGCTTCGTCAAAATTTAGTTATCATCTCTTGCCTTGGCTTAGGAACCTATAATTTTGGTTAACACTTGTCTTAGACAGACATCATTGCTAGTATCAGTCGTCTATTTCCTACCTTTTTGAAGTTAAGATTGTCCACAAAATCATTCAGGTCTTTCCTTAGAGGATTTACCTTTTAAATTTGTAGAATCTCTCCTAGGTCATATTACCTTCATCTTAGGCATCATTCTAGCCAGTCATTGACTACAAACATCTTATTATCAAAAAATAAAAAAACTAGGTTGTATTCATCCTCTACATATATCGTTCACAAGATCCCAAAAGAGAAAAAAACATAATGGATCCCAACACATAAACCAAACATGATCCCAATAGAAAAATTTATGCTTCTATTCAGAGGACCCTATGATCAGATTTCAACAATCTAGAGACTATTCAACATCATGAGAAACATGTATTGATATCCCATATTTACCCCTTGTCTCTCCACTAGAAGATGAGTTCTCAATTGAGAACATCAGGGCTAAATGCAATGACATAGAGGAAGTTAACAATGCCCTAGAAAATCTTGGGGTAATGACTATTGTGGGATCACTATTGGAAAATGATCCAGATACATACTTCAAAATGCTTGAACATAATGGTGCCAAACTACTCGCTAGATTAGACACTTCCACCATAGTAGAAACCACTTCCATGCTACCATCTTGGCTTGCTTCCACAAAACCCCTCCCAATTAATTCCATTTTACCTTCTAGCAAGCCCACTCAAAGTGCATCCCAAGTGACCACGTCTTCCACCACACTAGGAATTCATTACGATAACCCTCTCTTTGCCACTTTTCCATCCATATCTAGTACTCTTATCACCATGAAAACACCTTCCATAGTGATCTCAAACCATCCAGTAGGTACATCCAATATGGCACCACCAGGTCACAATCTCAATAGTCTCTCAAAAAGAGTCCCCAAAATCACTCAAGGAGCACCCCAACAACAACCAACCTATAGTCTCCCTACAAGTGTTCCTTCCAATTCAGGATTCCCCCAAATTAATCAAGGAGAAACTCAACAATAACCTCCCATTAACTCCAACTACTCAAGGATTTTGTTTACTTTTTTGAAACATCATGGAGTAACCTAGCCTAACACTTCCAATCCTACAACACCACTTCAACAAAAACCTCCATACATTGTACCACCTCAACATCAACCTCCATAAATCCCACCACCTCAACAACAACCTCCATACATTCCACCACCTTAGAAACAACCTCCATACATTTCACCAGCTCAGCAACAACCTCTATATATCCCACCACCTTAGCAACTACCTCCATACATTCCACCACCTCAACAAAAACCTTCATACATCCCATCTCCTCAATAAATTCCACAACCTCAGTATCTTCCATAACCTTTTCATGTACTACAACCTCAGTGTACTCTATAGCCTTAGTACATTCCACCATATGTGCCTGTGACATACATGAACTCGGGCTATGGTCCCTCATACAACAGGCACCAATTGTTAATACTATAAGGTCCAAGATTAATTAGAGGGGGGTGAATCGGTAATCTATCAGATTAGAAATTTTAACAATTCATTCAACACATTAACAACATTCATCAACTTTAAACCTTATGAAACAATAAATAAAGTGCCCAAATAAACATCCAAACATGCAACAAAGTGACACCACTATTTTTCATGTGGAAACCCTTGGTTAGAGGGAAAAACCATGATGGGAATAGTACCCACAAATATATTCACTCTTCTAAAATGCACCCTATTAAAGGCCCAACTCTATTAGGAGCTTACAATGATGCCCTGTTAGGAGGAGACCCTGTTAGGAGTCACCTGGTTAAGGGATTTGCCTCTAGCCCTATTAGGAATTTTAACCTATTAGGAGTAACCTTGTTAAAGGATTTCAACCCTAATTAAAGAGTCACCTAGTTAAAGGATTTACTAATCAAGATTTGTTAGGATCTACCTGGTTAAGGGATTTTCTTGCAGAATCTATTAAAATTCAACAAGTATAATGATCTGGGTGTAGCACTCCTCCTCTACTTGTTTAGATCTAATTAAGCACAACACTTATGCTTCTTACAGAATATATTCTCTCTTCACTCGACCGCACCTTCGCATCCATAATCTACACTTGCATAACTCATCAATTTTCATATAAATACATTACAAGTTCATTAGGCGGCCACCACCTTAGACATGACCTAATTCATTTAAATTTTATCATTACAATTCATTCCTGCTCAATCCTTCAACCCTAAAATGTGTTACCAATTGTTAATTACAATTTCAAGTCCGTGTCAATCTTTAGATCCATCACATATTCAAATTAAATCAAGAATAGTAAAACCTCTTTGACTTCTTCAACATGCTTCCAAAAATTGATTAAATTCGATCACCTAGAGCAATAAAATGGAAAATTATCATTAAAAATATCTTATTCCATGTCATCTTGACACCTAGATCATGAAAACATCCACTGCAATTGATGATATCACCACCGCTCACCGATCTAACACCAACTACTCAAACCTTTTCAAACATTTTTCTATCATGCATAGAAAGATCTTCTGTCAATTGAAACAGTGCCTTGTAGTACTCCAATCCTGCATCGATCATAGTATCAATAACATTTCCTAGTCAAGATATTCATATCATGACCACAAAACTTGAATCCATACTAATTTGATAGAACAATTAAATCATTCATTGTCTGTCATAGTCTATTCTTCTATCTGCTATGTTTCCCTTCAATCGATCATAACTTACCCCATTATTGTTTCTAGCATACACGATGATATAGAATGCATCTAGAGACATCCCTGAGTCTCCAACAACGATCGCACACTCCAATTCCTACAAAAACACATAATTCATCTGCACAAATACTTAACATTATGTATGTGTTTATGTGTCAATCACATGTACCTGCAAATCTACAAACACACCACTCTATAACCCATTAACTCAATTATTAGCACAATAAATCAATCAAAACATAAAATCAAAAGGAGGTTATAACTTCCTAATTAGACTGAGTTTGATCTAACTATGATAATTCTCTTAGGGTTATGCTTTAGACCCGTTACATACAATCCCAAAATGAAAGATTCAAATTGTAAGGAAGCCATTAGAATGCATCTTAAGCTAAAAACATATCAATTCTACTTTCATTTGATCCCAATAAGAAATTGAAGTGTTTTCTAATTAACTAAATGCATGAAATAAATTTTGCAGCATAAGCTTAGTGCAAGAGTGTAAAGAAATTGGGACCTTATGAGCTCAAAATTCACCCCTTTCATGGAGGATAAGATGAATTGAGTGGTTGAGATTGATTATTGATGAGTGATTAGTATTGAAACTTGCTTGATCCATGTGAGGTGATCCATGTGTGTCAACTCCATTGGTCCATTAATTGACTTTGTCATTTTAGTGGCGAGTTGTAAATTAGGAGCATTTATTATTTTCTTTCAATTAATTACTTTAGCCAAGGATTTAAGGCTGATTTAATTAACTAGGCAAAGGTAATTAATATGAATTTAATGATAGATCATTAATATATGATGTTTGATGTAAGGGATTTTATTGATTTTGATGAATTATGCCAATAATCAAATAATCAGATTAGCATAATTGAGAGGGAGATTCTTAGTTAAGGCAAAATAGGGCCTTCAGTTAGAGTAGCCCAATTTAGGGTGATTACATTTTCCCCTCTTTGAATTGATGTGCGATCGATGCATTGATTCAAAGAACATTTGATGTTTACTTCATAAAATAGTTTGATATAGAATGATGAAACTACTTTTGATTTTATGATTGAGAATTTCGAGCTTGATTAGACAAAATTAAGTTGATGGTATCAATATTAAAATTGATTGAACATAGACTGATAGTACCAACTTCAAAATTGATCGAACAAAGGTCGACTGAAGAGATCAATTCTGAACTTGATTGAACTAGAATTGATAGTATTGACTCCGAACTTGATCAAATGAAAGTCAGTAAGAAGCTATTCAACAATTTTATGTGATGAAGCTAAATACTTGATAGATTGATCTGAAATGGTTAAGAAACGACATGCATAGATAACCGACCCAATGTGATTATTTGAAAGTCCAAACTTGATTGAAGGAAACTAACATGGCCCTATTGATTTGATGACGTTGATTGACATAGTTCTTTGATGATGTCACTTTGATAAACAATCTGTTTTGGAATTCCTAATTATTTATGAGTAAAAAGAAGATTGATTTAAGGTATGATCATGCCCCCTTGGGAATGAAATAAAAATAAAAATAAATTAAATCCCTCTTTGAAGTGTGAACATCATTTATAAAGAGATGAGAGATAGGATTGGATCAAGAAGAAAATGCAAAGAACCAATGAGGACATGAGTTCAAGTGAAACTGTGTTGATAGGAACATAATTTGACCAGATTTGACTACTTTGAGAGCAATATGTGAGTAATGATAAATGATGTTGGACCAATATTTTGATGAGTGAACCTATATTAGCTATTTAGGAACAATGGAGAATTCTTCTGTAAGCCTTGCGTATACTTTTCTGAAAATTCTTATCAATTTTGTAGTTGCTTGGAGGGTGTGGATAAGTTCTTAAAAATTATTACTGCACTGACATAACATATTATCTGCATGTTCGATTTTGTTCCTGACAGATTTGATGAGAAACTGATGTAGTTTGGACAATCTTCTTAATGTCCTCTAGGTCAAAAGGATCCCAAAGGGGGTTAAAATAAGCCCAAAAGGTCAATTTACATATTCATTTTCACTTTTAACCTTAGTAATTCTTTGAGCTCTAGAGAGAAAATGGTGGTCCTCATGCATAAACATCATTTTGAGTTTGACCATTGCCATCACAGACCCACACAGCGAGCACCTTTGGTGATTACCTAAATACCTTTTATTTTATGCTTTTCGATTGAATTTTTAGCATGTTTAGAAATATTTGTAGCCCGTAGAGTCTAGGATTGCATCCAGAAAACATAAAAATCATGGATCGCATCTCGTTAAAACTGGATCACATCATGCATCTGTTAGAGGATCACATTTGGTTATGTTTTTCCCCTAGAGTAGCCAAATTTCAAGCATCGCATCTGATGGAAACAAAATCACACCTTGCATGAGGAGTCACATCTTGTCAAAGCATGATCACATCTAGGATTTTGGATTGCATCCTGTCAGAATAGGATCGCATCTAGTAAATGAGTTGCACACTATCAGAACATGGTCACATTTGGTAAAAAGTTTTCTTTTTTAGAAAACCAGTATAATTGTCCTGTTGTGTTGTCAATGATGAATATCTATTTGATCTGTAAGTTGTCTCTATAGAGTGCATCGATCCCATAATTGGTGTCTTTGTGAATATATTCCTTATAGACGAGATTAGGAGTAGTGTCTTTTTGATGCTTGAGGCCTGTTTGTGTACTAGCATTAGTAGAGTAGCTAACCAATGATGAGTGGCAGATTGTGGGTTGTTTATGGTTAGGGAGATTGATAGATTTACCCAATATTAGGGTAAATCAAGGGTTGTTGACTGCTCTTGCTGAGAGGTGGCTCTCAGAGAACAACACCTTCCACCTACCAATAGGTGAGATGACTATGACTCCAGAGGATGTTTGGAGGATTATGCGCATACCAGTGATGGGGTGACAAGTTCATTTTGAGTCGCGATCAGTGTCGGCTATTGTACATGCCTAGAGATTCTTTTGTGATCTACCTATTGCTCACCGATACTTGACTTGGGATTACATGTTGTCCCATTATGATCGACTACCTATATTTCTTTCTGTATTTCTTTCTAGTTTGATTGGAGGTATTCTGATGCTAGACTAAGGGTAGCATGGGTTTATGTGTGGCTGGGTTAGTATGTTAGAGGACATGATCGGTGCCACTCGCCGATTTAGATAGGTTAGTTGCATCTTATCCCACATGTATAGAGAGCTTCATGAGATAGTATACCAGTCATCACAAAGCATGACCGTAGGTATCTTGATTATGTAGATATGGGTCTGGGAGTATATTCCAGTCACACGGTCAATTGTAGAAAGACAACGGGATCCCGAGGATCCATATGCATACATGTACTCAGGATATATCCAACAACTTCACCTGGGTAAGCTGGAGTATTGGAGACATTTGTTAGATGATGTTACTGAGGTTGAGTGGCGACCATATCTTGACTATGAGGAGTGGGCCTAAGATCAGCTACATATGCCATATTTTTCAGAGTGGGTACCTTATTGGCTGTACCAGGCATATTTTTGAGTGCTTCATTTTGAACCACATTTTCAGACAGTATGGTAGAGTGTAGGGTGTTCCACAAGATTAGGCAGTGAATGCATGAATCAAGGATGCGGAGGCATAGTGGGGTACCCGATTATCATATGAGACAACCCTTTGGGAGATTGCACAGATGTTAGCAGTTAGGTGGGATTATCTACATGATATTTATGATGGGGGGTTATAGATGAGTACAAGGATGACCTAGATCAACATCCATTCCTACATTTCACTACTCTTGAGGAGATAGCACCATGAATTGAGGAGGAGTTAGACTATGATCCTGCTGATGAGGGTCCCGTAGGTAGTAGAGGGAGAGAAGAGAGGTGACAGAGATGGAGGTTAGAGGGATGGAGGTAGAGGTGATAGAGGTGGTAGGGGCCCTCTTGTAGATAGAGGCTGAGATATGACTAAGATAATAGGGGTGATGATGGAGATGATAGGGGTGGTGGAGGAGAGGAGGGCAGTCGTACCAAAGTGAGATTTGTGCCTCCATGTAGAGACCTTGGGCCATTATTACCCAGACATTAGTAAAAGTAGTTGAGCCAATAGGTCAGAGACAAACTGATGAGAGTAGTGGAAGTGGTAGATGTCCTCCACAAGATCCTCCCCGAGATAGGGGTAGAGATAAAAATCTATTATCATAGTCTGAGAGGGAGAGAGAGTATATGAGGGATTAGATTACTACCTTAGATGTACTATTTGAAGATAGAGATAGGCAAATAGATATGATGAGAGGTGAGAGAGATCAACAATTGGATATGCTCAGAGATGAGAGAGAATATAAAGAAAATATGTTGAGAGTTGAGAGACCTTTAGGCGTGTACTGCCACACACTAGGGATAGAGGGAAACACACTACTTTTCTTTATATTGTGTGGACATTCTTGAGCCTCAGAGGGCTCCATTAGTTTTACTATTTCTCAACAGTCAAAGGGAACCATTCCACCAACACTTCCTACATAGGAAGATCTTCCACCTCCTCTCCCTCGTGATCAAGTTAAGGGTGAGAGTCATACATGATACTTTCTATTATATTTATATTTTGTATATTGATCCAGTAATGATCTCCTAAGATGGACTCTATGATACTTGATACATTCTTTTTGTCATATTGATCTATTATCCATTGATATATATATATATATATATATGAGACCTTCTAATGCTTACATTTTCTTGTTATCTGTTTCAATTGACAGATGCTTAGATTTGATTTTATGATGTACTTGGTCTTTGCGATGATATTGATGATACTCATGCGTTGACATCATTGTATGTTTACTTTTCCCTGATATATAGGTGTGGGAGATGATTCTATATGGAGATTCACATGTATGTTTTTGTATTTTCTTTATGCATATAAATGTATGGATGCACCTATGGATGTATAAATGCCTTTATTGATTTCAATTTCTTTGTAAGAAAAGTATTGGTGATATGCAATAATATGTATTATTTTGTTTTGTTGTAGATGATGCTCATGCAAAAAAGGATGCAAATGCTTATGCCATGATATGCAATGACAAATATGTATTAGTGAATAAAGTAATGAATCAATAGGTTAAGTAGTCAAACATGGATTTTGAGTGAGAAAGGAAATCGATTTGAACTCAAGTAATCATGCAAGCTTAATGCAATTGATATGAATCATGAATGAAACTAGATTAATACATTTAGGACTATCACTGATCATTTACAATAGCATTTTTCATCATAGAGAATTTGTTTAACGAACATCATAGGCTAGTACAACCTTCATTGATAGAGTTAATCTATTATGAAAATATGAGTACTACCTAAATCAGATGCAACATTGAAATAAACCTAAGCATCAAGGCATAGAGGCCAGGTTGAATTGTCAGTTATTTTCTTTTGTTTTAAAAACTTTCTTTTGTTTGTGTGGAATATATGATATGTAACCCACAATGACCCTTTTAATAATATTCATATCCTTGGGTACATAATGTTGTGTACACCTTACTGAGAATTTGGTTATATGCAAACAAACAGACAAGGAGAATGGTCCACCTTACTATAGCTTTCATATAAAGAGGGTCGATATAGATGTGGCCTTACAATCATGATGGAGGCTCTTACCATAGACACCTAGATTATGTGAAAGTTATATGATCATTGAATCAATCTCCACAAGAATAAAAAAAAGAAAACATCATGCCCCCTATCCTTTCATCTCTAGTCAATTAATAGACATCAGGGAGTTACTTGGAAGACATAACAATAAAAAATTGATAATCATACACATCAAGAAAAGAAAATTCATGAGTTCTATATATGCCACTAGTTAGAAGACATGTTAAAGAGTCATGATCAATGTCAATCAAGAGAAGTCTACTTGTGAGTGCTGGTGGTTAAGAACACCTTTGATTAATCATTTTTAGCATAAGAGATTATCAATCAAAGATTACATTTTATCAATGTAGTTGGTGTAGGGTTTATCCATGTCTAGATAAGGGTAGTGGTGTAGAAAAACCTTTGTGATCAAGTTTATCATTAATTAAAATCTGTTAAAGTGTTGAGAAACACTAGTGTGATTTCCGTTAAAGGTAGGTTGTGTTTAAGGAACACCTTTCTTTGTGATAGTGATAATGATAATTTTGTGCAAGTATTAAGAAATACTATTTTATTGGAAAAATTTCCTAGACATTGACCTAGGATGAAAAATGTGACAAACCAACCTCAAACTGATAGATTTGACCTAATTGCTAAAATGGCTAGGAGAGATGGCCCTAGTGAAAGATGATCATCCAAAGACTCAAACATAGACAAATTCCAGGCAAGGAAAGTGGAACATTGAAGAACTTAGGTCGAGCTGATGATATGAAAGTAACCAAAGGATACCAACCAAAATAAAATTTAAATAGGAACCCATTGCAAGTGGTGTATTGATAGATAAAGTGATGATTGCAAGTGTCACCTGTTTACCAGGTTTTCACCTCTTGGAAAATTTCTATTTTTACTACCAAGATGCTTGTTTACTAGGTTTTTGCCAAGGCAATTTTTTGTTGTTTTTATTTTTTCTTTGTATTTTATATTTTTTGTTAGTATCAAGGCACTTGTTTTCTAGGTTTTCACCAAGAATACTCTTTTTTAGGACTTTTTCCACTTTTTTGATAGTTTCTTCTTTTCCACTATTTTGGCTTTCTTCAGGATCAATTTTTTTTGTTTTGCGATTTCTTAAGTATCAATTTGTATTGTAAAAGCCCTTCGACTGAATGTCAAGCGTAGAACCTTTTCAAGTATAGAGTGTTGATAGGATTAGGGAGAACATCACCTTCAGGTGTATCTAACTAGTAAGCTCCTGATCCAAAAGTTGTTGTGATAACAAAGGGTCCCAACTAGTTAGGTTCAAAATTTCCCTTTGTTTTCTATTTTGCTGATTCTTATGATTTTCTCTGAGTGCAAGATCTCCAACTTGAAACTGTCTAGGTTTTACTTTCTTGTTATATCCTCTTGAAATCCTCTTTTGGTATACCTATAGATGATCAAATTCCTATTTCCCATGTTCATTCAACATTTCTAATTCTTGGAACCTATCTATGTGGTATTTTTCATCTGTGACTAGACCTTTTAATGATACCCGCAAAGAATTTCAACCTCTATTGGTAGGATTTATTTGATGCCATAAAAAAGAGAAAATGGCATGGCTCCCATTGGTGTTCTAATCCTAGTTCAATAGGCCCATAAAGATGGATTTAGTTGCAAATTCCAATCTTTGCCAGATTTACTCACAGTTCTATGTAGGATTTTGAGATTATTCTTGTTTGATGCCTTAGCTTGTCTGTTACCTTGAGGGTAATAGATTGAAGAACAATACTGGGTGATATTTAACTATGTAAAGAGTTTGTCAATATCTTGATTCTTGAACTTCCCCCCATTGTTTTTTACAATATTTGAGGGTATCCCGTACCTACAAATGGTGTAGTTTAGAATGAACATGGATACTTGTTTCCCAATGGCTTTGATTAGTGGAACTGCTTCGAACCACTTTGTGAAATAATCAATGTCCATGATGATGTATTTATGTCCACTTGAAGAGTTCAGATAGATTTCTCCAACAAGATCAAAGACCCATTTTTGGAATGGCCAATGTGGGATAAATGGTAAATACTCCTTGGCTGGAGCATGTATGATAATTCCATGAGTTTGGCATTTTTTACATGTTTTAGCATATTGGATAGAATCTTTTTCAATTGTAGGCCAGTAGTACCTGACCCTTAGGAGTATTTTAGTTAACAAGAGACCATTCGAGTGAGATCCACACACACCTTCATGGACCTCTTTTAGTGCATGATTAGATTCTTCAAGTTATAAACACCTAAGTGGCATTCCATGGAGACCACGACTATATAAGTCAGTAGTAATGATTACATAATGCGATGTTGTCCTAATTAAGGATTGTTTCTCATTTTTGGACAAGCCATTAGGTAAGGATTGATCTTTAAGACAAGCATAAATATTGGTATATCAGGATGGGTTTTGAATATTTAGGGCACAAATTGTCTGGGTTTCAGGTGCATTAAATGCGGGAAAGGGTAATTCTTCCACCAAGAAGTCATAGCGAAATTGATGTTCCTCTAGTTGTAGCATAGATGCCAGTATTTCCATTGTGTTTGCAGCTCTATTTTGCATGCTTGGGATATGCTAAAGTGTAATAAAGACAAAGTACTTCTTGAAATCATCTACCATCCACTTATAAGGCATCAATTTTTCATCTTCTTTATAAACATGGACTACTTAGAAATCCATCTTGCATAGGCAATGACTCTTATAAATCTAGCTTTCAAAATCTTTTCAAGTTCTGCCTTCACTAGCAATGCAACATGTGGATGCATTTTTCTCAGTTTCTATTTTACAGGTTTCATCCCAGGAGAAATAGATAAATGATGCATTAAAAATTCTAGATCCAATCCAGGCATGTCAAAATAAGACCACGTAAAGTTGATCTTCTTTTCCTTGAGGAATTTAGTGCATTATGTTTTCTCTTCTTCTGATAAGGATTGTGCAATATGAACTATCTGTGGCACTTCACTTGTTCCAAGATTAACTAGTTGTGTTGGTTCTATCAATACTGAAGATATTTCTTGGAAATATTTGGGGAGATTATCAAGTGTCTCATCCTTTGGTGCCTCTAAGAGGTTTTCACCATCAGATACATCTTTTGTTTTTAATTTTTTAGAATTTGATACTACCACAATGAGGTTTTCACCATAAGTTATTTTATTCTTTTTATTTTTCATTTTGAGACTAAGAAACTTGATATCCCCCTCTGTCATATTTATGCTCCTTGCACTGGTGGAAGAGGTATAAGGTTCACAAGAATTGAGATATAAAGCCAAGGTGTATTCATTAGGAAATCTTATCATGTTTGGAGGCTCGGATTCAGTCCAGTCAATTAGTTCAAGATTTATCATAGATAGGGATACAAAGGATTCTAAAGACAACACCAAGTTAGTATCAAGACTATTAATTGACAAGAGGAGTTTTGTTAAGTTAGCTTCTATAGTGCTTAAATCATTAAGAGTCTGATCAACATTATTAGTTTTGTTGTTAGCATTGCATGCACCTAACTATATAACATTTGAGCTTTCTCCCTCTTCTCTTTCTCTTATTTTATAAAAGCCTTCTAATATCCTTTGATATTCCTTTTTTCCTATTAATACTCCTGTGTCTTCATCAATTATACTAGGGTTCACCACATCAACCAATCATGTGATAATATTTATAATATTGGTAGTGTTAGAAGTTTCACCTCTTTCATGTGAAGGTCAAATTTATGGATCACATCTACCTCAAGATCCATGGTTACATTAAACATCTGATCCCATTCATACTCCTTTGACTATGAGATATTATCATCAGGTTGTCCTAGGAATTCATCAATAGTTATCTGATGAACCCTATTGGCTATTGGGGATGAAAGTGTGGTAGATCAAGGATATGTGTGATTATAACCAACTTCCCTCACTTTGAATGTAAATTCTCCCATTGTTATAGAGAGGATAGCTCTTCCCTGATATTTGAGCTGCTTGTTTATTGTCTAGTACTTCCTCTTTCTTCTTATTCCAAATGTGCTCCTTCATGATATTCATCCTCTTACTATAATTCATGAGGATTACCCACTCCTTCATCTTCCTCTGATTCTCAAAACTCTATTTGTTGTAATAATGTTACATGGTGTTTTGATCGTCCTCTTAGGTGAGTAGTTATGTACCATTCTCCTTGATACTCATGATTTTTAGTTCCTAGATACCACAATGTCTCATATGTCCATGGTATACCTTCCACTTATTCTTCTTCTTCATCATTTTATTTATTAAATATTGGACCATTTGTTAGGGTAGGATGTTTTATTTCATTATTGAAGCCTACTCCTATTTTGTCTTTAGTGTTCTGGAACTCCATATGGATTCGCTCGAGAAGTCCTTTACTTTTATCTCCTAAAGGTCCTTTTCCTTTATAGCCCATTCATTTCAGAAGATCATAACCTTTTCCATATTTTCTCAAGGAGATTTCTACATGTTTTACTTTACTCTCTTCCTTTTCCTCTGTATATAGCCAAGATAAGACAACTTTATCTTCATTTTCTCCTTCTCAAGAGATTATATCTTTGACCATGCTTGTGGCTTCATGAATAACTAATATTTTTGAGGAACAAGGTGGAAATTTCATTGATGGTTTTCCATATGATTTTGGAGATATGGGGAATTTAGCCAATGATTGCATTGTATCTAGTTTATATTCTCCCATGCTAATTTCTTCAAGTTTTAAAGACTTCCCAAAGCTTCTCATGACCATGTCTTTTGAGATTTCAGCTGGAAACTCTTTAGGAACTTCATTTTTGTGAGGAACCATACTATCCGCCTTTACATTGTTACAGGAGTAGTTTGAATCTTTCGGAATTGTAACTTCTACTCCATTGTGTGGGAATTTGATACATTGATGATAAGTGGATAGAACTGCCCGCATATCATGTATCCATGGTATGCCCAATAGTATGTTGTAAGATAATAGAAAATCAAGAAATTGGAAGATTACATCTCATTTTATTGGACCTATTCTGATAGGCAATACAACTTGTCCCTTGGAAAACCTTTCTTCCTCATCATAGGCCTTAATGGTTATCTTTATCCCAGGGTCAATGGCTTGTTCTGAAAACCCTAGTGCCTCGACCATATTGAAGGTACAAATTTTCAAAACTATGCCTCCATCTATCAATACATGCTTTACCTAATGTTTTTGAATCAAAACCTCAATCTGCAAAGACCGATTGTGTGGATGATTCAAAGATTTTTCATCTTCTTCTGAAAAAGATAGATAGTGAGGAGATGTTATATGACCAATCATAGCCTGGAATTTGTCCATCTCTATTTTTTTGGGACATTGGCTGTGTGTAGGGATTGTTCAAGGACTTCTCTATGTACTAGAGAGATATTTAGTAACTCAAATATGGATATCTGAGCTGAGGTTATTTGCAACTAATCTATTAATTTTTAGTTAGCAGATGGTGAGGAAACCATTTTCTTTGATACCACCAGTTTTGGGATTGTGATAAAAGGTGGTTTAGATGATGTCATCTCTTTTGATGAGGAGTTAAATCCCTTAATTGTCATCTATTCTTGGCTTCATGTTACTACATTTAAGTGTGAAGCCTTGTCTTTGACACCTTTGATAGTGATCATATTGATTGATATATCTTTTTCTTCCAACATGTTGATCACATTATCATTATTAGAACAGGTATAGTTTACTTCATTTCCTTTAGATTTAGAGGCTTCTCCTTTTTCACAATTGGGAAATGGTTTGTTGAAAGTCATATGATCCTCATTCAAAGTGTTTTCTTCCACTTTAATCTTATCTCCTTCTATGAGACCTTGTATGACATTTTTAATTTTTACACAATCATTTCTCTTATGCCCTTTGTTCTGATGAAAGGAATAGTAATAGTTATCATTCCAAAACCTTCATTTTACTTCTAGTTCCCATGGATTTGAATCTGAGAAGGTAATAATTTTTATTTTCCAAAAGAGTCTTTAAAATTGTTTCAAGGGTTCTCCCAGTGGAGTTAATGTATGCCTTTGTATAGTCATCCAAGGTTTTGTTGGATGATATCAGAATTGAGTACTACTGGTGCTATTGGCATTCATGTTTTTTCACTGATGTCAACATATGTTTATGTGGAGAGAAAATACTGATTATTACTATTGTATGATGATTGATAGAAGTGTACGGACATTGTATGGATGAATAAAATCAATTGAAGATAAGGATATGAATAAGGTGTTGATCTCTAAGTTTTGTTGATCATTAGTGTCCCATACTTAGTCATTTATCTAGGCAGTTTTAGCCGGTCATCACTGTGGCTGAGCTATTTAGTTTAGGCTGAGCTATCCGACACAGTCATTTCCAAGAAGATAATAGTTTCCAAGTCACACAGTTGCCAAGTTTATTCCATGTCGAGTGCCAGAGTCCTTTTGTGCTGAGCAAGATAGTTTTGTTCTATATGTCAGGAATGATACCAATTTTGAGGTAAACTATTTTGGGCTCACTTATTTAAGCATTTAATATTTTCAATAGGATAATTACGCATTTAATTATTTGATCCCACTACATGGCATGGATCCAATCATAAAATTAGAATGTCCAAGCGGCATAAGCATTTGATCCTGATCGTTGATCTAGATCTAATTTCCAGATCTATAAAGTATATTAAGATTGCTTCTTACCCTAATTGGAGAGTACTATAAGAGAAGGTGTATGCATACAAGAGAGATTTGCGGAGGGTTGGTTTGAGAGAGGAAGCATAGATCTAGCAGAGTGAAAGTGCAGTGAGCAGCAGAGTAAAGATATATCAGATTATTAGATCACTAGAGAAGGTATTGAAAAGAGGAGATCCATTATTAGAATCAGAGTGCATATTGAAGGTTTAGATCCTGAGACATTCCAACAAGTGTATCAGGTGAAATCTCTTAACAGAGTGGCTCTAACAAACCTTTCTAAATCACTTAGTCGAGTGCTTCCTTTGTTGTAAGTTTAAATCCTTTTACAAGGTAGATTGTAATGATTTGTAGCTCTTAACTAGACAGACACCAGGTAGATTACAAATTGTGATCAAATTTTGTAGCCCTAACAGGCATACTTTATTGCTGTAGTAGTGAAGATTTTTGTGGGTGTCATCCTCACCCCAGTTTTACCTTATTGGATTTTTGGGTTACCAAATTATGTGTCTTGATTTATTTATTTACTTTCATGGATGCTACTAGATGATAGATAAATTACATTTATGCATTATTGTGGATCAATTTGTTTTAAGTGAAAAAGTTGAAATATATGATTCACCCCCCCTCTCAGCATCTTGCTTTCCCAATCTTGTATTTCCAACAATTGGTATCAGAGCTCAGTTCTCCCACAAAAGGTTTTAATCAGCTTGAGAGTACAGATATTGAGATGGAGATTTATAAATTGGGTAAAGTCATTGAGAATCAAAAGATTGAAATTCAGCTAGCATTACATCAGCTTGAGATAGCAAGATAGGAATTGAGAAAGTCCTTGATATCTAGGAAATATTTGGCCGAACAAATGAATGACACTCATTATCAGGAAGAAGACACTACAAGTTTATTTCAGAATGGAAACTCTACTGAGAGCGATGCAACAATTTTAGATCTACTGAAAAGGAACAATACATTGTGTGAAGAAGTCAGAAACTTGAAAAGAGAACAATAAATGCAAACAATAAGACTATGTGAAGTAGTGGAACAAAAGAAGAAAATTGAAGATGAAAAAGCTATGGTTGAAGAAGACAAAAGAGTGATGGCTATTAGACTTGATGAAAGGACACATGATGAAAAATAATTAGGTTGACATGGTGAATCAAATGATACTTGAAAATCAAGAGATCAGTAGGAAAGACATGGAAATTGTGAATCTGAGATCTGAGTACAGTCAATTGAAAGATGAATTGAGATCTGAGAAAGAACTTAATGAAAGATTGAATAGACCCAATGAAGCTTTGACTCCTTTTGAAAACCTAATGGAAGCATCAAGGAGATCTAAAGACTCTTCTAGATTAGGTCATATAAAACAAAAAAAATCTACTAAGAAAGGAGAATCATCTAAGATTGGTGAAAAGAGGAATGCAAAGTCAAAGAACATCAAACCTGTATGCCACCACTGTGGAAAATTGGGACACACAAAAAACATCTACTAAAGCAAGAATGGTAAGTCCAATCCTAAACCTAAGTTCAATGGTTATTTCTTTAACTATAAGAAGTTTGGACATCAAGCACATGAATGTTGGGCAAAGGAAAATAATGCACCTCCCACACCTAGATTCAATGGGTATTGTTACAACTATCAAAAATTTGGACATAGAGCACAAGATTGCAGATCTAATGCTAAACAAAAATGGACATCAAAGACACAAGCAAAAGCACCAAGGAAAGGTAACACTTACAATTAGGGTTACAAAACATGGCATAATTGTCATTAATATGGTGAGTCTCATATTTCAGATTTGGGCTTAAAATTGACGTGAGGCTTTAAATTGAACAAAGGCAAAAAAATCTTTCGGTTTGGTGCTCTAAAATTGAACAAGCAAACAAACACCTACTTTTTGGGCTTAAAATTGGACATTCGTGCTTGTATGGTGTTATAGCTTAGTTCACATT
>MU223914.1:166786-228393 GCA_018584345.1 Thuja plicata | reverse complement strand
GCAAGTATATACTAGTGAATTATAGCAATTCCTATTCTATATTGCAGAGATATAAGCCTTTTGTGGAAAGTGCATGTTGTTAATGAGAGGAGTATTGCTTGTGGTGAAGACCCTAGTTATTCATTTTAAATTAACCTATGTATTGATCAGTGACTGATAACTAAAGATCCACCAGAATATGATAAGTATAAGTTAGTTTGAAACTTCATAAAAAGAGTCTGATTATCCTTGGTGTATCACCTTTCCATTATGCAAGTTTAGTTAAAACCTGTTTTCCCTTTTCCCAATTTAGTTTTCAATCAGGAAGTGATATACCATATTTTATAGGAACCGCCCTAGAATCCAGAGACTCCTCTTCACTCATAGCCTACCCACAGCTAGGAGAGGTTTCCATTGTGAGGATGGAATTGTCGTATAGCCCTAATGCCTGAGTTAGGGTGACAATTCTAAACCTGAACAGTTTTTGGCATGCCCGGTGGGATAGTGAACTGCTTCTTAGTTCTGATTTAGGTTTTATGATTGCTCAGCGTGGATCTTAATGAGAAGAACTCCAACAAGAGCAAACAAGCAAGGATTTGTGTACCAGGAGTTACAAACAAGCAGAAGAGGAGGAAGATCATCCAGAGGTGGAAGAACATCACAAGATCTGAGAGGTGCATTGTTAAGTTCAAGTTTTTCTTCATTTGATAATCCCATTTTTGAAGATCAAGCTATGAATTTAGAAGAACTTGAAGTAATTATTTAAGAAATCAGTGTTCCTGAAGAACTGAGTATCCCTACTCATTCTGGTTTAGAATTTCCAAGTATCAAGGATCTGTCTATAAATAATTCTGTCTTTGGAGCTTCTACAAGTGTTGCTGCAGCAAATTCTCATAATTTAAAGACTTACCAAAGGAAGACAGTTCAGCATACTCAGACTCCTATTGTACCTACTATTCAGCAGCAAATACCACCAACAACGGGAATGGCAAGGAATCTGCCTTTTGTTCCTTTTGATCAAGGAAGTCCTCTTCACATTGCAAATCACAATAATATACCATTGGATGCCTTGAAAGGCTTGCCATCTTTTATGCAAAATAAAAGAATGATAACAGATTCTAAGAAAATAGAACAGAGGATTATAAGAAAACAACTTTTCAAACATGCAGAGAAGTTCATTAAATGAACAAAATGACAAAGAAATCAACTTATCTGCAGATGCATGGTGTTCTCCCTCACAAACTCGAAGTGTGACTGCAACTCGCAGGAAAAGTGTGAAGCTTATGACGGAAAGATGTCATAGAGCTTAAAGTTTTGTAAACCCACTGCATCTCTCAGTCATAAGCCCACATATTTAATGCTGATGAAAACCCGCTTGACAGTTGTTGTCAAGCAGAAAGACCAGTTTGCAAATGCAGTGGTGGCCCTGTGTTACACAGACAGCTGGGGATGAGTCTGAAGTTGTGGGAGAGGCTATCCCCAATTCATGGTCGAAGTTCATGGGTTTGACACCTCTGCCACAGCTCCAAACCATTCCAAGGTGGCCATGGTGTCATTTACAAATGCAATGGTGCGACCGACAGACAAAGAATCCCGAACCTTCAGATAGACTGCAGACTCAAAACCCGTGGTGGAGATGAATTAAAACAAGTTACAAGTCATTGTTCAACGCCATATTTCATGGCACAACATCAACAAAATCCCAATATCAAAGCACAACATAAATGAAAACTTACAGATGGGAGTCGAGTTCAAGCATGATTGAAAGCTGCGGCCTTCAATATGGAGTGAAACTACAGTTGCATTGATTGAAGTTTTCGTGCATTCATTCATCAAACTCCAAAGTTTTCTTCGCAAGTATGGCGGATTTTACAGACAGATTGCATTTTTTCTACATGGCGGAAACACAGAGGTGAAAGCATAAAACCCTAAGATGCAAATGAGGCCGACAGATAAAATGTAGTATATTTTACTATTTGTTGATTTTTGTTGTCAGAAGTAAATGCATTGTCAGTGACAGAGCATCGGTGTTCTTTCAAAACTGCCACCTAGTACTTTAAGTGCTTTGATAAATACAGATCACCTCTTCAATGAAAATAGTCATGTCGATAGCACATCAACTAAACTATAGTTACCTCCTAATGATTGGAAATGGTGATTACAACACAACTATGGTCGAGGCAAATGTCGGTTTGAAAATAAGCTTTGCAAAGTGGAAAATCGGGTTTTTTTAAGACCTTTTTCCTCATATTCAAATTCCATGTGTTCGATCAAATGTTACCCCTTCAATGGTGATTAAAGTCATTCGAAGGAGGATTTTATTAAACTTAACATGGTTAGGTATGGTTTTTGAAATATCCTTAGGTTTTGGAGGGAAAGTTTTTCAAATCAGCCATGTTGGCTATTTAGGGGGTGAGTTTTTTCATTGTTAAGGGAGTCAATTTGGAGGAGATTTTAGTATTAGTGAATTTTTGAGTTCCTACTACTGAAATCCATTTTCTCTTTTGTATTCCATTGTAGTCACATTTATGTGGTGCCATTGTTATGTAAGTGAATTTTATCATTCCTTGACATGATTCTGGGATTCATGAATGTGGTTTGCACACAGACTTTTGGAGGAGATTAGAATTGACTTACATACTCATATTTCTTATTGTGATCATTGTTAAAGGTTCCTGTTTTCAATTTTCTGCATATAAGAGTAATGCTTTTGCAAGTATATACTAGTGAATTATAGCAATTCCTATTCTATACTGCAGAGATATAAGCCTTTTGTGGAAAGTGCATGTTGTTAATGAGAGGAGTATTGCTTGTGGTGAAGACCCTAGTTATTCATTTTCAATTAACCTATGTATTGATCAGTGAGTGATGACTAAAGATCCACCAGAATATGATAAGTATAAGTTAGTTTGAAACTTCATAAAAAGAGTCTGATTATCCTTGGTGTATCACCTTTCCATTATGCAAGTTTAGTTAAAACCTCTTTTCCCCTTTCCCAATTTAGTTTTCAATCAGGAAGTGATATACCATATTTTATAGGAACCGGCCTAGAATCCAGAGACTCCTCTTCACTCATAGCCTACCCACAGCTAGGAGAGGTTTCCATTGTGAGGATGGAATTATCGTATAGCCCTAATGCCTGAGTTAGGGTGACAATTCTAAACCTGAACATGTACAAATCCTTTTCAATTTTATGCATTCAAGTGTAATTAATCTGCAATATGGATTAGTGGATTGTATCATTCCCTATTCTAGATTTCAGAATATAAGCCTTTTGCAGAATATGCATGTTGTTAATAGTAATATTACTACTTGTGGTTAAACCCTAGTTGCGACCTTCAAATTAGCCTATGTATTGGATAGTGAATGATAGTGTAGAGATCACTAGGGTATGTTAGGTGGATGTCAGTTTGAGGCTTTGAGAAATCTGAATCAATTTGGTGTATCACCTTTTTCTAGTTTTTGTTCATGCAATTTTAGTTAGAATTTCTCTCTTTCTTTCCCAAAATCAGGAGAAGATAGTATAAACTTGATACCCAAATTCAATAGGAACTGGCCTAGAATCCGGAGACTCCTTCTCAGACATAGTCTACCCACAGCTAGAGAAGGTTTCCATTTTTAGGATGGAATTTTTGTGTAACCCTAATTCCTGAGTTAGGGTGACAATTCTAAGCCTCAACAATACCCACAAGGCATTTTGTCAACAATCTGTAAGTAAACTTGCAGATGTGCAAGTTTGTCAATATCTTGATTTGAACTAAGAACACGACTTCCTTCATGACTATTTTTTATGCTTAAAAGCATAACACTTAATGTCTTCAAACATACAAAAATGTAGTAAACATAAAACATGTTTCCTTTGTCCAGGCCGAACTCCCTTTCTTTGTTCTGTCTGAAAAAAAAAACATAAGATCTTTCTTTCCAGTATGCTTACAACGTTTATAAAAACACAACAACATTCAGTTTTACTGATAAAACTATGAGCATATTTTATCAACAAATGGAAACACAACATGTTTAAAACATTCTGAAAATGTTATTCCTCTTAGTGCAAAAACACATTGTTCCTTAAAAATGCATATAAGATACTACCCACGGGGTTCAAGCACGGGCTCGTGACTCCCATGGGCCATACTCGTAATGGAAACCCGAATTTAAACATGTATGTCTCATCATCATGAATGTATACCCTTCATTGTTATCATGAAAATACATTATATCTGAATACAATAGTGTAAGATGCATTTATTTAAATACTTTGGATACAGATATCTCTTGAAGCTTTATTTTAAGGCATGAAATTGTATTCCTTCGAAGTCATAAATTATCACAGCATCTTTTGAACTCGTTGGACGGATAATCTCTGGTGTTTTGTCCATAATGTAACTACTTTCTGTGAATGTTCCTTTTATGAAAGCACACAAACATTTTGTCATTGAAACCTTTGTTCTTTGTTCTTTACTTGCAGTTTTTTAGTAATTGTCACTTCTGCTATACATCTTTTCTTGCAAACTTTACAGTTTCAAATAAACAAAAACAACAGTACCTCATAACATAGAAAATATGATCAATCACTAGGCATGTGGTTTCAACATGGATCTTCAAAATGAACTCTTATACCCTTTCTGCATTTGGTATACTTACTGTAACAACATCTCTTGTTATTTCTCACTTGTATAATAACAGTGAACCTCACATTATTTTTTCTAGTTTATTAAAGATCTTTCTTTGCTCATGTGTCTCTTGTAGCATCACTTGTATTCTTTCATGTATTTGCATCTTTTTCTCCCTTATGCATGTGAGTAGTAACCTTCTAAGATGTAAACAATCTTTCTTGCATGTAATGTCTTATGTGAAGTTCGAGCATGGGCTCGTGACATCCATTGCATTTCCTTTTTGCTTCCTGCATTTAGTTACACATCTACCTATTCGCACACATATGACCAATCAATCTGTTAAGTCAACAGATAAAATGAATCAATTAATGTTTTTGGGTGAGTGTCATCCAGGATGACACTCATTCATGAATATTGGTTGATTTATTTGTGTTTGTTGATTTAACAGGTTGATCAAATTCTGAAAATAGTTTCTCAGACAGGAATACTAAATCCCTTTCATTCAGATATCTGATTATAAAGGCAAGAATAACATGCATCAAAGTGACCATAAATAGCAAAAGGTTTCATGTTTAGAACAAGTTCCTTTAATACTATGTTTCAGATATTGTGGATGTATGTTTCCTTGTTACATTGATTTCATCATATTGATATGCAGTATTAGAAGAATTGATTGTATGAAGTTTGTGTTCCATGTATTTCTTAGATCCAACTAGATCTAACACCCCTCTTTCTCTCATGATGCATATTGAAACCTAAAAGACCTAAATGAAGATGAAGACATGGACTTTGGAGACCTAGGACCTGGCAGACAACCAGCAAGCAACCCAACCATAAGGCAATGCATGGGACCCCTACTCCATACTTCTATCATGCTTTCTATTCTACAATGTACTATTTACTTGACATGAAAAGAAATATGAAAAGACACTTGTATATTACTTTCAGTTTGAATGCAAAATGTAATTGATCAATTATAAATTTGAAGTTCTGGAATGTGATCAATTCTTAGAGCACAAATGATAACTTTTGACAATGAATGTAATGATAAAATGTTAATTAATAATATCTGAAGGATAGTATTAATTGGACTCTTCTAAAATGCAGCTTTTTCCTATTTGTGGTTATTTTGATGGATGTTGTAAATTAGGGTAACAATAATCTTATGTTGTCCTGATTTCTAAGTGCATTCTTAGTTCATATTTTCATAGTAATTACATAATCTCTCATTTGGAGCTGTAAAATGAACTTTATTTGAGCAATTTAGCTTGCATTCTTTAAATATTTCATTCTAAGCATGAACGTGTCACTGATTTATGTATAATCTGAGGGCAATTATAGCATATTTCATACTCTTCTTAGATAGGGAGCAATATGTCAATTTTAGTGATGTATATGTGCTTTTCCTTTGATATTTCATTTTTATCTCACTAATGCAATGACATATTGAAGTGTTGTGTTGCAGCTTGTAGGTCCGCAAAATGCACACACACACATTATCAGATCATATACATTCAAATAATGCACAATAGCTAGATGTTCAATGGAAGAGTTGATTTTGAGGCTATCATGTTTCAAATGATGACCAATGAACTAATGCACAATAGCTAGATGATCAATGGAAGAGTTGATTATGAGGCTATCATGTTTCAAATGATGATCAAAATAGTAAAATCTGCAAATTGAAATTGAAATGAATCTAAGACATGCTCACTTTATTATTTGAAAATTAAGACAACCTAATTGGCCTCCTACATCAGGTAGAAGTATATTTATATTCTTCAAATTTTATTGATCGATCAGTTGTCTAGATGATGTTCATATTTGTTCTGTTGGTTTTTCATCATTAAGAATATGGTCTGTAAAATTGAAGGCTTATACAAGAAATGTATATTCTTCATATTTAAAATAAATCTAAATATGAATATAAAATCCATTTTATTCTATAATTAGTCCTTATTTCATAGACTTTGGAGAGTTCTGTATTGTGGCTTTGTTTTCTAGATTTATTTTTGTTTCCAATTACTATATCCTTGCTTGAGTTTAGATTCATTCAAATGTCAAAAGCTCACTAGTTTTAATCTTATTAATTTTGTAGGTTTTTAGATGTGAAAGCTTGAAGCACTCAAGAGGTACACAGGGATGTTGATTTAGCAAATTGAAAATTCCACTTAATCAATGTCGTGCTATGTATTGGATTTCATCTTCATGTACCTGCTACAAATATCTAATTTTAAGCAAATGACAAGGACTCCAGCTGCATTGCAGCTCTTGTTCTCCATGTTTTCTATTTGTTGAATTCTCCACTTCTTTGAATGAAAATTCAAATTCTTTTATATCTTACAAAAAGAAATGTCTATTAATAATCATGTTTTATTATATTACATCAGTTAGTATTATTAATATTAGTATTCATTAGTATTGATATATATTGATTAATAATAATATTAATTAAATACATTAATTAATCATGATTAATTATTAATTAATATATATTAATTGATTATATTAATATTAATATGGTTTAATATTAATGTGAATTATACACTGATTAATAATATTGATTATTTATTATGGATTCATGTCTTTATTGATATAAGGAATTTAAACATGATGTGTTTTTGAATGAATTATAAAGATGCATTAAAATACATTGCTATTGTACATATGTCGATTATGGCTCATGACTAATATTCAACATAGCAGTCGTACCACATAAATCATTTCACTGAACTTCTCAGGAACACTATCTCCAACAATAGGAATATGTTGACATCAATGAAAAAACATTAATGCCATCACATATATGCACAATCTGAACAATATCTCAACAATCTCCCCCTTTGGCATTAATGGAAATATATGATGTGAAAAATCAAATCAATGCACAAAGAAACAATATCAACAAAAATACCAACAATGTCAAAAATATCTTTCAAAGTCTCTCTAACAAATCTTCTCAATCAAAAAATAATCTCTCCCCAATTTACAATTTTGTTATGCACATGAATCTCTCCCCCTTTGACATCAATGACAAAGGAACATGTATGCACTAAGTCATAAAGGTCAAAAATATGAGCAAAAAACTCTCAACCACTAACCACTACTCCCCCTAAGGAGTAGTCACCAAAAACATCAATCTAGATTAATGATAATATGTAAGCACACTGGACTGATGCATCATAATGCATCCCTAGCTCTGATGAGGAGGGGAAATCACCCCAAGCTTACCTCAAAGATACTCAAAAGTATCCTTTGGAAAGGGCTTCATAAAAATATCTACAATCTTCTCTTTTGTAGGCACGTACTCCATTCTGACTTCTTTTTAGTTGACTTTGTCTCTCAAGAAATGATATTTAATAGAAATATGCTTTGTCTTTGAATGAAACACATGGTTCTTTAAAACAACGATAGCACTTGAATTGTCACAATGAATAGTAATAGGCTCATCAATAATCACTCTGACACCTTTCAACATTTTCTTCATCTACATTAATTATGTACAATAAGTAGCAACAACAACATATTCAACTTCAACAATAGATTGTGATATACAATTTTTGTTTCTTACTATCCCACAAAACTAATCTCTTTCCCAAAAAGAAATCTCCACCACTTATGCTTTTTTTTGTCATCCATTGTACCTGCACAATCCGCATCAGTATATGCACTCAATGTAAAATCATCATCCTTTCCATACCATAAGCCATAATTAACTATCCCTTTCAAGTATATGAATATTCTCGTAACAAAAATAACATGTGATTCCTTCGGTTATGTTTGAAATCTAGCAATAATGCAAAAAACATTAATAATATCCGGTCTAGTTTGTGTCAAGTATAGTAAGCCACCAATCATAGATCTATATCTTCTCTGATTTTCATTACTTGTATCATCAATCTTTGTCAATTTACAATCAGTAATCATAGGAGTACCAATAGGTTTTGAATCATCCATACCAAATTTCTTCAAAAACTCTTTCACATACGTAGACTGAGATATGAAAATACCTTTATTAGTTTGTGTAATCTGTAGCCCAAGGAAAATTTTCATCTCACCTATCATAGACGTCTCAAATTATTTCTACATCTCATCATAAAATTCCTTACTCAACTTGTCATTTCCACAAAAAATACATCAACAATCAAAATGTTATCACGATCAATTTTGAAGTACAAATTACTATTAGTAGTACCTTTACTGAAACCAAGTGTTAGTAAATACTTATATAATCTCGCATACTAGGCTCTAGGTGCTTCTTTCAATCCATAAAGTGATTTCTTTAATCTAGAAACTATGTCATCCTCATCGGTCAAAGGAAAACCATCTAGTTTCTCAATGTATACTTCCTCTTCCAAATCTCCATTCAATAATGCAAACTTAACATCCATCTGATATACCTTAAAATCTCTGTAAGTAGCATATGCAAGAAATATCCTAACAAATTCAATTCTAGCAACAGGAGAAAAGGTCTCCTCATAATCAATACCTTCCATCTGTGAGTTTCCCTTGCAAATAAGTTTGTCTTTATTCCAAACCACTTCTCCGTATTCATTCAATTTGTTTTTGGATACCCATTTAGTACCGATCACGCTCTTGTCCTTAGGTATAGGAACAAGAATACATGTGTTGTATTATTTTCAATATATTCTGATTCTTCTTCCATCGCTTTAACCTAACTATCATCTTTACATGCGTCATCGACATATTTGGGCTCAATCTTAGAGATCAATAAAATTTCACTTCACAAAATTATTCCTCTAGTTTGAACACCCTGATTCCTATCACCAATAATTTGATTTTCTGAATGATTTAACTTTACATATCAAGGAGTCTTTGGATTTTATTTTATAGAAGACTCTTGTATTTCCACTTCTTCATCATTTTCATCTTCTTCATTCTATTCTACCAATCCATTCTAATTCTCATTCTAATTTTGTTCTTGTACAATCTGACTTTCTTCTTCATCATCTGATTCATATCTATAAGATTTGACCTATTTCTAAAAAATTTTATCCACTCTCACATTTGCATTTCAATTACTTTCTTCAACCTCAGGTTATAACATTTATATGCTTTTATTTTTGTATAATAACCAAGAAATATTTCCTCATCACATCTAGGATCAAATTTCCCTAGGTTTTCACCTCTTCTGATATAGAATTTACTTCCAAAAATTATAAAATATTTTACTGTAGGAATATGGTGATACCAAAGTTCATAAGGTGTCTTACCGGTTCCTTGCTTAATTTGCACTTAGTTCAAAGTGTATATTATAGTGATAACAAGTTCTCTCCAATAGATTTGTGAAACGTTAGCTTCAATCATCATAGTTCTAACAGTATCTAGAATAGTTTTGTTCCTTCTCTCTATAATTCCATTTTGCTGCGGGATTCGTGGAGTAGACATATGTCTCTTAATTTTTTTCTCTTCACAAAAAATGTTAAACTCATTAGAAGTAAACTCACCACCTTTGTTCAATCTCGAACATTTCAACTTCAATCTCATTTCAGTATCGACTGTAGCTTTAAAAATATTGAATTTATCAAAGGCTTCAAATTTCTCTTTCAAAAATATAACCCACATCATTCTAGAATAATCATCAATGAATAGAATGAAATACTTGTCCCCATAATAACTAATTATTCTTGTAGGACCACATAGATCAGTATGCACCAAATCCAGAATTCCACTTGAAGAATAATTCTTGCTCTTAAAAGTAGATTTAGTCAATTTACACAACTGATATTCCTTAAACATCGCATTAGAAGGATTCAACAGTTTAGGAAGATCTCTAACAACTCTTGTAGTACTTATCTTCACAATTTTATCAAAGTTCACATTAAAAAATATTATATGCCACAACCAACTATCATCAATATTAGCAATCAAGAATCTACTCCCAAAATTGTTCAAATGAAATACATTACCTTTAGTCTTTCTCCCTGTTGAAATCTCAATTCTAGAGCTTCCAATAATTTTACACATTCCATCCTTGAATTGTAAGTTGTATCCTTTATAAAATAGCTTCCCAACACTCAAAAGATTATATTTCAAACCTTCAACATATAGAAAATCATCAATATTAGTCTTACTATCAAGAGTAATAAAACCTTTTCCTTTGATCATGCAAGGAGTATCATTGCCAAATCTGACAACACCACCATCATACCTTTCCAATTTCAAAAATTTGTTTTTGTCTCCAGTCATGTGATGTGAACATGCACTGTCAATAATCCATTCATCCTTCTTATCTACATGTGAAACCAAGTATTTCTCTTCATTCACAAAATTAGGATATTCATCTTTAATATCAATAAACACAATCTCATCTTCACTCTTTTCAGATTCATAATTAGACACACCTTCATCAGCAACATAATAACACTTCTTCTTATATTTAGACTTGAATTTCTTAGGTTTGTACTTATGTTGTCTATCAGGACATCTCGAAGCAATCTGACCAATCTTATTACATGCAAAACACTTCAGAGGCAACTTTCGTTGATACATACCATTTCCCTTAGGTAGTCTCTTTGCAATTAGGGCTTCAAAATCATCAAGCTTTCCTTCTTCTTCTTCAATCTCTGCCCATTCCTTAGCATATCTAGATTCATACTAAGAAGAACTTTCTCCAGAATCATATCTTTGCTTATCCTTAGCAATAGTAGCTTTAAATGTAGTTTCTAATTTAGGAAGACTATCACCAAATTCTCTCATTTCAAAATCAGATAACTTACCAATCAATGAATCTCTTGTCACATGCACCAAAGTTCTAATTTCTTCAATAGTAGAAAAATTTTTTTATTGTAAATAGGAGGCAAGGATCTTAGGATCTTAGAAACAATTGCACTTTCATCCAAGGTTCCACCAGTGCATCTGATTGCACAAACAAGTTTGGTGATCTTATTCACATAAGAAGTAATGTTATCATCTTCTCTCATCTTCAATGATTCATATTTTTCTTTCAAACTTTGTAGCTTGGCTTGCTACACAAATTCATATCCTTCATATAATGTCTCCAACTTTTTCCATACATCATGTGTAGTTTCTAATCCCAAAATGTTTCTATATTCAACATCTGATAAGGCACTCTTCAAGGCTTCTTTTTCTATCATATTATAATCACATTATTTCTTTTCATCAACAATCACAGTAGCACGATTTCAGGAGGCTTGTAATATTTCTTTGTAACATCCCAATGTTATTCACTAAGACATATCAAGTGTGTAGTCATTCGGTCCTTCCATATATAGTATAGTTTGTTCCATCAAATATCAGACTCTCCTTCTTAAAGGTTGTCATACAGGATCTCCTCAAGCAATTAAGCTTCCCAAAGAGGAAACTAGCTTTGATACCAATTGTTAGATTAAATGCAACACACACAACTAAGAGGGGGGGAGGGGTGAATCAATTGTGTCCAAAAAATCAAGACCTTTAACTAAATTACCAACTTAATCTCAGATCTAAAAGATAATCATGAATGCAGGAACATAACACAGCAATCAACACATAACACCAAGATTTTTGATGTGGAAACCCTGTTAGGGGAAAAACCATGGTGGGGATTAGACCCATAAGATGAATGTACTCTGTTAAAAACACTATACCCTATTAGGAGTATTAGAAAGGGGAAAGTACATGCATTTAGGCACACTACCTAGACCTCACCACTCAAATACAGCAAGGATCTCAATCCCAAGGAAGGCTCACTGCCTTACAACAACCTCTGATCTTAAATCATAAACGACATACTATCCAAACTCACGAACTAACAAACAACATCTCTGATTTATCAAAATAGTTCCAATGAAGTACATTAAATATTTACCCCAATTGTAGATTCCACTCATACCTCTTCTCTCAGCATCACATCCACACACTTTCTCAATCACAAATGATTACATATTTATATACATTACATAAATTCATCTCAACTAGGTTGGTTAGGGACCTTATTACTAAATCTTAATTCAATACATCTCAATACTCAATGCAATCCATTGAATGTTATCTAAGACATAGAAATGACCCATACCAATATCCTCAAATACTCTCTAGATCCATAAATCATGCCATAATCCATCGTAACATGCTACACCACCAAGTCGGCCAATAATAATAGGAATACCAACATGTTACATGAGGAATCTTCAATTATGATCACATAACCCAATGCAATCCACCAACATGAATAGAAAATGATTAGGAAACATCATCAAGAAACATGAAATACCACAACATCAACAGGAACAACTCTGTCTCATGAATCACACTCATCTCTACATTTTTCATCAGGAACACTAATCAACAACCGGTGTCATAAAATAAAAATATGTTGCCAACATCCAAATCATGAACCACTTGAGTTGAGGACATACATCCATGTCCTGAACTCACCACTAGGTTAGCAACAAAGAACATTTCCAAACTGATCCAATAACTAAAACACCGTCTCTGACAAAATAACCAAAATAACAATATTAGATAAATCCTTCACCACTCACTCAAAAAAACATGTGAACCTCTACCACTTGAATTGAATCAAGTACATACATCCCCAAACACATTACCAACTTCACAACATATGATATTCAACATACTATTCATACCACATAAATTATCTCACTAAACTTCTCAGGAACACTGTCTCCAACATTAGGAATATGTTGACATCAATGAAAAAAAATTAATGCCAACACATATATGCACAATCTGAACAATATCTCAACATACTTGAGATGTCACTGCCTAAGAGTATTATTTGATTGTAGTCTATCCAAGGAAAACTATATTCAATCCATAGGTTCATAGCACAATTAGTGTGTAAAAGCCATCCTTTTATACATCTACTGTATTAGAATGTTCTTTTTATATGGAATGATAGACGTGAACAAGATTTAAAAAAAAAAAGGGATTATTTCATGTTACCACCTATCTTTATGCCTCATATAGAAGGGAAACCTTTTCCAATTTACATTTTGGCAATAACTTCAACATTGGGGATATTTTTAGCCCAACATGACTCAGAAGGGAAAGCAAGAGAAATTTATTAAATTAGTCATACTCTAGTAGTATATGAGCTTAACTATACTCCTCTTGAATGAGTGTGTCTTTCCATAGTGTTTCCCCTCACAAAATTTGTAACATTAGAATCTTACTCATAAGGAAAAACTCATTTCCAAAATTAACCCCCTTGAGTACTTATTAAACAAAGTAGATCTCACAAGATGAATAGCTAAGTGGGTCATGATACTCAATGAATTTGACATAGAATATGTAGAATTTTAAGATATAAAAGGACAAGATATAACATACCAACTTCTGGATACACCTTTAACTAATGATCATCCTAACTATTAAGAGTTTATGGATTTGATTGTGTTGTAAATTTTTTGCATCGACTTTTCGAATCACACTCTGTGATCCATCATCAGGATGAGCAATAAGAGAGCACAAGGAAAAGTGAATAAATTTTCAGACCTAAGCAATTTAAAAGAGAGGAAGAGGTGGAAGGATAGAGGCTCAAAATCACATGTGAAAAATTGATGTGATGGAAACTAAAGAGGGGAAAATACAAATGAGAGAAACTAAGAGAAACCAAAATAAAAGAGGCCCAAAGACTAAATATAAATATAAAGAGAATGTGTAAGTATATGTATGCATATATATAAAAGAAAGTATATATTTTCAATCACATCAATTTTTCACATGTGCTTTTAAGCCTCTATCCTTCCACCTCTTCCTCTCTTTTAACTTGCTTAGGTCTGAAACTTTATTCACTTTTCCTTGTGCTCTCTTATTGCTCATCCTAATGATGGATCACGGAGTGTGATTCAAAAAGTTGATGCAAAAAATTTACAACACAATCAAATCCATAAACTCTTAATAGTTATTATCATGGATTGTGGAAATCTCTTCTCTTAATGATCATCCTCTCATAAAAAAGTTTCCTAACAAATTAATTCTTAATGTGGAGCCTAAATAACCATGGAAATTTTACTTTGATGGTTCTTTCACTCAGAGTGGCTCCAATGTTGGTATCCTCTTTGTCACACCACAAGGGTATTGCATTATTTTCTTATTGTTGGCTAACTATAGAGAAAGACACATACCATTTTACCAAGAAATGAAAGTAGTTTTAGATTCATGGAGACTTGATACATGCACTAGTAAAATAATTACAACCAATCACTACACCTTGGCCCTTTTATCAATAGGGACTCAACCTTGTGGGAAAGATCCATCCACCCTCTTCTAATGGACATAAGTTCATCACCACAACCACTAAGCACTTCATGAATTGGATTAAATTCATTCCCCTTAGATGTGTTACTAGTAAACAAGTAGCTACCTTTATTCAATTACATTATTTTTTGGTATGACATTCCCCTTTCCATTATCATAGATAATAGGTGCCCCTTCTAAAATCAGGATGTCAGTGAACATTGTCAGAATCCAACATCACTTTTGTACACCCTACTATGCCCAAAATAATGGTCAAGCTGAGACCTTTAACGAAACTATATTAAAAATCCTTAGGAAGAAGATTAATGAAGCTTGTCGTGACTGGTATATCCAAATAAACCCCACCTTGTCCCATAAGGTCCAATTCCTCTTCCCTAATCTATGGATCTAAAGCTATCTTTGTTATTAAGGTTGAGTTAACCTCCTTGCATGTCTTCTTACATGATCTAATTAGTGATGAAGACTATAGAGTCTCCCACTGGCAAGAGTTAGATTTTTTGAATGAGCAATGACATTAAATGCCTTTAACCATCTCCAAGATTAGAAAAAATGTATGTCTCAAAGCTACACTGATTGAGTAAAGATATACAAACTTGAGATTGGAAACCTTGTCCTAAAAGAGAAACCACAAAATCAACAAGATAGAGAAAAGAAGGGAAAGTTTGAACCTGATTGGCTTGGTCCATACATTATCACTACTACATATGGATCAATATTAATTAGAAACTTATAAGGGTAATTTATTAGAGGATACAATCAATAGCATGCACCTTCATAGGTTTTACACCTAATATTTTCAAAGTATCTCTTTTAAAAAGTCCTAAAAATATATAAAAATCATAAAATGTCCTAAAAAAAAAAAAAAAAATCAAGAAAATAGTAAAGAAAAATAATCCATACTATGGTGAAAAGTACTTCGGGGACATCAAGGAAAGTACCGTGGTGAAAACTAAGCAATTACATGTTCCATGTGTAGTGAATTTTCTCCTCCCTCTAAAATTATGGCGTGTCATCTCACTTCACTATCACATCATAATAAAAATCCTCCATCCTCACTATGGCTTGTTGTTTTTCAACAAATCTACACACCCTTCATTATTTCTCCATGCATAATAAAGCTAATCCTATCCCTAAGTGGTTGCATTTCCTTGATCTAGTGGTAGATTTGGATCATTGGTAGCTCACGGTTAGAAGAACATCACTTCTTCGTCCTCCTACACGTTCACAATCCATAATAAAGTTTCACTTGTACCTTCAATCCATAATAAAGTTTCCATATTGCTTCACAATAAAGACATCCATTTCATGGATTTGGAGACACTTTTCTAGAAAATCGCAAATGGCTTTGGACTTTAAACAAATTACAACACGACAAGATTGAAACATAACATATACGACAAATCTACATCAAAACAACATAAAATATGGAAAGAATCACATGGAATGAAACCTAATGGTTATTTTTTCAGGTCTTTATTTATTTTTTGGTTGATCTTTGGTGGTATGCTTTCTTTGTTTGACTAGAGAAATGATGATGGGGCACGGTCACCTAATTATTATTTGTGGATTATTATTCACTAACATGATGACTCATCTTAGGACATGATTATCTAAGATCATTGAGGATTCATGGGTGTAGTATGAAAGAGACAATTCCTTATTATTTGATTTGTCTTGTAATGCCCCACCCTGGAACCCATGAGAAATTAACGTAACTTTACACTAAGTTGATGTAATATTTTTTTTTAAAACATTAATCAATACAAATGCGGAAGCAAGATTAAACATAAGTTAACACACTAATCTAAAGTACATAAATGAGTTAACATCCCAATGATTCCAAGACGTGGTGTTACTTTAACAACATTAACTAAACTACTATGATCAACATAATTACACGATACATCCTACATTCATTTAAAAACCCAAATTAAAGAGTGAATTAGGAACACCAATCATATGATAAACTAACATATACATTGCATTGAAGGAAGTAAGATACATTCATCACATCTATGCAAGCAATGATACAATCAATAAGATACAACTGATACATGGCATACATGATAATACATCTTCCACTGCACACGTCACAAGAATAACACTAATGAATCAAGATATAAATACAATTACATAACATCTCCTAAATGGATGTCTCAAATCAATACATAATGGAATATAAGATATGCATCTCAAGACAACAATGAGAAATTATCCAATAATGAACATGAAAGATAGTAGTAGCAACAAGGATCATCCAAGCATATAAACACGAACATTGAATCTCAATGGTAAATAGAATCACTACAACCCAACCACATGGAACCCATATGTCAACCCCACCATGCCGAGGAGATGACGTTAGGCCTCACTCAACAGACAATCAAATAGAAAGATTAATGCAAAGGTACACTGAATAAAAAGGTTAAAAAATGACAAAGTACAATACATAGAACAAAATTGACAAAGTACAATACTAGTGACTACACTAATATAACTAGAAATCTAATAAAAGAAAAACAAAAAAAACTATAATACTAAGTAGAAAGAAAACAAACTATCATAAGAGAATAAGAGAAGAAATCTCACAATCCATTTGTAGAAAACTCTCAAGATGCTACTCCATTCCATTCTTGAATTTGCATATAAGAAGCCAAGAAAAGTGTTGGGCTAATTGTTTGAGAGGTTTGCCAAAGTTAGACCCTTGTTTTGGTGTTTCCACCTCCAGAGATACATAAGATACATTGTACGATAAACAACAAATAAAAAATGATAAATGATAGTGGATAAACAATTGAGAATTATTGTTATGCTTAAAACCAAATATAATGAACAAGTGCGAGGGATAAGATCATTCCCTTTGGAAGCTAAGAAGTTGGAGCTTGGTGGATTGAAGGCGAGAGAAAGCTTGAATGCAAAGGAGATGGTGGAACAATGATTCCAAAAGAACAAAGAGTTGCAAGGAGGAAGTGTGAGAACTTCAAATGATCAAGAGAGCCAAGAGAGATGAAGAAGTTGTCCATAAGTAATTTTAATGATCAAGAGATGAAAATGGGGGTAAGATAAATGAAGGTTTTAACAAGCTAGAAAGAATCCCAATGTTGGTGGCCTGCTAAAAGAGGCTTACACTTTTAGAATTAGCAGTGTAACATCCCAACAACCAACTTTGGTTTACAGATTTACAAGATGAGTACATGTTGCACAAATGTCTTCATGAAACATATGTTTCCTAAATCAAACAAGCCTCATGGTAAAGGATTTAGACAAAATGAGATGACAAGGAAAGTGAGATGAGATGGAGGCTGAGGTGGAGATTTGATTTCGGCTGCAACAAAGGTGTTCTGCAATGAAGAATTGGACATGGTTGAATTTACAACATTGAATATGAATACACATCTTTAAATGTAAAGACATAACACATAAATCAATGTAAATGTATCTTATGTTGACTACTAATGATTAATGAAAAGGTTGACAAGGTATAAAATTTGAATATGAATGTCAAAAGTTTAAGATTCAAATATTGATTGCGCTACACATATATGGATAAGTCCTAAATGATAAAGATGAATAAATGAACAAACATCTTCATATACAACAACATAAAATATAAATCAACATAAATGTGTTATAGGTTGATTCATAATGACTAACGAATGATATTGCAAATTACATTGCATATGTGTAGACAACTTCTAGATTATTGAAAAATGAATGAATGCCAAAGCATCTTTGAATACATCAACATAACACAAAACTCAACATGAATATGTCCTAGGTTGACTAACAAGAACCAATGAAAAGATTGATAAGGTGTAAAATTTAAATTTGAATTTGAACTTCCTATGTTTAAGATTCAAATAATGATTACAACATTGACTTAGGTCAAGTCTCTTCATATTGATCATAACCTAGATGATGAATAAAAAGTCCAATTATTCAAACTAATCTTTAGAAAGAAGGGATACTAAAATTGCACTATAATAATATTGCAAACCATTTAAAAATGAATGAATGAATGAATAAACATCTTTAAATACAACCACATAACACATAAATCAATTAAAGAAGTTAATCATGTGAATGACACTCTCATGTACTCGAGATGACATCTTATCATGTTTTTGAATGGTGGTGTGGGGTTTTTCCTAATTTTAACTGGTAGAGTGGCTAAGAAGAATAAAATCAAAGTTTAGACTAGTTAGCGAGTTGGCCAAAGTTGTTTAAGGATTTCAGTTGCATAACTAGAAGAGGGATGTTTGTGAGTAACCAGAAGAAGATGCAAGACTCAAATTTGAGCACTTAGATGGGGGGGACATGGTTAGGGTGGAGCCTCCAAAAATTGAGGATGGGTTCCTCAAGGACCCGTGTGCTATTATGTATCTCAAATAAGGTGGTCTGTATCCTTACATGGAAGCCATGGGAGGATGCGATGAGAACATTTCCATGTAGCTGGCGGACACTTGGGATGGTCGCAAGGTCACCATCAATGACATCACTTTTGAAATTAATGAGGAGGTTATAGCTCAGGCCACGGGAATTTCTCTAGAAGGTAGGAAATGGAAAAAAATGACGAAGTTTAAGGATGAAACCAGCCTGAACCATTTTTTCAAGAAAGCTGAGAACCCTGTTAATTTTCGTGGGGGTTTTAAATGTAAGGAACTACTGAGTCCGTGGAAAGAGGTATGCTTAATTATTATGAAATACCTGACTCTGGAAGGTAGATTTGGGGTTTGCTAATATTATCATTTCCCACTTTTGAATCATTTTCGGTATCATGAGGAAATCTCTATCCCGTTCTTCCTGCTTCATCCCCTAAAATCTTTTGTGTTCGATGTGAGAGAAAAGAAAGAAACTGGAAAGAATTATTGTATTATGCACCAAGGCCTTATTCTTCGCCTCTATAATTTTCACCGTGCTTTATGTCCCCCCAGATTCATTTCTATGCAGGAAACCACTACTGGCCCAGCTAAAGACCCCACTGTGAAAGCTGTGAACCCTTCCCCCTAGCTTCCTCCTCGAAAACCTCCACACCTTCTAGGAAGAGAATAAAAAAACTCTCCAGGGACCCACTAAAAATGTGAAGGAGGAACACATTAATATTGAGGATTCGGATGAGGAGGACAATGAAAGTCGGAGGAGGTCCCACAAAATCGCCTCAAACTCACGAATGAAACAAAAAGCGATGAGAGAGATATATCGAGGATGAGGAGGAAGATTAGGAACCTAGGGATGGTGGAGAGCTGAAGAAGGTGAATATTGAAGGGAAAAGTAAGAGGGTTCATTTGAGGAATATCAGGGAGGAGGATAGTTCTGACACTGGAAATGGAAGAAGCAACTCAACTATGGAGGGAGGAGATAGGAATATGGACTCGACCCTGTGTCTGCTAGCTTTAAAATGAATTATGTTGATCTCATGATGAACAAAGCTACGAGGGTGAATATAGAGGGATATTCGCTCACTCTGACTTCTCCTTTGGGAAAACGGGGGAATGAGGCTAAAATGTCTGCTGCTAAAGGGAGTCTGAAGGGGAAGCGGGAGGACAAGGCTGAGGCCTCCAAGATTAAGGAGGATGATCCTACTTTGGAGCTGAAGTAGGTTAAGGAGGAGATGCAGTCTTTGAATTGTAAGGTCAATGAACTTGATACAAGATTCGCCACCTTGGTGGATTTCGCTGTGAAGGTCATGCACTCGGTAGCTACCACTCTGTACATGCTTCAACATGATAACTTGAAGGGCTCGATGAAGAAGAAAGAAGAAGGGAAGCTCTTCCAATTCTTGCCTCATGATTGGATTAAGATGCTGGCGAAACTAGGGAATAGCCCCAATTGACCTTGTTTTATTTCTGGTTATGTTGTTGGACTTTGGTTCTTGGTGATGGCCTCTAAGGGCCTGGTTAAAACTAGTTGGTTTTGTGTTGTGTTTTACAGGATGGATACTGTTCATAGTAGTAGTAATAGTTGTTATTATTGACTGGGTAAGGATAATAATAGTATTTGGGATATGTTTGTTTATTTCTGCTTTAAGACTACTGGTTATGATGGTAGGAGTTTTAATAGTTTTAATATGGGTTGGTTTAGGGGGGAGTTTTGGTTTTTGATATTAAAAAGGGTATTGGCTGATTTTGTGTTGTTACTGTTAATGTGTTGTTAGTGGCTACATGTCTCGTGCTGGTTTTCACTTTCCTGTAATGGGCCAGCCTCTTGTTTTGGCTGCTTTTAATATCAAAAACACATAAATGTATTATGTTGACTCACAGTGACTAGTGAAAAGGTTGATGAGGTGTGAAATTTGACTTTGAATTGCAAAACTTTAAGATTCACATAATGATTGCACTACATATTTGTTGATAACTCCGAGATTTTTAAAAATGAACAAATGAACAAACATCTTTAAATACAACAAAATAACACATAAATCAACATAAATGTTTCCTAGGTTGACTCACAATGACTAATGAATGACATTGCAAATTATATTGCACATTTGTTAACTCCTAGAAAATTTAAAAATGAATGAATGATAAAGCATCTTTGAATATATCAACATAACACAAAATTCAACATAAATGTGTTTTGAATTGACTCACAACAACAGATAAATTTTTTAGTAAGATGTAATATTTGAATTTGAATTTAATAAATTTAAGATTCAAATAATGATTAGATTAATGACTCAAGTCAAGTCTCCACATATTTCAACCAAGACAATAAATAGAAACTACAATTATTACAACTAAGCTTTAAAAAACGTGATAAAAAATTACATCATAGTAATACAATACTACTTATAAATTAATTATTATATTCAAAATCATTTAATCAAATAAGTCCAAAAATAATAAATACAATAAAAAAATGTGATAAAAAATTACACCATAGTAATACGATTCTACTTATAAATTAACTATTATATTTTGTCAAATTTGCCCCGGCACGATCGTAGCCTCATCCCTTAAATGTCGCATTAACAATTAATTATTATATTCAAAATCATTTAATTAATTAAGTCCAAAAATAGTATTCCTAAATTAATATAAATTTAAAAAGCAGAGTCGTCTTATGTATCTTGAACAACACGTTAACCAGTTCTATTAACAACACATTACCCAAGTCAATTAGATGCCTTCCAGCCTGTGTGAGATAAAAGTTGAAAACGACAACTCCGCCACGCTAACAGCTAACGAATTTTCTTGACGTCACTTGAAACAGTCCTCATTTTCCCTGGTGTTTTCTTGCGATAAGCTTCATATCGGAAAACTTGGCTTAGTGCGATTTATTACGCGGTCAACAAGGAATAAAACAGAACTGTCGATGGTCCCCAGATTTTCCACATTTTTTCCAAAGTTTACGCGTGAACCTCCACCTGGCTCGCGGGGACAATCCACGAGGAATAACTTTAAATGCATAGGCCTGTTTTAGGAAATAAAGAATGGAGATTGGATAGTAGATTTTTGTTTTCTAGTTCTAAATGTTAAATAATTATTAAAAAAATTGATGATGAGATTTTTTTGTTTCCCTAATCTTTGAACAAAAAACTATTGAAATTTTTGAATATTTGATTCAAATATTATAATAAAACTCTAAGGAATTCACATAGGGGATATAGATTCTTAAGGAAACCATAAATATGAAACATAAGTAAATGGAAAATCTAAACCTAAATGAGATTAAGCCAAAAACTTAGGTCATATGAGTAAGTTGGGTTCACCAGTAAAATGTAGTACTTAGCTAAATATTGATGAGAAAATGACTTGCAAACTTTTAGAATCAATTTACTTGAGTGTTGGATTTTTAAAACTTAATTAGGTTAATTTTTTAAAATCATGTTGGATTTTTAAGACCTAATTAGATGAATTTTATAAAATTAACTTACTACAATGTTGAATTTTTAAAACCTAATTAGACGAATTTTTTAAAATCATGTTGGATTTTAAGACCTAATTAGGTGAATTTTATAAAATCAACTTATTACAATGTTGAATTTTTAAGACCTAATTAGGTGAATTTTTTAAAATCAACTTACTACAATGTTGGATTTTTAGACCTAATTAGGTGAATTTTTCAATATCAACTTACTAAAAAGTTGGATTTTTAAGACCTAATTAGGTGAATTTTTTAAAACTTACAAGTTAATTAAACACTACTCCAGTTCACCTACAAATGTGTGGAATTGAACTCTTTGTATGACATATTTCTGTTGTAATGCTATGATAATGTTGCTAATGTGATGCTCTTATCTTATAATGACAATTCTTTTGAACATTCTTTGATAATTCTAAGATAGTATCAAAATAAATGAATGAATGCCTTTAAATATAACATGACACAAGACTTAATGTAGAAAACTTATACCAACTTAAATTAAACTATAATAATATTATTAATCAAATTGAAATGAGAATATGATAATTATAAACCAAAACGTTACATATAGAGATTCTAATAAAACCCAAAATGTATAAAACATAAATGTACAATTTTCATTAATTTCTATTTTTAAATTAACATAAATTTAAAACAGAAGGAGACGAAGTAAACAAAAACTAGAACACTGCTATGCTAACAGCTAACTACTCTTAATGGCGCTTAAGAAACGATTCATTCCGTATAATAAATTCAGGCAAATAAAATAATATTCTGTAAGCTCCATATGCGAAAAAATTCTTCGCTTCCTGCGATTTGATGCGCGGTCAACGAGGAAGAAAGCAGAATAGTCGGCGATCCGCGTCTATTTTTTCTGCATTCTTTCTTAGCTTACCAATTAACCTCAGTCCGAGTAAGCAAATTAAAAAGCTTGGTTTCTATTCTGGGAATGCTGGACTCGGCTGGGGTTTAATGTTGGAAGCGTAACAGTCAAGCTGAATTTGTTCCCACTGGAGTCAGCAGTCTGGCCTTCTAAAGGTAGCATAAAATTCTTTCATTTTTAATTTTAGCGTGAGATTACTTTTATAATTACTTACATTAAACTTTTTTCTGAAAAAAACTGTGTAAATTTTTTGTATCAACACTGTATGATCTATCAGTAAGATGAAAATTAAATGATAAATGATAATAAGATTTCGTCAGCTGCTTATAATCAATTCCGAGTTCTTTGCCGAATTTCGAACTTTGTGGCTATAGAGATCACCTGTAATCTTCTTTACCGCAGTTCAATTTTGCGTTTTCAGCTCGAAATTACTTTATTTTGCTGGAAACATTTTTAATTTTCAGCAATTGTTTATAAATTTTGTACCATTACTCCATTCCAAGTTTGGCATTTATTTTCGGACCGAAAATCGCTCTATATTGTGGATAATCAATTCTGAGTTCTTTGCCAAATTTCCAACTTTGTGGCTACGAAGATCACTTGTGATCTTCTTCACTGTAGTTGAATTTTGCGTTCTCAGCTCGAAATCACTTTATTTTTCTGGAACCATTTTTAAATTTCAGCATTTGTTTATTAATTGTGCACCATTACTCCATTCCAGGTTTGGCATTTATTTTCGGACCAAAAATTCTCCTATATTTTGTTATATTTCTTATTGTTTTACAAGCCGCAAGCTTTTTAAATTTCTTCAATTACTTATTAATTCTAGATTAATGCTCCAGTCTGAGATTCTTATTTCTTTTGAACTGGTTGGAAAAAAATCATTCATCATTTTCTATATTCTCAATTGTTTTAAACCATTTATTTGTAATTACTTTACTTAGCTGGAAGCTTTTTCAAATTTCATCAATTGCTCACGAATTTTGGACGGTTACCTGTTTTTGAGTTCCTCATTTGATTGGGAAATTTCGTCTATTTGTTCTTGTCAAATCTAGGCAGACGCAATGCTTATCATTACAACTTAAAATTCATCCCCATAAGTAAGTTCAATCTCTTTTTATAAATTTCAGAAATTACTGTACAGAACAAAAAAATGTTCATTATTTATCTTTTTGAGATAAAGGCATCCATAATTATCTCCAAAAATAGTGGTAGCTTGTTGAATATTTACTATATACAAAAATTACTGTAGTCTGGAATCTAGCTGTGCAAATTTGTGTCTGCTATAATCTCAATTTCCTAAGTTTTTTCAATATTTAGGTTTTGTTGACGAGATAAAACCATTCACAATTGTCTTTTTAAAATATTGGTAGCTTGTGGAAAATGTATTAATATGAATCTTACATCCCTATGAAACTCAATGTTTGTATGTATCTTTTTCCTGTTTGTGATCAATATTGGTTGTCATTGCGTATTAACCAAATTCAATTTGTGGTGTCCCCCATTAGTGGACAAGGTTGTCATGTCATAGTCTTTGTTCTTTGACTAACAACTTTAATAGGATGGTGGAGGTTGTGGCTGTTCATTTGAAAATAAAGATGAGGTTTAAAGTTTGTCAACTGCATCGTTAAAGAAGGAGAAACATAAAAATGGCTAAGTCATGGAAGGTGCATCTTTTTGCTATCATTTGCCTAGTAAAGGCACCAAGGTGCGTGTTCAACATGGTTCAACCAATTAAAAATTCTGCCTACGGTCTCAAGGTTGTCTCAAGTACATGAAAATTTTGCTTATCTCAAAAGTTCAGTATCTTTGGTTTGGCTTAATTGAGTGTTAATTCTGCTTTGTTTGAGCAAACAAAAGTTCTGCCCAGTAGTCATTAAGGTGGCAAATACAACTTTGGCACATGTTTGAAGTGGCTAAGCTACTTAAGATTTCTACCTGGATTAGGCAACATGATATGAAACTTCCGACTGACACATTTAAGATCCTTAATTGCTTAGAAATTCTGCATTTGCAGATAAGGTGGCAAAGCTTAAAAGTGGTGCATGGTCCCAGCTTGGTTTGATCACTTGGCATTTCTGCCTGCTGCTTTGAACATGGTTGAGACACTCAAAACCTCCACCAGTGCACATTGTGTTAGTTGAACCATCTAAAAACTTTGCCAAAGTTTGCAAAGTTGGCGAAGACACTAAAAAATTTCACCTTTGTATGGTTCCCTGGTGGAATTCTCCATTAAGCGCATCATTTTCCCAAGTCACCCATATTTCTAAGTAAAAAGGTTGGTGCCACAATGAGTGTAGTCGGCATAAATGTAAGAGAACAGTTTTAAAGCATGCAATCCTCAAACCATTGCCTATATTATATATATGCGGTGTGCTTCACCGTTGCATTCAGACAAGTTTGCCCTTGGTATTCATAATTAAGGTGTGGGTTCCTTTTTCATCCTTTTACAGATTTAGGATCAGTTTTCAGCACTATCGCAGGATTATTATCATGGTGCAGCAGTGTTGAAGGAGGTCATCAAGCTCTTTTAATTGTTTCCAACAGCATTCTTCTTAGTTTCCATATCTTTCAAATTCTCTCCCATCTGTTACAAAGTTCTTAGATTGAGCTTGCAAGCATAAAGGTGGGTGATGTTTGCTTTCAGTAGGCTGTTTTCACCATTCTCATCATATTTAAAGATTGGGACAGTGCAGGATGTATACTTGTATACAGATTACCTGAAGTGCCGCATACATATATTATCTTGCGTCAACAATTCTATTTTTTCCTCAAGTACCATGACGATAGCGCCCCTTCCAAAAGCTTCCCTTGGGCTTTCTTTTCATTGGTGGACATGTCTCATGCTCGCGGAGGTTTTTGAAAGGAAGGAAAGGAAAAGATTGCGAGGTGACCCGCCAGTGTGACGCGTGTCTAGAACAAAGTTCAAGGCACCGGTCTCCATTGCCCGTTCTAATGAACATCATGGTTTGGGATTTCTACATGTGTTCGTTGGAAATTGCTTTAAGTGACAATGTGTCCAACACGGTGATAACTTTTACGGTTTCAACTGTCATCATGGTTCCCGTGGCATGCTGTCAAGGATGATTGAAAGAATTAGGGAATATCTTCTGGTTGAGAATTCTCTATTTAAGGGGGGAAAGAACTCTTGCTAAGGGGTTCGATTTTGTTCTGTTTTAGAAACAGTAAAGACTATGATAATTTTCAGAGTTAGGATACTTTGCTTAGACATCAAATTCCCAAAAGTTTGTCATTTTGAAGTTTGACGGTGCTTTGTTTGAGCCTTTTGGTTTTAAGCTGATAATCATTATATGAAAATTTTATGTCAAATGAGTAATTGTTGTCTTTATTTGAATCTATTAATTCTGTTTATAAAGCTTCCTTAGAATGGATCATGTCTCATACTCTTTCAATTGAAGATACCCGAGTATTTAGAATTATCATTTATGTCATGTCTGTGATAATACTGAAAATGGATAGATGAATAGGAAGTGTTAGTAAATGTATGTACTATCTTATGAGCTTTTGCGAATGCACCCATGAAGTGATATGAATGTTATAGTCTGTGTTTGAGATCTTGTAAGGACCATCTTGTCCTAAGTAGAAAATAACATACCAAAAGTAGCTGATGATATTATTATTATTATTATTATTATTTAGATTTACAAGGCTATTACTTTTTCTTTTGTTTACTTCCCAATGCCAGACATTGAGTACTCAGGAGTTACAATACAATTTTCAAAAGAAGGTCCATAGAAGAAATAATTTAATTAGCCAGTCTGGGCTCTTTTGTCTAGGGCATCAAGTGGTCATCTGGACTATCTTTCTACCCGTACGGGGTAGGAATAAATAAGTGGTCTGTAAGACCATACCTCTATCCTAACATGATAGGTTATCATAACAGCCTTACAGGCTTAAGGACAGGTAATATGTAAGTGCTTTGATTAGAGAATTGTAGACTCATCGGGACCAATATGGGTCTTGAGTCTTCTTACTAGAGATTCCATAGACTGCCCAATTTCAGTACCAAGGATCTCTACAAGGTAAATAAGTAGTTTAGGATCCACACCCTTCCTTGGGTTTCAGGCATATGGCCAAGTGGCGAGACCACTGAGAAATAACTTAAGACCTGTACCCCTTCTCGGCTTTCGGGCATTCGGCTAAGTACAGGTCCCTCCTTGAGTACCAAATCATGTTGGAACATTGGTGGTTATAGTTTTATTCATTAACGATATAATGTTTTCACACTTAGTTATATCCAAGACACCTGAGTACTGGGGACATCCTTCATCACCTAGACTGCCTACATACCCGATATCCACGGGATAAAGGTGTTCATGGGTTTGCACTTTGCTAACGATAGGTAGTTCTGGTTGAACTATGTTTTATGTAACTATAATGGAAACGCAACCCTTTCAGGGTATTAGTAATTTTCGAACAGTTCTTTACCGACTGTCACCCACTCGGGCACATCCAGTGGACCTATAGCATCTACTTGCAAACACTTGGGGTGTTTGTCATTCCATTATATCTAAAAGGCATAGTATATATTTAGCTATGCGTATGAATGAAATTATTTAAACCCATCTTGTTTCCACCATTTTTTAGGGCTATATCTAGTACGGTATCTGACTTCCTATTTGTTTAATATTTACACATACTTGTACAAATAAGCGATAACTCCCTCAATCCATTTAACTATTATAATCAGTTTTTATATGTTGATAGTTATCATCTATTTCAGGTAGGTTGTGGATGATCTCTGGCCTATTTTTCTGTGATTTGAAATCAATTTTTTAAATGTAACAGCAATGTAAAATATTTTTGATGAGGTTAGTACTTCTATCCTATCGGGTATCAGTATTATCAAATCTGATTGTTATTATTCACTGGAAAGTACTGTTAATATTGGCATAACTTATTTTCAATTTCATTTCTGTTTTTGAAGTTTAGAGAGGTATAGAGGAGTTGCTAAAAACAAAAAAAAAGGTAATAAGAGATCAGACAGTAATTTCAACAGCAGAACAGGCTCACTAAATTCTGTTCTTTTATTTCTAATCTATGCAAATGCCGCTTATAATCCTTATCAAAACACTAATGAGTGCAGCAGCTAATCCCTTCTACAAATATAATATATCTGGAAGAAAAAAATGAAAGCATTCGTTCCAGCATGTATATGAGAGTAAGAGGAAAACAACAATATATAAGATTATACAATTTCTTTTAACTAGACCAAGTATTTTCAAGTTGAAAAGCTTATGTACATCGTATACTGGGCAATTTTAGAGGGTATTCCTGTTCCATGATTAAGATGCACTGTTTCCAGTTTTTATTTCTTTTTATTTATTTTAACAAATCACCAAGAACACAGTATCGAGTAACTGCTGTCTTCAGTAATTAATTGACGGAAGGAATGCAAGAATGGGCTGAGAATAGTGCACACTTAAGAATTCATGTTCTATATATATAGAACATTCAAGAGCTGAAAACTAACTGACTTCCAGATGCACTCAATCAAACAATTTAAAAGCCATATGTCAAGATCTTCCTTTCCATTGCTAAATACTGGAATTTCTTTAGTCATGTATAATACCCTTTGAAAAGCTTATATCAGTAAAAATTTGTTCTTATAAAAGAAATGAGATAAAACAGCAACTATGTTCCACCACTTCTTGATAGACATTTTAATTCAAAGAAAATATAAAGGTCGTGTAGAATATAGGGAAATGAAAGCCTCAGCATTTTCTTAAAATGAAATGAAAGCAGGGTTTTCTGATAATATTGACATACCTGGTGTGATATTATTGAAGGAAATGTCTGGTCTAAACTTGAGAACCACACTGCCCTAAGTACCCAGCTACTGCTCAATCTCTTCCACTTGAGTTTTTTCTTTTCTTCCAACCTTCTTTTTTCCTTTGTTTCATCCATACCCTATTTATCCCTTTCATCTGTCGGCAATCTTTTGGCGATGAACACAAAAAGAAGGTTTTTGGCTGTATTTTCCATTTCCAATCTGATTGTACATTGTTCTATGCATTCCACATTATCATTTTTGCAGTCTCAGCCTGTTTTCTCCTCTTAGAATTAGATCTTGTGATCCTTGTGTACCCCACGCAGCTGGTTTACTTTTCTTCTACCTTCTTCTCTTGCCACGCTCACCCCTTGCGTCTGTTCTCCTCTCCCAAACTGGCATGTTGGAGTATGGCTTCCGTTTGTTTGAAGGTGCAATCATATATTTCCTTTTGAATCACATAATAGGTCATGACAGATCTGATTATTTCGTTCTCATTTCGACAATGAAGGGATTGTGGCACATTATGCTTAATAGTAAGATAATACTTATGTTCTAAAGTATATTGTTGGGTCTAGTTTCTTTCAAGTAATTCTGATTTTCACCAAAAGTTTTTGGCCGTATCACCTTAGCTGTAGTTCTGATTCAGTATTTCTTCCCTTTTCCCAAATCCCTATTCATGAAGAGCTGGCTTCTCAATCCTGGAGGTCGTTCAATAGCTAGCATTTTGGCACCACAACTATTAAACTTCCCATAAGATTTGTTACCTTCCTGAGTTGCAAAATTTAGGATCAATGGTTCCTTTTTTTGGCACGTCCAGTGGGACTTCCATAAGTTTTAATCTAAAAGTGTGTGCATGAGCCACAAGCTAGTCACTAGATCTCAAACTGCTCGTTACCCGGGATTATTACACCCCCTTTGATGACCATAACCAAATCTCGAAGCACAGCCTTTGTGTCAAGTGCACCAATAGCACCACCCCCAATGCACTTATGGCACAATGTAATTTTGTAACCTGGGATAGTGGGAGTCCCCTTATTCTGCCACCTGCTGGTGTGAATTGGGATGCAATTCCCGCTAATGCTCTGAAAGCTTTGCCCAAGTTTATTGTAGAGGATGAGAAAACCCCTATTGATCATATAATGGATGTGGCAAACACTTGTACCGTACATCACATTACAAAGAAAAATGTAGCTTTGAGGCTTCTAGCTGCGTCTTTAAAGGAAAAGCCCTACAATGGTATGGATCCTTACCACCAAATACTATAGCCACCTGGGATGACCTTGGTAACCTGTTCTACAACCGTATTTGTGAAAAGGGTGACCGCTCGTCCTTGCTTGAGCGGCTAATTACTACTAAAAGGGTTCCCCAAGAGGCAATTGTAGATTTCAATACCAGAGTCCATAAAAATTGGCTTAGGATTCCCCCAGATGCTCATCCTCCAACACCCATGGCTTTTGTTTTTTATTTGAAAGCATTCAACTCCGATATATCCTTGTCTATACACACATTGCAAGGAACCACTGTGCTAGCTGCTTATGAATTGGCCATAAGAGCTGAAAATAATTTGATCAATGCCGGGAAGCTGCTACCTAGACTGCCAATGCAAGTATCTTTGGAGTTTTCCATGCAAGCCCCAAAGAAGAGCCAAAATGAAGCCTCAACAAGCTCTCCCATGCCTCCGTAGTCTATGTATATATATCCCAACGCTCAAACATATTAGGCTGCCACCCCTGCCCTGTTAGCAGAGATGAATGATATGAGGAATCTGTTGAGAACATTCTCAAATGAAATAACCAATATCAAGAGACAAAAAGGTATGCCTCAACGACCTAGGTATTATAACTGTCAGAATCACCAGAATGGGAGACCGCCATATCATTCTAACCAACACCAAGGGTTGAATAGAAACAATAGCCAAGCGAATAATGGTTAGGGAAACAATTGTCAAAGACAACCTTTTAAACAGATGGTCCCAGTTCCTTCTTTGATGCAGTCCATTCCTCATAACCCCAACCAAGAGCTGGTAGCCACTTAGAATAACTTTGCTAAAGATCTGAACGCATGGTGTTTTCCATGCAATGATGCTCATATGCCTCGAAACTAGCCAAGGGGAAATCTACAGCAACAGGTGGTGGAACAAAGAAGCCAAGGTATGACGTCAAACATTGGAGTCTACAATTATTCTTCCCTAGGGGTGGATAATTCCATGCTCACAACTCTGATGCAGGGGATGTCTTTAGAACAAGAGTCGAAAATGGCTCTCGACCACGTTCTATCTTTTGGATGGTTGACAACGACGACATTGTTTTTACCTATCAAGCATTAACTTCCAAGATGCTGCAGGTGCAATTAGACTATAATAAACATTCCCAAAGGAGATTTACTGGTGAGGTGGTTCCTCCAACTATACCAAGTAAGACAACCCAAATGTAACGTCCCAAATTTAAAGCAAACAAACCCCCTGTTGTTGGAGGTTCCTGTGCAACCAGTCCAAAGATCGTAGGATTTTAACCTGTATAAACCAAAAGACTTGAAGGTTCCACTTGATACAACTGTGAATGTGGTTGAACGGTTGAAGAAAGCTCCGACAAACATATCCATATGGGATATACATGTTATCCCAAAGCAGAAGCAGTTGTTGAAAAAAGCTCTTGAAGGACGGGACAAATAGGTGGGAGCCGAAGCTGTAGCTGAACAAACACAAAGCAAGGGAAAAGATTTTGTTGTTGAACAACAAACTCCACAAGTTCAACAACCAACGACATTGGTTAATTCAGGTGACAACTTCAAGGGAGGAGAAATCTGTAAGTCCAAATCAATGCCCTTCTTCTTGACCTTTAAAGGTAGGGGATAAGTTGTTACATAATTCAATGATAGATTCTGAGGCAAGTAGTATTGTCATGCCCACGAAAATTGCAGAGGCTCTCAAGGTAGAATGAACCTTCTAGTAGGGGAATCATGCAGTTGGATGGGAAAAAGGTCTAGTCTATAGAAGTGATAAGGGATCTTCCTTTGACTCTATTTTCTTGCCAAAATATCACAGTCCCACAAGAGATCATAGTCATTGACATTCCCCCTGTATTTGGTATTTGCTTATCACGAGATTTTACTGCCAAAATAGGAGGGCACATGTCCCTTGACTGGTTTCACTTAATTTTGAGAACCAAACATGGAACCAAAATCAAGGTATTATTCGAACCCATGCATATTGCTCATGTAGCCAATGAAGTTGTGCTGAAATTTGAACCTACCCATAGCTCTATCTCCAAAGATGAGATGTATTGTATTGAGATGTTAGAAGATGAGGTGACATGTGATAGGACTGAGGAAGAAGAGGTCCTTCTCAATCATTTATAGAGAATGAACCTTTTGGAAACTACCATGCCACCGGTTTGGGGGCCTACATGATCTTTGATGAAGATCACCCCATTCTAAAGGTGACTGAGGAAAAAGGAGATACAGAGAAGAACATTAGTCATTGAGCCGCAGAATTGTGCACAATGCACTTCGATGGAGCAAGATGTCAAACTGGTTCAGGTGCTGGTGTCCACTTGATTTCCCCTCTTGGAGAAAAAGTGAAAAGAGTATTCCGTTTTTAGTTCAATTCTAAAAACAATGAGGCAGAATATGAAGGACTAGTCCATGGACTGGATCTAGCTGAACGAATGGGTATCAAGCAACTTAGAGTATTTGGAGATTCTGAGGTCATAAAACAAATACGTAATACCTTAGCTGCTAAAAATCCTCGCATCAGGTCTTACCACCACAAAGTATGGGACGTGATTGAAAGTTTTGATGCTTTGAATACCTAGGTAATTCCGAGAAAAGAAAATGTAGAAGCTGACCAATTGGCTATAATTGGATCTCGATTCAAACCAGCTACAAAATTGTTCACAAATGAACATTCCATGCAGTTAATCATCAGGGAAGCTATACGTTACAATGACAAAAAATGGCAAGTGTTCGACAACGACGAGCAAACTGCTATGTTCATTCAACAAGCTGGAGAATTTGCCGAGCAGTTGCATCCAAAAGTGGAAGAAGCCTATGAGGATCAAATAATCCAGTTGAAAGGGAATAAATTACCTAAAGGTCCGATAACCTTAGAAAATCTATTTGACTGTGATGACGCTAGAAAAGACAGACGAAAGTTTGTTGCCGACCAAAAGGACTATGAAGACTTGGAAATTGAAAATTGCAGGAAGCTAAAGGTAGGCAAAAGTATCTCCTGCTAATGGAGAACGACTCAGATCCATATTTGATAAATACAAGGGAGTCATAGCTTGGATCTATGACGATCTAAAAGGATATAACCAAAGTATTATTGAACACACTATTGAGCTAGTAGAAGGAGCCAAGCCTATCAGACAAAAGCGAAGTCTAGTCAATCCAAAGATAGTGTCCCTAATGGTGCAGGAGCTAAAGAAGTTGATTGACTAAAAAATTATATATCCAATCAAGCATAACATATGGGTATCAAACCTAGTGCCAGTTCGGAAAAAGAATGATGACATTTGTCTTTGTGTGGATTTCCATGACTTAAACAAGGCTTCCCTGAAGGACCATCACCCTCTTCCATCAATGGAGCAAATTCTAGAGACTATTACCGGATCATAAATGTTTTCCCTACTAGATGGTTTCTCAGAATATAATCAGGTCTAGGTGGCTGAGGAAGATCGACAAAAGACGACGCTCACCAGTAAGTGGGGACCTTTGCTTATGCCAAAATGTCATTTGGTCTCTCTAATGTAGGAGCTACATTCCAGAAAGCCATGGACATCGTATTTAAAAGCGTAGTAAATATAATCATCTTAATTTATTTAGATGATTTAATAGTATATTAAAAAGGAAAAGAGGATCATTTGGATCACTTAGAAAAAGTCTTCCAAAGATGTCAAGAGTTTGGGATATCCCTTAATTCCCAAAAATGTGTGTTTGGGGTTCCCTAAGGGAAACTCCCGGGTCACGTGGTCTCTAAGGATGGAATCTTTATTAACCCCGAGTGGGTGAAAGCTATTTTAGAACTCCCCTTACCATAATATAAGAAAGAAATTCAATCTTTCTTAGGAAAGATAAATTTTGTCGTTAGGCTCATCTCAGATTTTGCTTGGTTGGTAAGGTCTATTAACCCTAATGCTGCAAAAAGAAGAGACATTCAAGTGAACAACAGAAGGAAGGGTGGCCTTTGAGAAGATAGAAGAAGCTATAGCTTCTGCACTAGTATTAACTAATCTGGATTTTTCAGAGGACTTTATCATGTATCCCTATGGAAGTGAATACAACATCGCTGCTGTACTAAATCAGAAGGGAGAGAATAAAAAAGAGGAACATCTGGTGACCTTCTATTCAATAACTCTCAAGAATTTTTTAGACTAAATACTATTTTGTTGAAAAACAAGCCTTCACCTTAGTCAAAGGATTGAAGAAATTCAGACACCTGCTAGCTGGAAATTAGATCATGGTATATGTGGCGCACCCAAGTGCTATAGGATATGCTAATAAAAATGCCGTTGATTCTTCTAAGCTGAGTACTATAGAATATGCTAATGCTATCTCCAGTCATGGCATCCCATTATTGTTTTTATGATTTTATGAGCCCAATGCCATTTGAGAGCAGTTTCTCTTAAAGGTACTTGTATTACTTTTTAATGATTTGAGGATAAAATGCTTTCTGTTAACCCACTATTTTTGTTTACATTTATTTAGTACTCACTGCTAATTACTTTTTGTTAACCTAGTATTTTTTACCCTCACTGATTTTCTGGTGACTACTTTTTTAGTTCCACCGACCCACTTTGGTCATTTTTGGATGTTAACATGATGCTTTCTATCTTTTTTACATATAATATAGGGATGACCTAAGCTATTGTTAAGCTGAACCTTTTACATATTAGTGCAAATTACTGCACATGAATCACTTGTGTTGTTTGTGTTTGTAAAATTGTAAATGATCCATTGTTTCTCTCCTTAGACTCTTAACTTGTGTCACGGATCACATTAGACTTTTAATTCATCTCATATAAAATCATTTGGCTTCCAGTAATCTACTTTGGTCATTTGCGGATATTAACATGATTCCTTTTTTTAACACGTAATGTAAGGATGACTTAAGCTATTGTTAACATGAATCTCTGGCATATTAGTGCAAAGTGCTCTATATGAATCACTTCGTGTTGTTTGTACATGTAAAATTGTAAATGATCCATTGATTCCCTCATCAGACTGTCTTAACTTGTGTAATGGTCACATTAGACTTTTAATTCATATCATATAAAATAATTTGACTAATTACAAATATTTGTTTTGTAGCATAACAATTTTATTGGTATGAGTTTTTTTAAGATGAACAATGAGTTGTTTTTTGAAGTTTGCATTTTAGCACATGTGTTTTAATATAATGCTTTTTTGACTTTGCAGACATGACTGTTTCAAAGCGGCTGATATGATCAAAATGCTCCATGTATTTCAGAATCTCTTTGAATATCGGGAGGAAAGCATGATTGACCATTGGATTGTACACATAAATGAGAAAAATGATGATAGACAAAAGTATTCGAGTAACAAAATTTCAACTAAAAAATATAGATGGTATTCTTTTTTGCCTAAAGGACTATTTGAGCAGTTTCGAAGAGTTGCAAATTTTTATTTTGCATTTCATGCAGCCCTTTCCGTCACACCAATAACACCAGTCAACCCCTCCACGACCATTATTCCTCTTATTTTTGTCATTGGAATTTCAATGGCAAAAGAAGCTGTAGAAGACTTTCGCCGTGGCAAGCTTGACAAAAAAGTTAACAATGACTCTGTTTTAGTATGGAAGCAAAATGAAGGATTTGAAATACGTTGCTGGAAAGATGTAAAAGTTGGTGACATTGTAAAGGTTAACCGTGATGAATTCTTTCCTGCTGATCTACTCTTTCTATCATCAAGTGATTCTGATGGTTTATGCTATGTTGAGACAATGAACTTAGATGGGGAGACAAATTTGAAACTAAGAAGATGCCTTGAAGAAACCAGGAACTTAGCAGATAGTACTACCTTTCAGGACTTTAGTGCTGTTGTTGAGTGCGAGCTACCAAATCCTTCCATTTATACTTTTGTGGGAAGATTATTGTGGCAGGATAGGATCCTAAATCTCAGTCCTACACAGGTTCTTTTACGTGGTTCAAAGCTCAGGAATACTTCACATGTATATGGAGCAGTCCTCTTTACTGGACAGGACACCAAGATAATGAAAAATTCAACAGAGCCACCTTCAAAACGTAGTACTATGGAGAAGCGTTTAGATAAAGTGATTATATTCCAGTTAGTACTTCTTATCATACTGTCACTTGTTAGTAGTTGTGCATTTTCTATCAAACTCGGGAAGAAATTTAAGGACTACATTTACTTGCGGCCTGATGATACACATGGCAAAAACCGGATAGCTTCTGCTCAGTTTGATAAAACTAATGTTTACGTAGCTGGAATTTTACAGTTTTTCACATGTCTTGTGCTCTATGGTAAGCTTGACACACTTCCGTGTTAGTTGAAATGAAATCAAAATGCTTGTTAAGATTTCTTTGCATATCATAAATTTTATCATTGCTTTCACAAGAAGCTGCAAGTCCTGGAAGAAACAAGCATACAGCTTTGTAACTTTTTAGTTTTACCATTCCATAGTATAGGTTGAGAAAGATATTATCTCCAAAGTACAAATGATTTTAAGAAAGAATGGGTTGATTACTTTAAACAAATATGCAGAAGGATATAATGTATATTAATTTTTAAATAATAAAGATAGAGAATACTTTTTTTGTGTGTAATATTTGCCGTAAATATAAAACTTAGCGTTTAATTCTTCTACACTATGAAACCTTTTTTTACCATATGAGCATTCCATTACTTCTGTATTTATGTCCAGTTGGCAAGGAGGCAATACCTGTCACTACTTGACAACTACTTACCATGTAAAGGTCTGCCCTATTTGTACGCCTTTTTTTTTGAAATATTTTAGCAGTAGCTAGCAAATATCACACCAAACCAAACAAGGAAATACAATATTGCATCTGCTAAAATATTAAAAATGATAACAACCTGCTATTGAATAACTCAATGCACTTGGATACTCCCAACAGAACTTCAGATTAAACTTAATATTTAGTACTGATAATGGAAGCCAATATTACATGTAATACTTCTTTATAGCTCATTTATACAACAAACAATGATTATAGTGAATTGCCTACCACAAATGCAGTCCTAAATTCAGTTCAGACCTGGTATGATTCCCCTTATGACTGGTTCAGCACCTTTTATGCAGCTACAGGTCTGTACAACACTCTCTCTGCCCTTATTTTATCTGTATGGCCTTGTCTCAGGTGATTGCAGATTGGTGTGGCTGAATGCTGAAGTGTTGCATATGGCATGCAATGTCTTCCCCAAAATGCATATATTATCTCCAGCAAATCATTCCTAGCAGGGCAGCCATTAACATATCACCAAATCTTCAATCGAACCCTCATGGCAACTTTATATTCGCAAATATAAAAAACAACTATCTCAGATGTAATTACCTTGTAAAAACTCTATCAATCCTCCAGACTGTCTTGCAACAGTGAGGAGAATGTCAGCATAGAGGGATTTCGTCCTCCAAGCCCGCGAGAGGAAATCTCCACAATTTCACCAAATTTCATTTATCATCCAAGCATGCTGAAAGAGAGCTCTTCAATCTCTTTTCTAAGACTTTCTAAGAGCTCATCCACTCACCTTGTCAATGTGGGATAAATAAAATCACTTTTTTTGCCGTTTCCTATTTTTCGGGATTTTTGCTTTTTTGGCCCCTATTTTTTTGCGATTCCTTTTTCCTTAATATTTCCCATACCATTTAACATGATTTTCCTTCCACTTAAGTCCCCAAACATTTTTTAATGTCTCCAATGTATTATAAAATAAAGGGGACCATTTAATTTAAATATTTCCCACAAACTATTGACAATGCATTAATAAAGTTAAATAATTAAATTTAGCTTTATAAAATAATTTTATTAACACACAATAAATCATATCAATGATAAATAAAACTTCTTGTCGATTTTATACCATCGACATGTCACTGCCATTGGATGTCCAAACATGCCCAAAATGACTTACTATAAATAGTAAATATGCCCAAAATTGCCTCAAAACCCCTTAGAATGGTCTACAACTAAAACTACCTAGGCCAAATCATAGTTCAAAATATCGTTATTGACAACTTATCGCCAAAGGAAAAAAAAATATCGGGAAAATATCGGAGATAAATCGATAACTTATCGGGAAAATATCGGGAACTTGTGAATCCGACTTTGCTTGAAAGTTTTCTTTGAATCCACTACAAATCCAAACAAATTGCTCTAAAACGCTGCAAATCACGTTTTTCTCCATCAAACCCTTTTTTCCTCTCCCAAACACTAATTTGCAAACAAGAAAATATGAAATGAGTGCTTTTTGGGCTGTCAGTCCCTATTAGCGGGCTACGGGCGATATTTTGGCTAAATATCGTTGATATTTTGGCTAAATATCGTCGATATTTTGGCGATAAGTTCATTTTTTTTCGGCGATAAGTTAGCAAAATCTCGGTGATATAACGGGATAAAATTACGTAGTTTATCGCCGCCCAAAACTTCTCGCAATAAGTTTACTTTTTAAGCCTGGAGGCATGAAATACATTATGCACTTTACTACTGACTGACAACTCTAGCTTGTAGGCCACCTCCCCAATGCGCTGAGTGACTCTGAATGGACCATAAAATCGTGGCTTAAGTTTCTCACCATGATTGCTCTTCAATGAAGACTATCTGTAAGGTTGGAGTCTCAGATAAACCATATCGCCAATCTCAAAACTGCACTCAACCCTGTGTTGATCAACATATAACTTCTGCTGGTTTTGCGTCTGCTAGATGTTCTCCTTGAGTACCTTTAAGATGTCTCGACTCTCCTGCAACAAATCTTTTGCCTTAGGCACCTTTCCATCCCCCAAAGAGTACGTCCATGAAGTTTGGGTTTCATACCCATACAATGCCATAAATGGAGTCATCCTGATAGTCATGTGGTAGGTGGTATTGTATCAATACTCACCCAAATGTAACCATCTGACCCAAGTTTGTTCTACCTTGACAGATAATTCCGGAGATAACCCTCTACCCATTTGTTCACTATTTCTATTTGGCTGTCGGTCTACGGATGATAGCTAGTGCTGGGAGTGAGCTCCGTGCCACTCAATCTGAAAAGCTCCTGCCAAAATAAACTCAGGAACTTGTTGTCCCTGTCACTCATGATGTTCCTGGGTAACCCATGTAATATGAACACCTCTCCAAAAAACAAGTCAGCCACTTGGACTGCTGTGTAGGTGGTTGCAATGGCAAAGAAATGTGCGATTTTCGTTAATCTGTCAACCACCACATAGATGCAGTCCTTACCTTGTACCCTGGGTAATCCTGTAATGAAGTCCATCGAAATACCTTCCCACTTTTGATTAGGGATCGGTAAGGGCTAGAGTAAACCAGTTGGAAATGTATGTTCATTCTTATACTGCTGGCATACTGAGCACTCTCTAACATACTTTAGGACTTCATTCTTGAGTCCCTTCTAAGTGAACCTCTCCTAGATTTGCCTATAAGTCTTGAAGAAACCTGGGTGACCAGATCATGAAATGTTCCCAGGATCAATTCCTTAATGCGTGAGGAAGGCACCAAATAGATTCTGTCATTATAGAATATGAGATCACCATTTACCGTGTACCTGCCATCTTGAGTTGCACTCTCAATCAAACATGCTGCCCACTGATCCTTGGCATACCCTGCTACAATCATCTCTCTCCAATCAACTGATATCTCTCTGAAAGAGCATATGTGTGGTCTCCGTAAGAGTGCGTTTTCTACCACATTCTTCTTTCCTTTGACATACTCAATGTCAAAGTCATAGGCCTGTAGTTTAGTGATCCATTTCTGTTGATTGTCATTAAGATCTCTCTAGCTCATGATGTATTTAATATTGTTAATGATTTGTCTTAATCACAAATCTGCCCCCCACCAGATATGGCCAACATCTCTTTGTCATAAATAAAATAACTCTTCTCCACCCGTGTTAATTTCCTGCTCTCAAAAGCTATGGGGTGTTTTGTTAGGATTGATGAACATCAATCTACCCAAGAACACCTGCATGCAAGACAGTTACAAAGAAGAAGAAGCAGACAGAAGAGAGAAGGATCCAGAAAGCTATGGCGGCCGATAGGCCAGAGACAGGAAAACCATGTTGACAGAAATGATTTCTATATTCAACAATAATGATTTACAAAACCATCTCCTTACGAAATACAAAGAGGTGATTCCTTATAAAGGAATCACGAAACCCTAAAAGGGAAACTCTAAGAAAAAGAAACTGCCTAAGGTTAGCTAAAGCAAACTAGAGTGAATAGGGAAGTTACTAATTAGATCATAATGATTTAAATTAGTAACCCCGATAGACTATTACTCTAACATGTTTTTCCTGCATCAACACAACACCAATCCCATCGCCTGAAGCGTCACATTGCAACTGGTTTGGTGAAGTCGAGAAGAGCTAACAGTGGACAAGATGACATCACCTTCTTGAAATGCTCAAAACACTGTTGTGCTAAATCAGACCACTCAAAGACTCCCTTTTTGGTGAGATCTGTGAATGGAGCTGCTGTCTGTGAACTAAAAACCCTGTAATGCCCCACAATTTTGATAAAATAAATAAATAAAATTAATTATCTTAAAGTTGTCGGAATAAATTAAAATTAATAGGACAACTTTATTTTAATTAATTTAATTAAAAAAGTGACCAAAATGAAATTATATTATGTCACTTTATTCAATTATATCCACCAGCTTATTGCAGAAGCTACTGCATGTGGAAGATTGTGGAAGATTCATGAGTTGTAATAAGAGGAGGGTTTGCAACGGATTTCATATGTTTAGATATTATATTGAATTTGGTGAATTTTGATCTGATGCTTTGCATTAGCTGAGTTTTCTGGAGACGAAAACCTTCAGGAATTTGACGGAAGAGCTGGACGAAAACTTCGTTCTTCAAAAGGGTGGATTTGCGTTGGAGTCCACATTGGTGCCGAGTTCATAATCTGTTTCAGAAATAATGAAGTATTTACAATTTTAAGGCATTCACAAGTTTGAAAGATTAATATATATATTAATATTGGAGCGCGGGCTTGTATTAATAATTTGGCGTCCATAATCTCCTATGGCTTCTGTTTGAATAATAAATATGTGGGGCGTCAATTTAATTATATGGTGCCAATATTTCCTATAAACGCAAGTGTGAAAGTATTCAACTAAAAAACAAACACCAATACTTGCCGTCAATATCTATTTGGCTGTGAACATTTGAAAAAGTTTGGGCCGTAAATATTAATTGGCAACTATGTCTACATTCAAATATTTCATTGGGATTATCTTTTATAAAAGGTCTAGACTATAGTCAGGAGAAATATATACATGTGGAAGAGCTACATTTTCCTTTGATTTGCCCAGTTTCAGAGAGGAATCGCAGCAGAGGGTGTTTACTATCGCTGCTAGTTGAGTCTCATACGCAAAGGTATCTTGGAACCATAAAGATCGAGAGTATCATTTCTGAACTCAATTTCATACCTAGCGACATCTGTATATAAGGCGTGAATACCTTCTCCGTGACAATACTTGAATTTCATCATTTCCTTAGCACAAAATACTACTCCTGTGCATATTGGAATGGTTGCTGGAAATTACATATAGACATTGGCAACATGATGTGATACGGCTTTAGTGATGCTTCAGTCTCTCTATTTATTCTGTCTTGGCTGCTGGATGTTTGATGTGAGAGAAAGGAGGTCCAAGAACTGGGCATGGCCATGACATATTCAATTTGCCAATAACATTGCAAGGAATCCCAATAGATATACATTGTTGGTGGTCTGCTCAAATACTGTTCATTGTCTTCTCCTGGTATAGATGTATTTGTAGAGATGAAGGCATTTCAGTTGGCTGTGTTGGCATGCAACGCTGACCAGATTGATTAAGGTGCAAGCTAAACTCTTGTTTCTATAATATTTTGTAATCAGTTCTGGAAACTAAAGCAAGCCATCTGTTTGATATATGTGCCATGATCTGTATGCAACTGTTGTATGTCATATTTTCTCAGACTTGAATATATTCATTGTGAAGTAAGAAGAATGAAATATTGTCATACCACTTCTGTTTAGCACGCTAGAAGAATGTTGTGTTTAAAACCTTGAATTAAATGAAACAAGTTTTAAATCAGAAATTCTACACCCTCTTTGGTTTACTGATGCAGAGCCCTTGGTATGACAATAGGATTTCAAAACCAATTCAATACATTGAATTACAAACCCCTCCAAAGGCTCTAACACCTTACCATCACTCCTTCCATTTCCCTTATTACTAGGATCATGAACATTCCTCTTTCATCAATGAATTGTATTACTAACTCCAACCACTTCACCAACAATGATGGATTCACTCCTCTTAGACATCACGAAGGCCAAGTGAGGCTTTTAGTGTCATGACACCCTCTAGGTTCTGAGATCTACACTCCCGCCCAAGTATCCCAAAGAACAAAAGCTAGCAGCCCTAACCAGAGAGTTTTCTGAGGATAACTCCTAAAATTTCCAAAGGACCTCTTAAACAAACCACATAACCAAGTACCCTTTATGGAGATACTCCAAACCCCAAACTCTCAGATCTTGACTCCACATTCATCTCTTCAAGTGCTACAAGCACCTACTAGGCCTAATAGCCCTATTAGGTCACTTTTACAAACAAAGTACTCTAAGAGAGGATAGTTTGACAACCACACCACTTGGGACACTTAGGGAAACATACTAATAGGTCGAATACGAAGCCTCATGCTCAGAATCCACCATTTGTTGAAGTTATGCTCTCTGTTGTTGTTGACTGGACACTCACATGGCGATGCTTGTCCCAAACATTCACTTGCACTGCACACCCACAGTCATCTCCCACTCTAAGATCACAAAAATATTAAAGTACACTCTCATACCTTGCAAACACCAGAGTTTTAGATTTTTCCCACGGTGAATTTGCAAGATATGAGTGAATTTCTGCTAAACCCTAGGTATGGGAGGGTCTCTTGATTGTTATCACAAAACTAAGTGCAACTTTCTTGTTCCTTCACCAAATCACCCCAAACCAAGTGCAAATGAAAGTTAACACATGCCCCTTCTCCAATTGGTCTTTCTTCAAGAGGCCATTGTACGGAACCGTACAGAACAAAAACACAAAATTTACAAGAAAACAACTGAATTTCTTAGTGCTTCATTACCAAAACTTCACCAAATCGACCAATAGCTCTGGATTCGAGTTTGTTTGCCTTTTACATGTTTTCCCAATGGTTCATAACTTGATTTGAAAGGTTATGACCGTTGGCCTTCCAACTTCCACAATTTTGGAACATTGTTGAAAAGTTTTATTATGCAACATTGACAACTTTTGCAAGATTTACAATTTTTACAAAATATAGTAAATCCCATAACATGGGCTTGACCTTTTGACCCAAATCAAACTAAAAACACCTAAGGACTACTAGAAAACATCCTAGGACCCATATTGACCCCTAGTGCCCATATGTCCAGTGGGGTTTATAAGTCACCTGCCTAGGACATTGTGTTACAAAATGGGGTGTCTTATTACATTTAGAAAATAAACATGAAACCATCCCCTACTCTAATCATTGAGATTTTGGATCTAAAGATCCCTTTTGGCCTCCATGTCTGCTTGGTAGATGCCCCTGCATCATTTCCATTCCAACAGTTTGACGAAATTGCAAGTATGGTGAGGTGAAAATTGGTACAATCCTATTAGAGGATATTACAAACCCCTTCACAAACCTCTTGTAGAAGCCACACAAACCAAGGAACCCCTTCAGTTGTGAGAAGCTAGTCGGAGTTGGCCATTCAATGATGGCTCTAAACTTTTTTGGATATACTCTCACCCCGTTAGTGCTGATGATATGCCCAAGATATAACAACTCAGTCATGCCAAATTCACACTTTGATTCCTTAGCGGACAATGACTCACTCTCCAAGATACTCAGAACCTCCTCCAAGTGTTGCAAGTGTTTCTCTCAAGTCCTTTTGAATATGAAGATGTCCTTAAAGAAGACTAACACCAATTTTCCCAACTACCTCCTGAATACTCGGTTCATGCAATTATGAAATGTGGCAGGGGTGTTGGTAAGCCCAAATGGAATTACCAAGAACTCAAAATGGCTATAATGGCACGTGAATGTTGTTTTCTCAATATCCTTGGCCCTCATCCTGATTTGATGATAATCTGACCTCAAATCTTCTTAGTGAAGTAGTAGGCTCCATGTAACTCATCTATCAATTCATCTATCCTAGGTATGGGTTACCTGTTCTTAATTATCTATTTGTTCAAAGCCCTATAATTGATACACAACCGCATAGTCGCATCCTTTTTGTTCACCAAAACCACTGTTGATGCAAATAGGCTTTTGGTAGGTCTAATGTGACCCATCTTTAAGAACTCCTTTATTGCTTTCTCAATCGCATCCTTGTATTTGTTTGGATGTCTGTAAGGAGCGATGATCACAGGTTTTGCCCACTCCTCCAGTTCTATCACATGCTCAATACCTCTCTAAGGTGGAACTCCATGTGGAATGCTATCAAACACCTTAGTGTGCTTGGATATGACCTTATCATCCAGGTGATAACTCTTAATCTATTGCTCTGAAACTATAGGCATAATAAGGCACTCTGCTGCCCATTCCACCTCATCGTGTCTGAATAATCGCTCCATCTTCCTAATTGAGACCACCTTGAGTCCACTGTCTGATAAGGCCCTGAGTACCACTTTCCTACCCTGGTGTTCAAGCTGGTCTCCATTTTCTCCAAATTAAAAGTGAACTCCACTAGTGACTTCATCCAAATCATGCCAAGAGTAACATCATAATCTCCCATATCCACTACATAAAAATTACCCACCATGTCATAATCACATGTGAAGATTGGTAATCGTGCGAGTACTTCATAGCTTATGCCCACTAGCCATAATGACTCTGAAGCCCTCATGCTCCTCTGTCAGAAGACCTTTCATCTTAACGAGACTCATCTGAGATGAAATTATGAGTAACCCCTGTGTCAATCAATGTAACAACTTGCTGCCTTTGTATCACCCTCCCCACCTTAAAATTTATTTCTTGCTTAGTACCAGTAAGTCGTGCAATTGTTTTTTCACCCCTTGACTGCTCTCCTGTTGTGTTATCCTCATCGCTGCCTCTTGAATCAAATTGTTGTTTTGCATCCTTTGATGCCGACTCCTCAGCTAAAAAAATACTAAATCTGTGTTGCTTTCGCTTTGACTGAACACTTGTGTGAAGGGTCCCAAAGCTCTCTGCAATGAAAACATAGTTTCCTCCTAAGATCATTTAACTACTTGTCGTCAAACTGGTTTGAATCTTTCTTTTGTTGATGAGAATCCTTCCCAAAATTGTTGCTTATCTTTCTCCTTTGACGAAAAAACCTTTGAATGGAATTTATCCTTTGATGATGAAGGTTCCATATCCCTTGCCTTTTTGTAGGCTTCTTGCAATTTCGAAGGATCTAGGCCCTTGATCCATCCCTTCAGAGGCTCTACCAAACCACCCATAAACAAAACCAATAGCCTCCTCTGTGAAATATTTCTAACCAGAACCAAAAGTCTCTGAAACTCCGATATAAATGTATGAACTGAACCCCACTGCTTAAGCTGAGCTAACTCCTTAAGTGCAATTTAGGATCCTTTTTATCAAAACGCTCAATCAAGCTCCTAGTAAAATCAACATATGAGGTGATCTGATCATGCCCTAGTGTGACCATATCGTGATGCTACCACTCATGTACCAAGCCATCCAGATGTAATGCAACAAATTTAATGGCTTCCTCCTCTGGCATCGGGTTCAGCTGGAAGTAAGTGTCTACTTTTTTTACCCAAGCTCTGGCTGTGGTTTTCCCGGATCCATCGTAGTAGGGTAATGTGAGCTTTCTCACCTTCTTTTGCAAATCACTATATTGTGTCTTTCCACCAGTGCGAGGCAAATGCTTCAGCCTAACATCCATGTACTCCTTGAAAGAGATAGCTGCCTAAAATTCTTCTCTTGCATTTTCCCATTCTTGATGAAATTGAGCCTGTAACTCCGTAATCTATGGCTCATTCTCAGGTTGTACTGGGATCTAGGTGGGAAGGTAGGTATAAGTGGCCTCAAACTAACTATCCTCGCGGGTCTAGCTACATTTCCAAAATTATCATCAACTTGTCCTTATTTATTACCACTGTTCTATCCATTATGCTCACTATTGTTACCTCTATTATTTCCACCGTTGTTTCCACCACCATTCACATCGATACCCATCTGCCTAGCCATCGTCTGCATCATAAGATCCATGTGCTGGTTCTATTCCTGAATTCTTTCTTTTGCCTGTTGCTACCCCAACTGCAAAGCCTCTAACATATTGAACAATCTTTCTTCACCTAGATCCCTTCTTTCCCCCATATTGCCTGTAACTTGTTCACCTGTGCCTAAATGTACTTCTAGATTTCTTTGTTATTCTTGTCCTGTATTCAGTAATGCCCTGTTTCTCCGTGTATTTTAATGATGTGATAATGGTTGTACACTCCAATTAGTCATGCCACTGTCTATTCATTATGTACTGAACCCACTAGGATAACAGGATGCACTGTTTTGATACCACTGTAAAGATATGCCCTATTTGTACCACTTTTGTTTTGAAATGTTTTAGCAGTAGCTAACAATTATCACACCAAACCAAACAAGGAAATACAATGATAACAACCAGATATTGAATAACTCAATGCACTTAGATACTACCAATAGAAGTTCAGATTTAACTTAATATTTAGTACTGAAAGTGGAAGCCAATATTACATGTAATACATCTTTATAGCTCATTTATACAGCAAACAATGATTACAGTGAATCACTTACCACAAATGCAGCCCCAAATTCAGTTTTAGACCTGGTATGATTCCCCTTATGACTGGTTCAGCACCTTTTATGCAGCTACAGGTCTGTACCACTCTCCATGCCCTTATTTTATCTGTATGTCCTTGTCTTAGGTGATTGCAGATTGGTGTGGCTAAATGCTGAAGTGTTGCAGGCAGAAACTACAGCTTTTGTGGATGTCCCAGACTTGTACGACCTCCTCCAATGTTTCCACAAATGCTGCAGCTCAATTCTGGGCTGTATCTATCTTATATGGCATGTGATGTCTTCCCCAAAATGCATATATTATCTCCAGAAAATCATTCCCTGTAGGGCAGCCATTAACATATCACCAAATCCTCCAATTGAACCCTCCTAGCAACTGCATATTGGCAAATATAAATAACAACTATCTCAGATGTGATTACCTCGTAGAAACTCTTATCAATCCTCCTGATTGTGTCTTGTAATGAGGAGAATGTCAGCATAGAGGGATTTCGTCCTCCAAGCCCGCGAGAGGAAATCTCCACAATTTTGCCAAATTTCATAATCATCCAAGCATGCTGAAAGAGAGCTCTACAATCTTTTTTATAACACTTTCTAAGAGCTCATCCACTCACCTTGTCCATGTGGGATAAACAAAATCACCTGTTTTGCCCTTTCCCTTTTTTGGGGGATTTTTGCTCTTCACCCCTATTTTCTTGCGATCGCTTTTTGGCCCCTATTTTATCACGATTACTTTTTCCTTAATATTTTCCATACCATTTAACATGATTTTCCTTCAACTTAAGTCCCCAAACACTTTTTTATGTCTCCAATGTATTATAAAAGAAAGGGGACCATTTAATTTATATATTTCCCACAAATTATAGACAACGCATTAATAAAGTTAAATAATTAAATTTAACTTTATAAAATAACTTTATTAATACACAATAAATCATATCAATGATAAATAAAACTTCTTGTCAATTTTAAACATTACCATCGACATGTCACTGCCACTGGATGTTCAGACATGCCCAGAATGACTTACTATAAATAGTAAGTATGCTCAAAATTGTCTCAAAACCCTTTAGAATGGTCTGCAATTGAAACCTCATAGGCCAAAACCTCATAGGCCAAACGGCCTCTAAGTCCCTTTAATGTCTTGGTTAGGCTACGGGGCCACGGGGAAATAGGCTAATGACGGCTGCCTAGACGGGCTCTGGAAGACGAGAACTGGATGGCGTACGGACACGATGGGTCTATCTGTTGATGAAATTAATCCGGAAGCAGACGATGCGCGTACAGAACTGTACGAAGGGGAAGACAATCAGACAAGGGAGTTTAGAATCCTGTTTCAGGCGCCAATAGAAACCTACGTCTGCCGGGAGGCCTACAAAGGGGAAGTTCCAACAAGTGCAGTGTGGTCCGCGATTGAGGCTAATCCTGCAGCCAATTGATTGCTAAATCACCTTCCACGCCTATTGGCACAAGTATCGCTTGCACAACGCGCTCGCTTGGAGGAGATTTCCCGAGAGGAACGCTGTCAGGAAATCCTCCGCGCGTATGAAGCACGTGAACACCTTCGTCACCAGGAGGAAGGCGATGGCAACCGTAGGGGACTCTGAGATGTGAGGACCAGTCGAAGGGAAGAACATAACACAAAAATAAACAATTGTAATGCGAAGTCACTCGATTGACAATGTTGTAAAGTTTAAACCGACATGATTCAATAAAATAAGTGTTCTTTAAAAGCAATGTTTTGTCTGTAGTTTTTGATGCCCAATCTTTTAAATAAGGATAAGAATAAAAAGGTACCGGAGAATGAATGTGAGGCCGCACAGAAGGCTTTAATCTACATAGCAAATCGAATGCCAACGGAGGCTGAGGAAACTTGCCCAAGACCAACTTGCAGGGGGGTTGCCCGAAGGGGACCTCGAAAGTGGTACGAAAGGTGCACAGGCCGACGAGGAGCCGTTCACTTCGCCCGAGCATCGGAGAGAGCGAAGTAGGGAGGAGCTGCTTGAAGAAACACGACGGAGAAAGGCCTTACTTCAGGAAGAAAGAGATCAGTTGAGAGTCTGGCCCGTACACCTGGTGTGGGGAACCAAACTCAAGGAGGAGACGGTACGGCCGAAGGTGCTATTGACGCACAGGTGAACCCTCCGTTTGAGCCAACAACTCCACATAGTACAGTACCATCAATTACACTTACACAAGCACAAGGGCAAGTGCCATTGGTCAATACCACAAACACTAACCAAGCGGGTACGGGTACTAGTGCTGGCACAGGCGGTGCCTTGGCACAAAATCCACCGCGGACACAACAACCAGCCAATCCACCTATGGCAACGCACAAAGAGAAATTACCTAAATTTCATGGCGACAGTAAGGACGATCCAGTACAGCATTGCTGTACCTATGAAACCATCTGGTCAGCCAACGGGGTCACTGACCAGGATGAGTGGGTGTAGCAATTTCCTGCCACATTGAGAGGAGTTGCCATTGATTGGTACTCCAACATCGACAAAACGAAGGTGACAACATGGGACCAACTTAAGAAGGAATTCGAGGAGTTCCAGCTCCTGAGGGACGATAACGAAAGTCTCTGAAATCTATGGCACAAAGCAAGGCAAGAAGGAAACGATACGAACCTACGGTCGCCGACTGAAATAGTTAGTCGGGAAAATGGAGAGCCAGCCAACAGATGGCCTAAAAAAGAGATGGTTTGTCGAGGGCTTGAATTCCAAACTACAGAGAAAAATGAAGAGAGTACCCCCGACGTCGTATGACGACGCATATAACCGGGCTATGGACTTGGAAAGTGAGAAGACATCGAAAAAAGAAGAAAAGTAAATCCTCTTCGTCGGATGACAACACTTCAGATGACAGAAGTAGCAGTGATGAGGGACCAAAGAAGAAGGTCACAACACTCCAAAAAGATATGGAGAGAATGGTAAAAGAATTTAGGGTACCAGCATAGACGACGAACTATGGTGTACTGAATGTAAGGAAAGTGGCCACACGAAGGGTGCCTGTCCCAAAAAGGCATTCTGTGACATCTTCCAGATCATGGGACATTCCACAAAGGAATGCCCATACAATATGAAGGTACGAAACCAACAGGTGCTCTTCACTCAAGAGCAGCCGTCCACATCGGGAACCATGGAACCAAACAACAACGCATCTTTCGGGGGCTACTGAGGCAACCGACAAGGTGGACGAGGGAACAATAACAATTCCACTCGTACCAGAATACAGTATGATGCAAAAGGACGCTCAATGATCCAATGTAGAGAGTGCAGCCAATGGGGTCATTTTGCCAGAGACTGCAACAACAATAATGAAGCCCCTCAGAAGCTGTGTCGGTGGTGTGGCCCGGGCGACCACGAAGATGTAAATTGCTGTAAGTTTGGCGTAGGGACTAATCAGCTCGACATTGAAGAAAATACGGAAACCATATTTGCCCTCACCCAAGGGCAAGCTAAGCAAGCCAGGTACCCGGATCCTCGCACCGAGAAACAGAGGATGCGGGAAGCATGGGACGAATTAGAAAAGACAATGAAGGCCCAACAAGAGATACAAGGGGCAACAGGGTCCTACAATCAACGCGAGGCAGAACAAAACATCCTAAGGCAGATGCTTCAACTGGAGGTACCAGTGAGAATCCAGGACCTCCTCCACACCATGCTGCATTTGGGAGCAACACTGTTAGGTACACGGGCCAACCAGACCACCACCATGCACAAGGACATTCCCATTCCTGGTGGATCCCCGACGGATCCAATGTTGCTGGCTGTCAATCATGACAGACACCCAGCCATGGTAGAGATGGGCATTTTGGGCACCATCTTAACTGACACCATAGTTGATGGTGGATCGGGAGTAAACGTCCCACCAGAAGAAACATGGAAAAATTAGGGAAGCCTCCCTTGTGGCCACCAACATTTAATTTGTTGGGTGCTGATCAGCATGGGATCAAGCCCCTCGGGACACTAATGGCACAACCAGTTACGGTTGGTGCACAACCGTTTGTACTTGACTTCGTGATCATTCCAGTCAAGCAAAAGGGTTACAACGCCATCCTGGGTCGAGGGTGGCTAGTGACAGCCAAGGCAAACCATAATTGGAAATGAAATACCCTTGCAATGAAGAGTGGAGGTAGAAAATTTACAATTGACCTCCGGACTCAGTTGGTGAGTGAAGAAATGGCCTCTTCCTCAGGGTCGGAATTTGAAGGAGAAAACTACCGACACGACGAAGGAAGACACAGAATGAAACCAAATGAGGAAGGCATACTAAACCTAGACGAATGCTTGGACGACGATATGGATTCACTAAACGGACTTCTCCACTGGCAAATGGAGGATTACGAGATATTTTCACCTTCATGCAATGTATTAAGCATCGAAGAGGAGTCAAAAAAATTTCCCCCAGAGTACGAGGAATATAAGGAAGGGAGTGCTGCAATTGATAGTGCACTGGCACATTAGTTTGGTGATCAAAATTCCATGAGGTATGAGGAGCCGTCGGTAAAACCCTTGAATCTCGGCACGGAAGTAGAAGCGAAAGTCATCCTGGTAGGGGATGACTGGAACCCAGTTTTAAAAGCGGCGACATTTAAAATCTTTACTGAATACAAAGATGTATTTGCATGGACGTATAAGGACTTGAAAGGGGTCCCACCCGAATTGTGCGTTCACCATATTCCGTTGGTACCGGGTGCAGTACCAGTACGACAGCAGTCGTACCAGATGAACAAAAACTATGCCGCCAGGGTGAAAGATGAGATCGAACGAATGCTCGAGGCCGAGATTATCTTCAAGGTGCAAACTAGTGAATGGGTATCCACCATCGTTATCTCTCTCAAGGAGGGAAACCAGATCCGGATTTGTGTTGACTTCCGGTGCCTGAACGCAGTTACTATCAAAGACCCATTTCCCATTCCGTTTACAAATTCTATCCTCGAGGAGGTGGCTGGCCACGAAATCTATTCATTCATGGACGGATTTTCTGGCTACAATCAGATATCAATAGAAGAAGAGGATAAATTGAAAACAACCTTTGTGGTAGAAGATGGAGTATATGCCTACAACCACATGCCATTCGGTTTTTGTAATGCATTAGCGACATTCCAGAGAATAATTCTTCATATATTCGATAAGATGTCCGTCGGTAACTTTAAGGATTTCCTCGATGATTGGTCTATCTACATTGGGGAGGAGACACATTTGAAGGCCCTCGGTGAAAGCATGGAGAGGTGCCGAAGGGCATGACTTGCACTCAACCCGAAGAAATGTCGGTTCATGGTGCCTCAGGGAAGGCTGTTGGGGCATATCGTGTGCAAAGCGAGACTCAAAACCGACCCCGATAAAGTTCGAGTGATTGTGGATATGAATCTCCATGAGATGTCACTGGGGTTAAATCCTTCCTAGGACACATTGGCTACTATCGAAGGTTTATAAATTTTTTTGCCCAGATATCCCTCGCCCTCAACAATCTCACCTGAAAGGGAGAACCCTACTTGTGGGGAACGACTTAGGAGGAAGCCTTTAGGGAATTAAAATCACGACTATTGGGGGCACCTATTTTGACTTATCCAAACTGGGACAAAGAATTCCACGTGCACGTGGATGCTTCCAACTATGCCATAGGTGTGGCATTGGCTCAGGTCGGTAACCATGGGTTGGATCACCCCGTCTACTTCGCCAGCAGGTTACTCTCAAAAGCAGAAAAGAATTATAGTACAACGGAAAGAGAGGCCCTTGGCATGGTCTATGCCGTTCAGAAATTTAGACACTACCTGCTCGCGACCCCCTTCACATTTTACGTAGACCACCAAGCATTAATGTACTTCGTAAATAAACCAATAATCCAAGGACGGGTGAGCCGATGGTTAATGTTGCTGCAGGAATTCACCTTCACCATTATAGTACGATCGGGCAAAAGTCAGGTGACTGCAGACCAACTGTCTAGAATCAAATTTGGAGAGCCCACAGACGGAGTGAATGATGAGTTTCCGGATGCGCACCTATTCTGTATTGCGATCCTATCGGCGTGGTACACCAGCATTGGCGAGTACCTCTCGACATCACAGTTCCCGAGGGAGATGCTGCCTGACGAACGAAGGAAACTGGTGTTGAGAAGTAGAACATTTCAACTTATAAATGGATTACTGTACAAAATGGGACCGGATCAAGTACTCCGAAGATGTGTTCTGGAGGAAGAGATTCAAAGCGTGCTACGGGAGGCACATGAAGGCCTAGCAGGCAGGCACATGGGACTTGACACAACAACACGGAAGGTGTTGTTGGCAGGATTGTGGTGGCCCATGCTACACAACGATGCCCGAGAATGGGTGATACGATGTGACACCTGTCGAAGGGCCGGGAAGCCATTAAAACGGGACTTCATGCCTTTACAACCCTCCCAAGCACAGGAACTCTTTGAACGGTGGGGCTTGGATTTCATTGGACCCCTGAAGGTAAGTAGGGCTTGGAGATGCCGATACATCGTGGTAGCCACGTAGTACATGACCAAGTGGGCGGAAGCACGGGCCTTGCCGAACAACTCGGCCTTGAGCACGGCCAAGTTCATTTATGAGCAAATCATAACACGGTATGGAATCCCGGTTCAGTTAACTAGTGACAGAGGAGGTCACTTCGTCAACCATGTCATCTGACTGTTGACAATAGAATTCAAAATTTTTCACTCCCTGTCTAGTCCGTATTACCCTCGGGCCAACGGGCAGGCCGAGGCCACCAACAAGATAATACTCTCGGTAATTTATAAGTCATGTGGGGTAGAGCAGGAGGACTAGGAAGAAAAGCTACCCTCAGTGTTATGGGCTTACCGAACAACTTACAAGGTCACCATAGGACAGACTCCCTTCCAGCTGATGTGCGGGCAGGAGGCAGTTGTACCCGTCGAGTTCATAGTGGTGAGCTTGCGAATAGCCATGGAGAATAGGCTGGGGGATATGGAAAGCCTCTGAGAACGATTATACAACCTAAACAAGCTAGATGAGCGTCGATTGATGACACAGTGGGCAATTGAGGTGGCACAACTCCATCGGAAAGCTTGGCATGATAAACACCTCAAACGCGTTCAGTTCACACCAGGTCAACTGGTATTAAAGTACAATGGTAAGAACGAAATCAAGCCCAACAAGTTTAAGGTTAAGTGGCTGGGGCCGTACCGAGTCAGACAAGTCGGCGACAATGGGGCAATTAAACTATGGACGCTCGATGGCAAGGAAGTCCCCGACACAATAAATGGGTCCAAACTGAAGCCATATCACGAGCGGCGACAATGCGACGACCCACAGGTGGACCCAGCCAACCTTTAAAACCCCCCCCCCAAAAAAAAAACCAAAGTGGCCGTACGGTACCCTACAGTTTGATGCCGTACGACCATACGCAAACAACTTGAAGACCTAAGGCGCTGTACAGCTGAAAGCCGCACGGGTCCACAGGGCCTCATGAGTGGGCAAACACAAAACGAAAGTTATTAAACCGTACGACCGTACGACATTTTGCAAATTCACTAGTGTTAGGAGCCCGTACGGCAAGGAAAGCAAAAAGCAGAGTGACGATTTCTGCAAGGAAGCCGTACGATCCGTACGGACAGAGGAGCCGAGTGAACGGGTTAATTAAACAGAGCCGTATGGTGATTGCAATAGAGTCTCCGAACAGTACGAATCCGTACATCCGTACGGACTGGGTGTGAGTGGCCAGAAAGCTTGTTGAATGCCGTACTAAATGGTGCAACACAGAGTGGCACCGTACGGACATGAGGAGAGTACAACACGTGCTGCCCAGCTCTGAACACACCGTACGGATGGCGAGGAAGAAACAACAAACTCGAGCAAGGGCTCTCAGAGAAGATCATACGCTGTAAGGGTGGGAGTGCCGAAGAGGTTTTAAAAATCTTTGATATAGAGCAGTATGGTTGGGAGGAAACAACCGTACGGACAAGAGATAAACTAAAAAGCCTCAGTTTTGTGAGGACCGTACGGTCATGCGTGGGGTCATTCCTCTGCTGCAACTTAGAGTATTGGTCACGAAAGAGTGTAGAATTCCGTTCGGTAGCCAGGTAGTTAGGGATTTCGAGTTATTTATTTTGCGTAGGGACAAAACAACGAACAGTTATGGACTCAACAGATAAAAGAACCTGGAGGAAAAGGTTAGAAGCAGAGACACGTAGCAATCCGAGCATGGATAGAAATGTGCATACACTACCTCCTGGCGTGAGGATTGCAGGCACAAGCACAACGAAGAAGTTAAAAGTTCAGAGGCCACCCATGACGGCTATGGGATCTCAGAGACACGCAGTCACAACACAAACAATTGCCTTTGAGGGTTTGAACGACATAGAATGCCGACGAAGGTGGACGGAGAGTGTAGATACTCTGGATAATCAGCTGGTTAAAGATAACCTCACAAGGGCATAGATACATTGGGTAATCCAAATGCCTATTTTTTGCATCAAGACTTCGAAGGCCCGTTGTGGGCAATGATAGAGTCTTTTGATAGTTTTTCTAAGCAGAGTAATCTTTCTTACCTGAACCATTTGGTGACGGTTTCATTCACGACAGCAGAGTTTCAGAGAGTATTTGGGCTGCCAGCCAAAGGGGTTAGGGTAGAGCTGAAACTGCAAAAAATGGCTGTAGAAAATAAAGATTTGTACATAAGGCTTGTTCGTCAAGATGAGATCTCACACCGATAGAAAAGGGCTCCCTTCGGAAGTCCTCACACCACCGAGGAATCAAGAAGACCTTTGTCAGAGAAGGTCACTAGAGGTGTCTGATGGACTTAATGAAGAGTCGTCTTACAGGATCCAACTGGGCTTCCGACATATCATTTCAGCAGGTCACCATCATGAACAACTTACTCAGAGGCCGGATGTACGATTGGGGGGCCATACTTGCTAAGCCGATGTATGCCTTCATGACGCTCCAGCATCGGACGTTTTACATGCCACATTATGCTATTGGACTCCTGTTGGATGTGGTCAAGCGACAGATTCCCTCTGACGTTCTGGCACAGGAAGTGAAGGTGGGCCATTTGGCTCCTGGAGAGCCTCCCATCATGAGATGGCGTCACTTAGACGTGCTGAGTGGTCAGAAGGTAGTGGCAGGCTCTAAACGAGCCAGACAGGAGGTGGATGCTAGCGGAGCACATGGGGACACAAATAGCGGTAGGGAGGAGACTTCTGAGGGGAGTGCTTCAGAGGGGGAGGATGATGAGGAGGTAGAGGTAATTTCAGCCACACCACTACTGCTTCTGCAACGCGTGCCTTCTAGTGGAGTGGAGTTTGCCTCGGGCACGACTGCTACAACTATACCGACATTTGGACAAGTTCGGGCTCCCATTCAGTTGACCCCACTTGTAGTTACATTGGCAGAAGTTTCCATAGCTGCACCTCCTAAGACAGAGACATTGGTAGAAGTTTCCATAGATGCACCTCTGGAGACAGGGATATTGGATAGTGTGAGCACTCCTCCCATCCTTATTCAGGATACCGCCTTAGTGGGCGAAGGCGTAGTAGCAGAGGTAACGGAGGTGGAGAGACCTAGAGAGCAGAGTACATATGAGTCAGCGCAGGTATGGCTAGAGGTGGTTGGGTCGGAGGCAGTGGTTACTGGCGCCTCCCTTCTGGTGGACTCGGGTGGTAGACGTGTGGGTAAGGCCATGCACACAGGGGCATCTTCCAGCAGGATGGGTCGCGCTAGTGCTCACCTAGCACAGTGCTGTTTGGCTCCAGTGACTCGGGGGCCCACCATTCAGTCCCCCTGCGAGAGGACATCCAGTCAGATCGAGAGGAGTTGGCTAGCCCTGGACAAGGAGATAGTGAGCCAAGTACACAGGCCATAGTGACTGAGCAGGTCGTGGTGACCGAGGAGGACAGAGGCTCTCCAAGGGCCGAGGCCACGAGTCTGACAGATAAGGGTGAGCTTGATGAGGCGTTGGGTGAGGATCTGGACGTGTACTTGGATTCCCTTTCAGTTGTGATGGATAAGGGTAGAAGACTGGTGCGGACGGTGTTAGCAGCACGACAGGCAGAGGAGGTCCGAGAGCAGGCTAGGGTAGCCGCAGAGCGAGCTCAGGAGGAGCTAGCTACCCAGTTAGCCACTCAGCAGGCTGCCTGGGTGACAGAGCGTGCACAACTTCTGGCCCAGTTGGAGGCAGCCACAGTTGGTAAGGGTATAGTAGAGGCCTAGTTGGCCGAGGCCACGGAGGCATGCACTTCGGCCATGGAGGCAAGTCGGCAGAAGGAGACAGAGCTCTAGGAGGTTGTTCTCATGCTCAAGGAAGTAGTAGAGACCAACTCCCAGATCCAGGCAGATTTGGATATCCACACCCAGCAAGTGTACTAGTTATGATAGAAATTGAACCCCTCTGCGTCCCAGTCATCACTTCCAGGGATGCCCTCTTCTACTTCTTCTTAGCTGCAGCCTTTCATGATTTGTACTCGACAGTATTCCATTTTGTTGTTAAGTCGTCGGAGACGACTTGTCTTTTTTGGGGGGATGATGTTGTCGGGTATAATGTAATTAATATGTTGGTTGGGAATTAGTTAGTGACCGGAGGCTAGGGAGTTGGCGCACGGTTACCAATTGTCTCGTCCCTTCGGTCCTTTATATCCTTGTACTACCTTCGGATAAGAGGGCATGTTATGCACGAAAGATATCATAATGTAATCACTTGAATGAATGAATAAGAGAATTATCCTTTGCTTTATTACTATCATGTTCTGTGTATTCAGTTCTGCAAATAACTAAGTTTACCCTGAGAGGCAAACAACACCATATTATGAACGCTAGAAATGGGACATTACATACCACCCAAGTTAACAATAAAACATTACATTCTAAATTTCATCAATTTTAGGGTGCAATAAAATATAAACGATGGGCATTGAGATACGTATTAGTAGAATTAAAAAGGGCTCAAGAATTGGCAGGACTTGAGAGCAAATATAGTGTGATCATTGAACTTATTACGTGACCCAAAGATTTCTAAAAGCATGAGGGATTCGATCAATTGAAGTTTGTGGTTAGATGATTATGTGATGCTTCTGGCTACTTGTGTGTTTTAAATATAGTACTCAAACTTGTTTGTGATGTCAATTTCCCTGCCAATTCTCACCATCCTGTTCCTGAATAGTAAAGCAACGTAGAAGTAAAAGATGGATGCAAGTTATTGGCATATTTCTATGACTTTGAAGTTTGAACAATATGTTTAGTATATGCTGTTCATATTTAGCAATGAGAATATATTTTAATTTGAGTACTGATGCGAAATTGTAAACTACTTAATGGATGGGAACGTGTTTTGATTGGAGAACCAATGGAAAATTTATCCTTTCAAATGACTTTTCAGACTAGGACAAGTCAAATCAGATCAGAAGGATAAATATTTATCAAATTACATTTTTATCATGACTTATCATCAAGATTGATTTTATTATTGTTTACATTCTACACTCTTTATGTGCGATATTCAATTTTACAATATGTCTATCATAAAAATTACATAACTTTGTCCAAAAGATTTTGAGAAAGGGCAGAGGAGCTGGAGTACATTTAGAATATTCACTTGATATATTTATGATTGCTTTGGTTGCAGTGATTGGAAAATTGTGATCGATCAATTTACTGTCTAGTGTTATGTCCAAATAAATACTTACACAAATATATTGTAGAGATTGGAAGATAGCTATGTTAGCTAGGATCACATTTCTCGGGGGGTCCTAGAAGGACTTGGGGCACAACAAATGTTCCCCAATTCTTTCGAGGATTCTTGGCTTAACTTGAAGCACATAGGAACTCTCAGGCTATGAACGAGGATGTTCTTCCTATTAACTATGCATAGATATTGCTCACAAAAAGATATGTTTTTTTCCTTGTGTTTTGACTAAAATAAATAAATAAAATGATTCAAAATATACTTCTTACTTTAACTATCTTAACTGACTAAATTGCAATAATCTAAACCAAACAAAATGTAAACACAAAAACTGGATCCCAGAGGGCAAGAACTAGAGTAATGTTCCTTAGGTAATTCAAACTACAACAAAGGTTGGCTTATAATCAGGGGTTCCCATAGTTCAGCAAAATGTTTAGGGGACCCAACCAGGTGTTGTGTAGCTTAGCAAGCAACTTTATGATCCATTCTAGATAGTTTGAGGCAATCTCCTATTTTTTAGGAGACTGGGAGATGGTCTGGGAAGCATTCTGAGCCATTCCAGATGATTTGACACAGTTTTCTAATTAATAGAAGGGGGTCCTATTTTTTAGGAGGGTATTAGCAGTGGTCGTGCTATATTTAGACATCATCCTTGGACTGGTGACAACATTTATTTTTGAATTTGGAGTTCAGGTGATGATATCAGGAATAAAATGGAACATTGAAGTTATGACTTCAATGTTCTAAATAAATTAATAAAATAAACATGTAATAAAGTTGCTTTATATTATTTTAATAAAGTAACCAATAAGAGGACCACCATGGGACATGATGCCTAGGAAGGCTTAAATTAAGCTATTTTAAAAACAACTTATTATTATCAATAAGGGAGTCATAAAGGGGTTGAACTTGATGAGGAAAAAGCTTGTAAAATGAACTTAATTAAATAAAGTGGAAACCCTAAAAGGCTCGATTAGGGTTTGGAGTCAATAAAGAAACATTTGGAGGCATCATTCTATCATTCAATCATTCATTTTTACAGCAGAAAATTGGAATTGAGCTTTGAGGAAGAGTTTCAGCAACAGGTTAGACTTCTGGGAACAAAAACTCCCTGGAGATTGGAAGGTTGGATGAAAACCCAACATTTCACAGAGGGTGAATTCATTCAGAATTCATCATTGAGAAGATTGGCATGATTGTTTGGTATTATCAGTGGATCAGTCATATTGAAGAGCAGATTTAAGGAATCAGATTGCAGAAAGGGGTTGCTTGCACACCAATTATTAATGTTTATCAACAACTTTAGCTAGCCATCACCTCCTTTGTGTTATTGCCATCAAACCCTAGCTGGATGTTAGTTTCTCAGAGCAGATCAGATCATATAAATTAAATTAAAGTAGTCATTACTAGCAGATCAACAATTTCCGGTTGGACGTGGCTTGACACTCTTTGGACAACAATTGTGCATTTACGGGCTACTGCACAAGGAGAAAAATCAGATTTCTAATACTTTCAGAACAATTGTAATTGGTATGTTGACTTTCAACAATTTAATCAATTGAAGTTAGGGCCTTTGATCTCTTTCAAGTTGTTATAGTTTCTAATTTAATATTGTTGCATTTACTTCTGTCATATTGCAAAATTTCAAAAACAAAAAAAAAAAATCAGAAAAACCTCCAAAAAACAAAAAAAATCAGAATATTGCAAAACCTCAAAAATATCAAAATATTTAAATAAACACAAAAATATTCAAAACATGCAGTCATCAGATTCGAGGGGACCTTTCAGTGGTATCAGAGCCATGGTCTTGCCAGCCTGAGGTTTTGTGGCTTCATTTATGCATCCTAAAAGATTTGTTTCATACAGTTATTATACCCATAAGAGAGCGCACAGATAGTTTTGTTGGCTAAATATTTTGCAAGTCACTATGACTACAACTTGCGAAATGGGTGTTTTAGGCAGCAGTATGTGAGATTGCTCTCTCCTCTCAGCAATAGGGGAGGTTCCCTTCTTACCGTAGGTGGCTTCAAGTAGAACTGAACTGTAACACACACAGTTCACCTTGCAACAGTAATACCGGTGACTCGATGATTGACGTAAGAACAATCAAACAAGGCAACGACTGATTTATCTAAAGACGAGGTGATATAATGAGCTCAAAGTCTCTTGTCCTCACCTCGAATCAGTAATCTAATCTATTATCCAATACTGAAGCTCAAAGTCTTCAGTCCTTGGGGTGTGTTAGCCACTAATCTCTATAGTAATCCCGATTTACTGAAGCACAAAGTCTTCAGAAAACTTAGATTAAAATGCTCAAATGATATATGCAAGATAACTGCGGATTTGAAAAAGGATTAACTAATGAGACATAAGAACACATTCGTTAATTTTCAAAATTAATAACACAAAGTTTGCCAATTCTTGTCCCTTTATTCAAATGCTCAACTTTGCACAATGAAACTCAAAGTTTTCAGAATACAGAGAATTGCCTATAGCTTTCTTGCCCACAACAAAAGATGAAAATATTA
>MU223914.1:110659-161160 GCA_018584345.1 Thuja plicata | reverse complement strand
AAGATCAACTACAAAATATAATGAAAACATATGCAGTTAACAATAAAAATGACGTATTTAATGGGGAAAGACTTAAAAGATTTGAATCTTTTAAAATTGAATTAATTTAATATAATTATAATATTTTAACAAAATTAGTTTACTTAAAAACTAATTTTATGAAAACGTTAAAAACTATATTAAAATTAACTCGGAAAGAGTTGAAATTTTAAAATGAATTATAAAATTCATTAATTATACTAAATATAATTTAATAACGTGCAATCAACTTCAAAAATCACACCTTTTAATGGATGTTCAAAGATATGCAGTCAGCCCAAAAAACCCCACCTTTTTTGTCATAACTGGAGTTATACAACTCCGTTTGACATCTAAGTTAGCTCGAAACGAGCGTATTTCAGAGGGTTTTCGTCTCGAGGGAGAATCAAGATTAAAAACAAATGGGAAGAACGAAAGAAACGCATGAGAGTGTGTTATTAAGAGCTTTTCAGGGATAACGAATTGCCTTTTTACATCAACTCATCATAACGTTCAAGACCTAGAGGATACTCCTACAAATAATCGAGAAAATTCATAGGGTTGCCACAATTTTGTGAATTCAAAATTGAGGACAACAAGTTTGATGTTGATACAAGTATTCCATTTGGTGTAGTTATGGGTGATGTGCATGATGGTAATAGGTGTCTCCTTTAGAGGGAGAGACTTAATCAACATGATGATCAAGATCGTGAGTCATTTAGAACTCTTGTTAATACACAACCACTAATTGCACATGCCTTAGAGTGGATAAGTGGAACCATTGATAGATTGGATTTGGATCGACCTAGGAATAGCATGGTAGACATGACAAAGATGATAAGTCTATTTTTGTTGCAGACAGTCGTGGGAGTAGCAAGGCTCCTTCGTCGATGGACAATACTTGGTTCTCCTTAGAGTTCACAAACACAAACAATGTATAGGCCCATACAGCCTTGCTTTCCACCGAGAGAGGAACTGAAAGAACCCTGTTGGTTCTACCCCTGATTCAATTGGCACTTCTGGATATTGTTTTTGCAATTTTGTATTTTTATGTGTTTTTTGAATTTTCAGAGTTCATGCTTTTTTTGTATTTTGAAAATATAAGACATACAATGCATGAAATTCAAATTATCTATGCAAACTATGCACATACAAATCCTCTTATTACAATTCTGGAAATGAATTACATTCAATGATCAACTAATAGAACGAGGAGTAAATTTATTGCAAATAGAAAAACCTTGTAATGGATTGCAGCTTAAGCTTATTGTCTCAAAATGATCGCAACTTTGTTTGAAAATGATTAACCTTTGATGCCATTGAAGAAATGAGCCAATGGCACTCAAAAACCCCCAAACATGCCTTCACAAACACCCATGTCACCCTTCATATGCTCATGCGGCTTCTAAACTCCATGCGGCTGCCTTATTTAATTCATACGCTAGTGCTTATGGCTGGAATTTGTAATAATTATTGTCTCTCCAACCTCTGCAAACAATTCTGAAATAAAAACTATGATTTAAATCCCTCAAACCTTCACCGTTAAGCACACTCATGGCCTCTGAATAAAGCCATAGCCAGTTGCACAATTCATTGGATCTCTCACCAACTCAAAGTGCTAAAATCTATGAAGATTTACCAATTCTCCAAGCTGAAACTCTGGAACCCTTGTCACCAATCTTATCTTCACCAATTTTCAATAACCAAGAATGCATGTAATAAGTCGACCTTTGGGGTTTTTGGCTTATATATTTCCCGTGAGAAAATCGACCAAGAATCTTCATCAACACGCCTCACATAACATAAATGTGTATTTTCTTTTGTTGAAGTTTGAATTATAATATTAAATTATATGCCCCTCCAAAGCTAGGCGCCAATATTCAAACTCATAAATTAGTCATTAAATGAACTTGGCGCAAAACTTTATAATAAGCTTTTAACATTATTATTAATTGTGAAACTTAATTAATAATTAAATAATTAGCTTATTAAATTTCTCCAAATGGTCAACTTAGAATTCATATCTTCACTGTTGGAGCGAAACACCTAATTGCCTTGCCAAAAATAGTAACTGGCCAAAATTGACTTACTATAAATAGTAAGCTCCTTAAACAAGCCAAACGGAAAATGCAGAGACATGATCCTGATCCCAAATATCATTGAAGAGAAGTGATGTCACCTCTACCAAGGGTAATAGCTCAAACCAAAGACCCTCAAACCATAAGACTTAGCCTGCGAGGGCCATTGATAGGCTAATCCACACTACGAACCACGGTGAGCTACAATGGGGACATTATAGTCCGCCCTCCATGAATTTGCTTGTCCCCAAGCAATCTCGCATCTGGAAGCTCACTGTACTCAACTTGAAGAGAAGTCACATCTCCACCAGGATCTTACGGATAAATCTGTGTAATGTCCCCGTCATCCCCAACCAACTCCTATAACGACACCACCATCCATCCTATCAACAAAATGTGCCAACCTGAAACCATAACATCTGATGTCGTAGGAACAAAATCAACACATGGAAGCAACTCAGTAAGCTGACAAGATTTACCCCCTTTTTCTGCGCAAGATAAACTGTCATACAAATCATCCAGCTCATGTGCTATCGAACTGTGCATCCGAAAAATATCATAGGTAAAGTTGTATGCAGTCCTCACCATGTACACCTCTGAAAATTCTTCAGCAAGGCCTGTTTGAAACCCTGATGAACTGATGGAATCCCAAGCCTCATTATCACTAATCGTAAGAGGGGGATCAACATCAACCTCAAAAAGCGGACTGTCATAAGACAATGTCGTATCCATATCAAATAAGGGATTGTTCATAAAGTGAACCACACCTCTATGTTGATCAAACAGTGTATCTCTGAATTGTCAGAGACATGATGTGTGCCCTGCTCTTCCTGAATCAAATCACTCTCCTGTATCAACTTGCTCTTCTCTCTAAAAAGAGAAATAGAGCGCAAACTCCCCTCTGTGATACCCCTCAACACACATCCCTTGGCCTGGTACATGAACCTCATCTCCATCAAACGTAGGTTGAGGGTGAACTCCCCAATGTCCTGTAACCACTGCATACCCAACACGATGTCCAACTCACCCAAGTTAACTACACAAAAATCAACCTGTAACTCATAGTCATCAAACAAAAGAGTGAGATTGCATATGCGTCGAGTGCAGGCAAGGATATAACCATCTGCCACTCTGACATAGAACCCAACGAAGTCCTCTACCTGAAGTCCACACCTACTAACAAACCTCCCATCAATGAAATTGTGTAGCCCTAGTGTCAAACATGGCAATGCATCGCTGCCCATCTACTAATCCTCGGATCCTGAAAGCAGATGAACGTGGTATAGTGGTGGATAATGCTATCTGTTGGCTAAATATTTTGCAAGTAACTAATACTATAACTTAGCAAAATGGTAATTTTAGACAGTAGTGTGTAAAATTTCTTTCTCCTCTCAGCAATAGGGGAGGCTCCCTTCTTACTGTAGGTGGCTTCAACGAAAACTGAACTGAAATACAAACAATTTCTATTTGCTATGGTAATACCGGTGGCTTAAGGGTTGACGTAAGAACAACCCTTAAGACAACAGTTTACTTATAATAAAGTGAAACAAATATTGGAACACAAAGTCTCCAATACTTGCTTTGAAAGATGATTCTGAGCCAGAATAGCCAAGAAAGCACAAAGTCTCTCATTGAATACCCTCTATCTTACTAAAAACACTTATCACTGAAGCCCAAACTCTTCAGCTTTAAGTTATTACAGCCACTTCTATCTATATTAATCCTGATTTTTGAAGCACAAAGTCTTCAAGAACTTGAATTAAAGCGCTCAAATGATCCACACAAGAATACTATCAATTGAATAGAGTAAGGATTAGCAAACGCAACTTAAGAATGCATTCATTAATTTCCAGATTGACAACACAAAGTCTGCGAATCCTTGTTTCGTGTATTCAACTTCTCAACTTTGCACAATGAAACTCAAAGTTTTCAGAATACAAGAGATTCGAGTATAGTTTTCTTGCACACAACAAAAGATAGAAAAATTACAATAGGCTTCACTCCTTTATATAAGAAAAGGAGAGAAAAGTGGAGAAGAATGGGGAAACCCTCAACCACTTTGACTTATTCAATGCTTATCCTTAACTAACTAACTTTGACTTATTCAATGCTACAAGACTTAATACACTTGTAACATCATTACACGGAAAAACTTTGCATGTGATACTATTGCATGCAATTACATCTTGTTTACATTTCACGTGTAATTTGTCAAATATTTTACACCTATTCTATCGAAACTACAAAAATAAGTGTTTTAAAACACTTCAGATGGAATTTATACAAGTCTCAAATTGACAAAGAGACTTATGAACTACAGTTGGATCTGGTGCTCCTGTATGTTGAGCAATGGTTTCAGTCTTGTGTGCCACACTTGCTCCTTTGGAAATCTCACTATTGTACCCACCAATGGTTTTCTGCAAGTGATTCAAGACACCCTTATAACTTGCCAATTTGTTCATGGAACTTAGACTGAAATTGTCAACCCCAAGCTCTTGCTGAATAACCTGTGCAAACTCTGTCATAATCTGATCCTCTACTACGAGTTCACCATCTTTGGCCACCAATTTACATGCTAATTCCTCAAAAGTTTTGACAATGATGTGTTCTTGCTCTTTGCATATCTATACGGCCTCTTGGACCTCTGTTATCAAGCTTTTCACAACTTGCTCTTTGTTAGCCATTAGATCTAAATAATTAAAGTACATCTCTTTTGAAGAGATAACTTTGTATGCACACAAGGCATCAAGATCAGCCTCTGCCATCTTCTTCCACACACTCAAATCTTCACTCAGGGTTTTCAATTTGCTTATTAAAAGATATAGCCAACTCATGCAATTGGGTGACTATTTTCTTAGCATTTCTGAGCACTCTGAATGCATCTCTTAACCAAGATGCCTTGTGATTCTAATTGGCTTCCCCAATCATCTATAAATTTCACCCTTCTTTCAAGTCGTGCTATGTGCTCGTTTGTCTCTTCTGGAAATGAATTGACCTGTTGTGAAGAAGAATTCTTCTGTTCAAGAGCTTCACGAAGACGAGCATTCTCTTCTTTGAGCTGATCCTTCTTTTCCCAAAGTTTGTCCGTCCTCTTGGTAAGCTGCTCCACTCCATCTTGAGCATCCAGTTGACATCCTATTCAAGAGCTTCACGAAGACAAGCATTCTCTTCTTTGAGATGATTCTTCTTTTCCCAAAGCTTATCCGTCCTCTTGGTAAGCTGCTCCATTGCATCTTGAGCATCCAGTTGACATCCTAAGAGTGTTTGTTTACCAAGTTCAATCCTGGTAATCTTGTGATCTGTTGTTTGGAGTTCTTCAACTGGTTTATCCAAAAGAGGCTCAGCTACTTCAACATACTTGACCTTTTGTGCATCAACCATGACTTTGGATACTACTTTTGGTTTTTTATTCTTTAGGGCCTTAGTTTTACTTCGTTGTGTGAAGTCGAAGTCCTCAGGAGGAACCTCTAATTTCTTCCTCTTGTGAGTAACAATACTCAACCATGGAGGTAGGATGAAAGAAGAAGGAGAACCCACACTCGTAACCATGGTAGTTATTGGCGCTACCTATGAAGTAGTTGCAACTGTGATAGGTGCTTCAGTCTGTATTGCTGCTGAAACCGAGCTCCCTTGCACAACCTCAACCATGAATAACTCGAACTGTGCAGATGTTGCATTGGTCTCTGTAATGAGTGTATCCATGTTGGATGGATTTACAGGATATGCATCAAAGACATGCTCTAAATCATCCTCCATATTAAGTGCTGGGGCAGCAGAAGAAATAGGCATGGTGGGTTTTATTGCAGAAGGATTTGTTGGTGGAACATGCATAGTAAAGGAACTAACATCCGTGTCAAGTGGTGACATAGGAGCTTCTTCCAACTCAGGTGAAGATTCATGTGCCTCTTGTATTTCTTCTGCTTTTTGAGATTGAGACATCTCAAGGGTAATTGGATCTTGCAACTCATCTTCACTATCAGAAAGTGGAATCATCTGTGACTCTTTTCCTTTGGACGTTGCTGCAATTGGTGTGGAAGCTTTAAACATAAGCTTTCCCCCTTTGATGGCTAAATTTCCGACACTTTTGATCTTGGATGCAGAAGAATCACCCTTCCCTTTTCCTCTGATTTAAAATTTTAAGCCGATTGGACCAGCAGGATCAAAATCTTTACCTGGCTTAATCTTAATGCTCTTGAGACCTCTCTTTTTTAACCAAATATTGGTATTGGCCATGATGCTTTGAAATCTATCCAAGATAGATAAACTCTCTTTTGTTGACCAACAAGGCGGTAAGATGGGGCAAGCTTTCAATATGATGTTTTTGATACTCTAGATCTAAAATATCATTATCATCGTCTATACCATCAGGATTCAGGGTCAAATCGATTTGTATTTTGGGCTTCTAATTTACCCCAGCTTGGACGCCTAACTCTTTGGTCTCATCATCAAGCATTTTGGCTCCTATTTCATGCAGCATTGGCGACTAATGGTCTATGATTGCTGCGATCAGAAGTTGAATGAATTGGCATAGTTACCAGGCAACGTTGAACTTTAGGTTACATTTTTGGCATACAAATTTTATTTCAAATTTTTTATTGGCCATAGTTATGTAATGTGATCTCCAATAAAATGAATAAGGAATCTCCATTGGTGAATTTCCAACTGTACTAGTTTGATTTCATGGTTTGTATCTCATTTTGCAAAAATTCAAAAAGTTTATATTTTCAAAAAAAGTACAAAACATTGCAAAACAACAAAAATGAAAAATCCCTGTCCATTATCGGAGTGATTAGAGGTTGAGCCAGCATGGCTCACCACAGTAGGAATCTTTACGAGCCATTCTAGGCAGTCTACTATTTTTTTAGGAGGATCTCTATTTTATAGGAGACTGGGAGATGGTCTGGGAAGCATCTTGAGCCATTCTGAATGATTTGACATAGTTTCCTAAACTTTAGGAGGGTGTCCTATCTTTTTGGAGGGGACTGCAGTGCCCCTACTATATTTAGACATCATCCTTGGACCGGTGAGAATACTCAATTTTGAGTTTGGAGTTCAGGTGATGGTTTCAGGAATAAAATGGAATATTGAAGTTATGACTTTAATGTTCTGAATAAATTAATTAAATAGACATCCAATAAAGTTACTTTATATTATTTTAAATAAAGTAACCAATAAGTGGACCACCATGAGACATGATGCTTAGGAAGGCTTAAATTAAGTTGTCTTGAAACCAACTTATTATTATTAATAAGGGAGTCATAAGGGGTCAAACTTGATGTGGAGAAATAAAGTTTGTAAAATAAACTTAATTAAATAAAGTGAAAACCCTAAAAGCCTCTATTAGGGTTTGGATTCAATAAAGAAACATTTGGAGGCATTATTCTATCATTCTATCATTCCATCATTCATTTTTACAGCAGCAAATTGGAATTGAGCTCTAAGGAAGAGTTTTAGCAGTAAGTTAGAATTCTGGGAATGAAAACTCCCTAGAGATTGGAAGGTTGGACAAAAACCCAACATTTCTTAGAGGGTGAATTCATTCAGAATTCATCACTGAGCATATTGGCATCATTCTTTGGTATTATCAATAGATCAATCGACAGATTTAAGGAATCAGATTGCAGATTAGGGTTGCTTGCACACCAATTATCAATGTTTATCAACAACTTCAGCTAGTCATCATCTGCTTTGTGTTATTGCCATCAAACCCTAGTTGGATGTGAGGTTCTCGAAGCAGATCATAAAAATCAGATTAAGACCAGTTATTACCAGGAGATCAACAATTTTTAGTTGGACAGGACTTGACACTACCTGGATACAATTGTGCGTTTGGAGAAAATTTAACTGGCTTTTGCACAAGGAGAAAAATTAGATCTATAACACTTTTAGAATATTGTAGTTGCTATGTTGACTTTCAGCAATTTAATCAATTGAAGTTAGGGCCTTTGATCTCTTTTAAGTTGTTATAGTATCTAATTTAATATTGTTGTATTTAGTTCCGTCATATTGCAAAATTTCAAAAACCAAAAAAAAAAAATCAGAAAAACCCCAAAAATACAAAAAAATTGGAATATTGCAAAACCTCAAAAAATCAGAAAATTCAAAGAAACACCAGAAAATTCAGAACTTGCAGTCATCAGATCAAAGGGGATCTTTCACGTGACAACGAAGGAATAGGATTCAATAGTGTTACTCGGAGACCTGTCTCCCCCCCTCCAAATGCTTCTCAGAGATGGAGACACGTCTCCGAGACTTCTCGCATCTCCAGAGTCTTCAAAAATGGCTAGAGACTTCATGGCAAGTCTCCCAAAGAATCCGAGTCTCAGATTCAAAAAAATGAAGTCTTCTGCTTGTCTCCTGATTAGAAAACAAATTTAAAATAAAACATTAAGTCATTTTATGATTTTGACCCTCATTTTAATGTTCATTTTAGCAAGGCGATTTTAAATGATTTAAGTCATTTTGACCGTGGTGGAAGAAGCGGTTGTACCAGATGGCCTTAATGAATTGCCCCCAGTTGTACTACCATCAGAGGAACCTAAGTTGGAGGCTGATGATTTTCTGGACAACATCATAGCTGAAGGCCTTGAGATAGATGATCACAGCCTTGTGGAGTAAATGATACTAGATAGATTTCTGATTTTTGTTTACAGCCTTGAGTTTTTTGTTTACATATCAGCGATTTAGCATCAAACTATATATTTTTGAATTTCAAATTTCAACATATAATGATAATCTCAAGACTATTAATCTGATATGATGATGATCATATGCAATATTCAGAATTCAGATATGACTGTGAGATATGCAATGTGAGTTTTGAACTATTTCACTCTATATTAATATGACATTACTATTTAGTATTAGTCTTTGACTCTTTAAGCTTTTAATGTTCAATGTTCATACTTATAACTTTCCATTGTTCTTGTTTTCAAAGCACTATGTTATGAATCTATGGTATTTCTTAGAAATTATTAAATTATATTAAAAAAAAAAATTGCCGTCTCCAAGTACCCATGTCTCCTATTTTTGTAAAATAGCCGTACCGGTACCGGTACCAGTACCGGAGATCTCCAAGTCTCCCCGTCTCCAGGTTACCTTGGGATTCAGAAGGAAGGAGGTTGATTGCAAGCTCAGCTGAAAGAACTTACAGCAGACAAACATTTGAATTCAGAATGCATATGATGATGCTTGTAGGTTCAAAATCAATGGTATCTTCCTTATCAAATTGTAGACTACCAAAGTACTCTCTTTCCTTTGCAATCCCTCACGGTGAATCATCAAGCTATGACAATCCACTGCATCACAGCTCTCTATAGAAAGTAATCTGCCAACAATTGTCGGTGGCCCGATAGACAACTCAACGTGTTCTACCTCATAATCACAAACCACACCTGGATCCCAAATATCATTCATGTCATTAGGAACAAGAGTCACCTCATCATCCAACTCAAAGACTGGATTATCCAAAGTCAAATCAACACATCACAATAAGATGATTATGAACAATCTGGAAAGTATTCCCTCTTGCCAACTTTAGCTAACTATCTTATCGTCCAAAATTTGAAAATGCCAATGTAGGACACTACTCTAGGTCAACGACTACATGGATTTGGTCAAGTACATCAACCACCTATGTGACTTCTTTTGCCCTTTCTCTATTTTCGTGCTCCTTGAATTGTTCTGTGAAAACAAGTTGATTTTCTGCTTCTTGAAGAGTCATTTGTGTATTCTCCAATATCTCCTTAGCATCCTTAAGCTCTATGATGAGCTTATTGACTTCATCCTCCTTTCCTTTCAGTGTATCAACATACACTTAAGCAACCTTTGATATACGATCCTTGTTTGAAAGTAAATGCAAATAATCACATTTCATTGATCCTAGAGCTACTTTGATCAACTACAAATCTGCAAAATAAAAATCACCTTCCATGCCTTTTCATCTCCTTTCAATTTAGGCCTTTCAGACGAGGTTTTCAATGATCTTGTGAGTGTCATCATAATGTATTAAGGCTGCAACAATCATATCATTGGTGATCTTCAACTAATTCTTCAAAGTATATCTCTCAACATTATCATCATCTTGAAATGCATTTTCTGATTGGTCCTCCAAATCAGCTCCCTGAGTTTCATCTTCTTTGTATATTTTAGACTCAGAAGCTAGGAAAGCCCCTTCGTCAATGGACAGTTCACCATCTGCTGCAATAATTTCAGATTCATAAGGCATAGTTTTTTTTTGATAACCTGTTGATCTTTTCCATTTCAAAATTTACCAAATAGGCATCCTCAATTACATCCACTCTCTCATCAAATTTGGGATCTTCCAACTTACTAGTTTTGTTATCCAAACCACAATCATGCATAAATGAACCACTGCTAAAAAGAACACATGATTCATTATACCTTTCAAGGGTGTTGTCAATGTCATCATAGACCTCAAAATCCTTGTTGGATTGACGTGAATGCAAAGTGAAGGCTGCTGCAGTGTCACCATTTTCAAGCAATTCCTCTTCATATAAAGATTCATGCACTTCATTGGAGACATCTTGGGCCTCTAACATACTCCCATCTTGAGTTAGGCCATCCACTTCTAATTCTGTAGCCTCATCTACTTCTTTGTCCTCAGCACTATTGGGCTGCAATGAATCTTTTTCATGACTAACTCCACAAATGTAATCAAGTGTTGAAGCCTTCTGGCATGTGAAGCGAATTCGCTCTCTTCTCATTTGGTTCTTGCTCGTTTTGGGATACCCTATAACCTGTAATCCCAATGGAATTAGTTTTTCTCCAGTCAATTGTTTTTTGAACTTCTCAATTTTCTGCTCAATCTATCTTTTTGAGAACTATGAGCTATAAGTGAGACATTCTGCTCCTTCCTTCAAATGGCCAACAAATTTGATTGCGAGTTCTTGAAGATATCATTTTCATTTAAATTGAAGGACAAAATAGTATTCATTCTTGCTTTAACATTGTACGGATGATGTTTTCTGATTTTGGTTAGTAAGCTGCAACATTTGAAGAATAAAAAACATAGGCATGTATTCATTTCATTTATGCAAAGCCCTGAAAAATGTCATATAGTTTTTATATCTATATATCTTGTATATAATTGTGTTCCTAGAGTCAATTTCGTTTTTGTTTAGGTTTCGTTTAGATCTGAGGGAGTTTGTAATGTCCCCTCTCTAGGTCTTGTCAGTTGGCAATCGTTAGCCTATCCTTTAGGATCTTGTAGGCCAATGTGGTTATTTAGGGAACTCCATGGTTTTGAGAGTTGTTTTTGTTCCTTCAGCATTTTTATGGTTGGCTTTGAGCTTGGTTTTCCATGTGTATCACGGTGACGCTTGTGAAAGTGTTTTTGGTCACTTGGATTGTGCTCCACATTTCTTGGAACCCATGTCTCGGCCTTTGTCATGTCTCCCCATCTTTAGTGACATCCTAACACATTCAGATTTGGTATACTATGCTCCATTGTGGTTTACATGAATTAATTGGGTAATTTTAAATAATTGCTTATAATACATTTTTTTACTAATGTTTCACTGAGCATTTATTTAATAATCTTATGTGACTGTGAAGCTAGAGCCAAAGGAAGATTAAATGACATAGTTTAATAAAATAAAATGCCATGGGAATTTGGGAGACACAAGGGAACTTAAACAACTTCATAGTTTATTCTCCTACGTGGTGCGTCAAAGTTTGTGAAGCTTAAATGGGGTTTTGAACTCATTGTGGAGTAATGTGTGAAAATTTGGAGGAGGATATGCTGCTGTTTTCTTCCAGAACTTTGTGAAGACAAAACACTTCATGGAAGATATCATCTATGCATGTGAAAGATCCTTTATTTGTGATTGCGAATAGTCTCACACAGGGACTGTGTTGGATCTTCATTGTTAGTGATCTTTTTAGAGTTTGATTTGATTTTTTTTTGGAGAAGATGAAAATCTTCATAACTTTTTGACTCCCTATGTTTCCTTTCAGCTTTGGTGTGATTTTCTAAAGGGTTGTAATTAGTTTTGAGACACATGAAAGCATAAGTTTTTGGATGGTTTGTACCAGAGAAACAATAATCTGCAAAAAATTACGTATATGTTTGATTAATTGTGATTCATGGAGCTGGCCAATTTTATCCCTGAAAAAATCCCAATCTGTGATAAAATTGTTGACTTTATTTTCAATGATTGGAGCTGGTTTTCTTTTTAGTTTTCTTTCTAACCTCTGGAAAACCCTAAATAGTGGAGCGGGACGAGCAGTGGTGGTGATCAACCAAATTTGAAAGGGCCTCAATCATCCTAAATCATGGTTTGCATGTGAGATACCGTCGAAGCAACTGATGGATTTGCTCGCCCCATGGATTTTGATGCAAACATGTATATAATTCATATTATACACTAATTTCAAAATTCTAACTATCATGCACTATTATAGATAGCACTTAGACAGGGAAGGAGCAAATCCTTATAGTTTATAATTAATATTATAGAGTATTTTAAAAATTTAAATAATTATTAACTCTTAATATATATTAATACTTACATAATAAATTATAAATTAAAAAATAATATAAAATTTATATTTATATATTTAATTTTTAATATATAATTAATATATTCAAATTTTAATATATCTATGATTTTTAATTTGTATTTCACATATTTTATTTTCACTTTAATATCTGTAACCACCTAAAATAATAGTTGCAAGCTAGGTTTTGCCAAAACCAGTGGCTTGCTAATTGTAATGTCCCCAATTCAGGATCTAAAAGATATATGATTAAATAAGTTTAAATTAAAGATTTAAACTTGTTCTTATTAAAGAGAACAAGCATGATATCCAGAAACCATCAATACCATTACCAGTTATCATCAATATTCTCAAAACTCTATGACTAGGACAACAAATATGGAACGATAAGGTTATTTAATGAAGAATAGATGATTACAACCTATCAATATTCTCTTGGACCAGTCAAAGATTCTATTACATAAAAGAAAGCATCGGTAAGCATCTGGCAAGATTTGAGAATACGGCGACTTGAGAAGATCTGATTAGATGAATCACTCAAATCCCAATGTCAATTATTATGCTGATCAAGACAAACTTTCGACAGTCCTTATAATATGTGGGGAGTTCTTGAAGAAGGTGACATTACTTAATGACTCCCTTTATAACAATTTAAGAACAACGATAATGAACAGACACTCCTTAATTGCAAAAGGGATCGACTATGCATCAAGAACTTTTAAATGAAGTACAACCAGCTGAGATATCATCACAACGATTGTCAGATACCAATTACGAGAAGGATTAAGAAGTCAGTATAATCAGTAATATGAAGATAGTTATTTCCAGTGTTCATCTCTACATCTGTAAAAGGTGGATCATCTTTGCATTCAAAATGAATCAAAGACTACGAGTGGGTTTACAAATTAAGGGATATGATTATCTAGAATAGAGGAAAATCAAAGCCTTTGATACAATAAGTCATCGGTGATTTGTTGACAAGCACCAATAATAAATAAAGATGCATTTGGGATAAACAAAGATCGATGATGTTAATCAAAACATATTGATATCATAAGGTCTAATTCGATTCACAACAGAAACCTCTTCCAACAGCAGTAATGCGCTTACATGAAGTATCAACTACCATCAGCAATACCTTAGCAAATATCGTAAATATCAATATTACAACATTTAATTAAGTCGGCAACTAAGATCAAGTCTTAAAGCGGAGATGCACCTTTAGATTAATTTAAATCGCTAAGCAATCACTAATTAATGAAAAGAATAATCTTGGTGTGATAAACCAATCCTGAAGGGATGCGATAACTAGAAATGAGAAGATGTGACTTGAAAAAAAGGCGTGACTCTTGAGAGGTTGAAAAGAAGTCCAAAGCACTTCACCAAGATATCATTGGACATTTTCTCTTTATTACATATCCAGTATTGAATCTGCTCTTCTGAGCACAGTGCCCCTTGGCAAATCGGTAGCATATATTATCCAAATAATTTATCCTACACAGCCATAATAATACACATTCTTCAAGACTAGATCTGACACAGCAACACTATTGCCATAAGCTAAGTTACCAAATTCTTCCCTGGCAACCCCAAAGTCTGGTCCGGTTCTTGCAAAAGTCTGGTCCTTATCACATTCTTGCAAAAGTCTGCCCAAATTCTGTCAGATGAACCCGGCACAAGTTTTGCCCTTTTTTTATGGTGAGTTTGGACTAAAACATTAATATATATGGTGGTGTATTTTGCTATGTTGCTTTACTATTACTATTAGCATAGTGGTGTATGAACTTATTTGCTGCTGCATACAGTGTACACACACACACACACACAGATATAACATATGTTTTTGTACGAACGAACCCAAAACGAATTCGAACCCACCCCAAAAAAATTTTGAACGAATTTCGAACCGGAATCTCGAACCCGCATCTGAACCCGAATCCGAACCGGCAACTTAGGCCATAAGTGATAATTGAAGACATTGCAGGCACATAAAGTATTAATCAGATATAGCAGTCATCATTGTAGTTACAAGCTTATAAATACATATCAGAAACAGCAACATATCACTGTTAACGTGTTATCAATATACTGCATATTTCAGATTGATAAATTAGATAAAGCAAGCAAATTACTAAAAGCAATACTTATTGATTGCACAAGCATATCGACTATCAGACATTGCATCTATATTTATCACTATAAGTGACAAGGTGAATACATTCATAGCATATTTAATAAATATATAATCAGACATTGCTGTACATTCCATATCAATTTTGATAGATTTATATATTTATAGCAGAAATAGTAGTTGATATTTGGTGAAACAACTATACTTGGTTTTCATTTCAACTATTTGACAAAGTAACAAGTAGGAATTAGGTAATTGGCCCAGCTTTCCCAGATTAGCCAAAAAGGGGATATTACACTAATCTTTTACTTCAACTAAACAAATGCCTTTGTTGAATTCTACCCCACATAAAGGATTTAGCAATCTCCATTATGGAATATAAAGCATTGCATTTGTGGAACATGATTTGATAAGCTTTTTCAAATATTGAATTACCCCTACAAAACTCCTTGCCTCAATCACAATGAAAGTCTTGGATCACTTTGAAATGGCTTCCACTTTTACTAAATTCCTAACTGTCGCTAGATTACTGTCTGACAAAGTTTGATCTCAGTTACTTCATAAACTTAGCTAATATTTGATCTCAGACTTGGACAACTATTTGGTGACTGCCCTCTTAAAACATCTGATAAATGTTGATCTCAGTTGCTTCATAGACTTGGCTAATATATGATCTCAGACTTAGACAAGTATTTCGAGACTGCCCTCTTAAAATGTTTACTGAATATTTGCCTATGTATTCAGCAATATGAATATAAAAGACAAAAATCTATTTTTTACAATTCATGGGTTAAAACTCTATTTTATTTGCTCTCTATAGCTCTATGCTATGGAAATGCCTATAAGTTTTTCTAAAAAAGTAGTTTTTGTTTCTTTTGCTACAATTTTTTACCTTTTTTTGAAAATCCGATTTTTTCAAAAAAATTTATACTTTTGGTTTGCCAGTTTTTTCTCCAAATGATTTTTGCTGCTATGGTTTGTAGTACAACTAGCTAGGAAGAATCAAAACACACCTTTTGACTCAGTTAGATTTATTGGTAGGTGATCTTTTTTGGGTATTGTTCTAAGTGGTCTCTTTGTACTAGGTGCTTATTCCATGACAGATTTTAGCCATTTTGGTAAAGCTTTGAAGTTTTCTAAACCAAGTCGCCATCTTCAGCTGGTCGCTTTGCTCTTTTTGGTTCAATCTCTGATTCTTAAATATTCTGGGCACTTTTTGATAGTTGTCAATCCTGCTAAGGAGGTGTTTAGGTGTGAAGAAGATATTGGGACTGAATTTTCAATTTAGTGAAGTTTGTTGGCGGAGGAGGGTAGAATGAAGAATTTTGAAGCTAATTGCCTATTATAAAATGATCGGTTTTTCTACAGCAAGGTATTTCTTAGTTTGTTGTTCCCTTTGAGCAATAATCTGCCATGGGTAGGGCTACTCAATCTGTTCTGAGTCATTTTGAAGAGTTCATCACGTCACTGGACGAGTCCTTGGCTTAATCGCTGCATCAGAATGCTCAGTTTGGCATGGGTAAGGGGTTGTTTTTCTGCTTCTGTCATCTAATCAGACTCAGAGCCTTATATCAGACTTGCCTTGTGTTCATTTACATCAATTTGTAAAGGTGTTGATGCTGCTTGGATGTCTGTCTGCTGCTGTTGTTAAAATCAGACCTTTAATATTGCTAGTTCCGCATTGGAATGAGGTATTTATATTGTTTCTAATGAATCCATGTAAAACCTGCAATGATTAATTAATTTCAAGTGGTTTCTTTCATTCCAGTTGCAATTATAGTGTTGCATGCTGAACAATGTTCAGTCAAAAACCATAACAGCAGTGTCAAATTATATGCATGTAATGTTGATGAACAATATTCCAACAACTTAAAAACAACACAAACAAACCAAATTTTTTTTTCAGGGGGTATACACTACAGAGCTGCTCCCCAGAATTTGAAGAGAGAATATGCTCACACACTGCTTCAGTTTCTGTTGTCTTGCGAAACACAGATTAAAATGCTAACAAGGGTTTATCTTTGCTTTCTTAGGTTGAAGGCTTGTTGTCTTGGTTTTGCAATGTTTGTCACTTGCCTTTTGTGGTTGTTTATTGTCTACCAATTTCTTTCTTCCGTGAGGTTCTCTATAGATAACTCATTATATAATAAAAAAGAAATCATTATTATCTCAAGAGTCCAAGACCAGTCAAAGATGCTCTTCTCTATGTAACCCTTGAAAGGCTTTTTTTTTCATGTTCTTGCATCTAATTTCTTTTTCAATTGGAATCTTCTTGTCCTTTGGTGGATATGTCATTGTTTTAAAATAAAAATTGTTCTCTTTGATTGTTTTTTTCATTGCTGTCATGTCCCCTTTCTAGAGTGGACATCAAAGATGGAGGAGTTGACCTATCATTGGAGTCTTGTAGGCTAGCAGAGATGGATAGGGACTCATTCAGTGCATACAGTGATTGGATTTTGGCTTTACAGGCAGTTTGGAGCAGTTCCTAGATTTTAGGGGATATCCCTACTTGTTAGGAGGATGTGGCAGTTTCCAGATGTAAGGTCCCACTGGACCATTCCATGGTTTTAGTTTCACGATGACAAGGTGTGTTCCCTAGTTTCTAGGAGCATCCCTAAATTTTAGGGATGGGACTGCCAGTTGACCCATCTCGTTCGGTATCAGTCACAGATAGGTGACATGGTCAGACTCATGTTTATTTGGTTGATTTGGGCTATCAGAGGCGAAAAGGGAAATATTTTAATATATTTAAATATTTCCTAAGTCAGTGATTAAATAATTTATAGAAGGTTGTTTTTATAACCATTTCGGAGTAATAAGGGAATAATTGCTTCATTTGGTCAGGGATGCCTTCGTGTGATAGCTCATTTGAAAGGTCTCAAATTATTATAAACTATTTTCACTATCTGGAGACCTTTTGGTGTCTTGAGTTATAACATTTTAATAAAGTAATGTTTTTCCTATAGCATGGACACCTTTATTTGGGAAAATATTATTTTATTATAAAGTGCTAAGTGTATTTCTCCTTTAGGGTTCGATTTGCCCTTGAAAGGAGTTTTAAAGAGATGGAAGCTTAATTGATGATTACCTTTTGACATTTTCGAAACTTCTGAATTGTGGAATTGCTCTGGAGGGCGATTTGTGGCTTGGGACGAAATCCTCAAGTCTGGACTGTTGGGACCCAAACCTCAACAAGTCTTTGGTGATTGGATTGGTATTTCATTGCATTTGGATTGACAGAGGAAGTGATCGATTTGGTATCAACATTACATCTTTGGAGAGAGTCATTTTCAGCCTGGCGGCCAACTTATTGGATTTAGGCGTTTCATTCCAGCAGCTCACGTGGGGTTTAGAGGAAACCCTTTTCTCATTATTGGGCGGCATAGCATTCATTGAGGCATTGGTGGCTTTATTACAACATTTTCTTCAGATTTGGGGCACACACCAAGCATTCCCATATAGTTGGTGTTTATTCTTGTCATGGGCAATATTATATGTTTGTTCTGATTTTTTCTTGAAGCTAATATATCAGATTGCTAGATAATCCGGGTATGTGCTATTTCAGAATTCAGTAATAATAAGAATTGCAGCATGTGTTTACATTTCATAAATGCTATTTATTTTCCATTTGTTGTGTAATTGTTTTATTTTCAAAAAAACTCCAAAAAACTAAAAAACACAAGGAAAAGACAAAGAAATCAGAATTCAGCCAAGACCATTCAGAGATACCAAACGTTAGTCAAAGATTTAAATTCTGAAATATACAGTAAATTCCAAGGTCACCGGGATTGGGGATCTTTCAATTGCTTGGCCAATTATTCAACCAGCTTTGTATGCTTCAATTCAAGGACTACTATAAAAATTCCCCATTAATAATTATAACACTTTTTATACACCGTTTGAAATTTTAAATTGATGATAAATAGCATAAACACACTTGATCCATTTGATGAATACAAATAACTTGTAATTGGAAAATACACCATGGCAGTAGATATCATCATTTTGTTTTATTGAAATTCATTGTTGGATTACTAACCATTTCCCTAATAGATAAACTCTGTGTGTGTTTTGTTCTTATTTGATAATGGCTTACTCTGCAGGTTATTTCGTCCCAATATCACTTTATGTGTCAATGGAAATAGTGAAGACAGTGCAGGCAATCTTCCTGAATATGGATGTAAAAATGTACTATGAAGAAACTGACAAACCTGCATCTGCTCGAACTTCAAATCTGAATGAAGAACTGGGTGAGGTACACAATTTGCATTGAGTCATATTTTGACATTAAGAATCTCATGCATGATAAAAAAGGAAAAGAAAAATATTATCTTCATATATGCAACAAAGAGAATGACTGGCAGCATATCACATCTCCATTCAACATGAGAACAGCAGTACGAATACTTTCAACAATTTTTTTGACTACTTGTATTAATTTTTGGTAATGTTTAATTGATACTGCTAAAACATAAATAGGGAAAGTCTATATCATGAGCTTTCAAACACAAAATATTAAATACCTGAGGTGCATGGGAACACATCATTGTGGTGTGAGATCTGTCTGGGAGATGCCTGTAATGGGAAGGAGGGAAGTGTTTCTAGACGAAATGCCCCTTTTATGTACATTCTGCAAAAAAAACAGGGGACAACCCCCCTTTTTGAGAATGTCATATTATAATGCCCCTTGAAAAGGTATATTGGAATCCATTAATGCCTGCACATAGCTTGGTTGACTGCATCACTCCCCTGAGAAGAATTTCTAGAAATACAAAGAACACCTGAAACTTTGAAACAGCTTCTGCAGCTCTTTCTTTTGCAGATATAGTGATCATTTTTTCACTTATCTTTTCGAAGTCTTCTTGGGCGATGGTATGCAGTTACTGTCAAGCTGTTCATCTAGGAGTAAAAATGGTAGTGTTCCTCCTATTGTTATTCTAACTGCTGCCATTTGTGTTCCATGTCACTGCTTTTAACATACAGTGTGCTGGAGTTTCCAATTCTGTTATAAGCCTTAGGCATGGCCTAAACCTTCATATGAAAATTCATGGAACTTCACATGGGTTTAAGTTTTAACAAACAAAATAAGATTGTCCTGGATAGAATGTCATCGTGGACCTGACTTGCTGGGGAATTGAGAATACTTTATGTATGTATATTGAAAGGTTGGAGGCACTGCTGTTGTGTGGATCTGGGTTCCACTAACATTGTACAAGACATTGTCTTTCCTACACATGAAGCATTACACTATATGTATAAGATTGCTTTAAGTGGTTACCAAAGTAGAAGTTAACTTTCCAAAACTTAATCCTTCCGTTTTCTAATGAACTTTGTATAAAATTATAAATATATTGTATTTAGAAGATGTATTTAAAATTTGCACGGCACAAGCAAGATGAATTTGAAATTCTCGTGGAATGGTCGAAATTTGTTAATGGAAGTTTGGAGTGGGTCATTGGGAAACTGAATTTATTCTTGTTTTTAATGCCACCTTTACTTTAACCTTTACCCATTTTGATGCAGGCCATGTAACCAAAGGAATCTAAATTCTAATTTTAAAAAATAAAAATTTAATATTTCTTTTAATAACTGCCCCTCTGCCATCCCCATAACGAGGGAAAAGTTTTGTTATCCCAGAAATGTGTTCCCTGATCCTGAAGCTCAAAAAAACATGGATAAATATTCAAGGTCTTCAAAGATGGATCTGTATTGCTTAAAGTGATAGTGCTATGTTTGTTGGATAAACTACTTTCCCTTTCTCTAGGACACTGACTTGAAATATGAAGCTTGTGAAAGAATAGTATTATTTGCAATTAGCCCTCCAGTCTAAGGAATTAGATAGACACAATTCTTGTCTGCTAAGTTTAAATTCTTTAAAATGTACAATAATAACCAGCAAGGTCTGTAGTATAAATAGAAATCTAAACAAACAATATACTAGATGATGTAGAGTAACAAATGTATCTGTGGTAGTGATAGAATTGTCAAAGGGAGAAATACTTCAACATATATATGATTTGGGGAAATCCACACATGATGTCAAAATCTTGATAATGAGTACAAGGATGGCCAATGGGTGTGGCAGTTGATCATGGCTGATACCAACAAAACATCAATGATGGATGTACGCTCAGAAGCCATGGATAACTTAGCCTTTTCCTGACTTACCATCTTAATGCTGATTTACTATCAATCTTCAGTCCATGTGCTACAAACATAAATAACATTTTTAGTACCTGCATCTATACCTTCACTAAAATTGTTGTCATCCCTGCTCCAGTCAGTAACTCATTGGAGGGTGACCGGTACAAAACTCACTGATGTTGATCCTCCTTTAGTACAATCAGTAATCCTATTCTGGATTCATTGTAGATTGTCTGCCATGAAATAACTTAAGCTAGTTATTTTGTTTTATGCTTTAGCAAAAATATTGTCGAAGTCAGCCTCAAAGTTAAATTCTTGTGGAAAAAAAGAGAGGTGTAGACAACAGTTCTGGATGCACAAATTTGTGCTGTTAATCTTTTCCTTAGTTGTAGAGAGTTTGGATCCCTTGACAAAATTACCTTGGTTAACAAACTTTTCTACCATTCAGATCTTGTCTAGTTTATGTTTTCCTTTTGAATGTACTTAGATGTGTGGGAAAGTTAGGATGTTTGGCAATGCCCAGCTTTCTTCTCTGACAAGTTCTGTGTAATGTCTCTCCAAAATTGACAGAGGGAATTAATGAGCTTATTATTTCAGGAGCCATTGGATTTAAAAATAAAATTGTAAATGGGGCTACTTTATTAATTGGGGCATTATTCATCAGGGATGTTATGCATTCAATATCGATGTAACAACATTTTGTTCCAGATGTAAACACAGATCCTTGCAAGACATAAGGGAAATTGGACATCAATGGAATTATATCGTGAAGCAACAGAGTCAAGGCAAATCACATCAGGCTCTTCTTAGATATATATCAATTTCACTCAGCTCGTGGAGACTAAGTAAACCACTTGTAATGTACCCTTTTTGGCTAGCTCGGAAAGATGGGACAATAACCTAATACCGTCTTCTTACTTTGTCAAATAATTGTAATTAAAACCAACTAAAGATGTTACACAAGATATCAATTGCTATTTCTGATATATATGTATAATTATGTGCAATATTGATATGAAATGAATAGCAATGTCTGATAGATATTTACTGAATATGCTATAAGTGCTATTACCTTATCACTTAAAGTGATAAAGGAATATTGCTATGTCTGATATGTGATATGCTTATGCAATCGATATGTATTCCTTTTAGCAATTGAATTGCTATGTCTAATATATCAATCTGAATATGCAATATATAAATATCGCTTCAACAACGATGGGTTGCTGTTTCTATGATGTCCTCGTTTCGAAATAGAATTTAATAATATATAGCATACCTATATTTTGAAAAATATAAGTAAAATAAGCCGAGAGATATTGTGTTAAAGACTATATTTTCTAAACTGAAAAATTAAATGCATTTTATTGAAACAAATATTGTTGATTTATTTCTAATTTGAAAATTAAAGTTCTAATTTGAAAACCAAAGTTCTAAATCTAACATCAAACATCACAAATTTTAAGCAAGAGTCCGTAACCAAATCTTATTTATGTAGTATAAGAATAATGTTGAATCCTTGTATTGTATGGTATTAGTCCCCCTTTTTTAGCTCTGCAATTTTAACATGTACAAAACTTGTGTTAATGTTATTATTAATTGAAAACAATACTTTTATTTGCCTAAACTAAATCAAATAAATTAAATATCACCCGCTCAATTATTATGTGAACTTTCTCGTTCATCCATAGTGTTCTAGTGTTCTAGGAAATTTGATTTGATTTGGTATATTTGAATTTTGAATTAGTGTCAAAATATCAAATCAAATCTATAACACTAAGAGAAAATGTCAGCTACACATTTGAAATTTGGAAAGCCCAACAACAGACTGGGAAAAAGGAAAAAGGCTCATTATGAACCATGTACATCCCTTACTAGTTTTTTTTAACATTTCAATTCTCTCCTTCAATTGCAATTCGTCAAATGTTTTTGCTCACTCTGAAAATACAGGGTTTTCTTGATTGCAGAGGGATATGTTTCAGATTATTTCAAATATGCATATTTATTTTGTGCATTTGCAATAAGCATATTTGGTGTTAAAAGAAATATATAACAAGGGAAGTTCTATAAAGCTATGACAGTGATTTATTGGATATGGTAACAGAATTTCAATTACATCAAATAGATGAAACTCGGGTCTTTATTTCAAATTTTCTGATGGCATTTTTCATCAACAATAATCCTTATACTTTGATACTTTGACAGCAAGTAACCGAATTGAGACTGAAATAGTGAGATGTCTGACCTTAATCTGTGTAACTTCCAACTCTGCAATGAGTATTTGATAGTGTTTAGAACAACCTCGGTTCCTAGTTAAGCCTCTCTTGCGGTTATTGACCTTCAGAAAGTGATAGAATCAACCTGCGATATTAATGATGCTTATAACCTGTTAAGGAATGCTCAGGTCCTATAAAAATGTCTGCAACAGAATTAGGTAAGTTGGAATTCCATGCCAAGTCTTCGACAATGACTTCTCATTTCCCAACGACCCCTGCACAATGAGTTGTGCCAACTAATTGGCCAATATTGGGCCTATTTGAACTCCCAATTACTCCAGACGTTCCAGCAGATATGGGCAGCCAGTAGGGTCAGAAGTTGACGCCTCTCAAGATGGTGATCTTGATAAGACGTCCTGCGAGTGACAGACATCATCAACACGAAGAAAAAGAAAGAAAAAATACATCGAAAACAAAAGATAGAAGATCAAGAGATATTATTGCAGGTATATCTATAGGTCGCTTTGCTCTTGGTAACAGAGGGATTCTTACAGAAATATGAAATTCTAGATGAAGACAATCTATCCCTCCATTGAAATATACAAAAACTCAAAAATGTCAATGAGGATATAGAAGACAAGGATATAGAAGACATACATACACGCACCACAACTTCTCAGATTGCAAAGCAAATAAATAGAAATGGCTAACTCTTGAAATGATCGGATATACCTCGAAACCTACAGGTCATCTTTGTCGACAGAAATAACTCTAACAACACATAAAAGAATCGCCAAAACTTTATTAATGCTTGAGATGCCATCATTTATTCAAGCCAAATGTCCCTATATATAGTGGAAGTGAAGGAATATCGAATGAGAAAACTGTTGATTCTCGTCCACTGCCCTGCATGACTCTTGGGTTTCCTTGCATGCCTCTTCTGTTTCCTTTATAACTGTTATACATTTCTTTTTTATTGACACAACAAAATTAATTTGAACTGCCAGCTGTACACCAATTGTTTTCAAAAAGCTCAATTGTTTACAACCAAAGTTGATGTCACTGTAAGAAGCCTCTCGGCTTAATAATTAAATAATAATTTGTTAATAAATAAATAATGATAAAATATAATTATGATTACAATATAAATAATTAATAATAATTAAATTAATTATAAAAATAAGAAAATTAAATAAATAAATAATATATTATAATCTACTATTAATATAATTTAATATATCATTAATAATATAATAGATTATTAATTAAATACTATAATAAAATTATAAAATCTCAAATATCTCTTAAGCCAGATATGAATTGGTATTATCAATTATAATGGGTCAACTCAGATATTGCTGTGAACAATTAGACGAAACTATGGAAACTGCTTGCTCACGTGGCTACCAATTTCTGGAGTGTGAGATACACATGACCCTGTCCGGTCTCTTCTATCGTAGTGGTAGACTCATCCAGTTTGAGCAGGTCAAAGCAATGTTTCAATACAGACTCATCTAGTTCGAACAACTCAAAGCAATGTTTCAATAATTTTGTGGAACACCAAACTTTGCCAGAAGTATATTATTACGATCATCCCAAATTATGATTGATCATGAAGTGGTAGAGTTACTCATCTCTGTAAAATTTCCTTGACTAATAGTTCAAAGGCCTTAACAAATTATTATGCTTGAAGAGACGTGATTAGTTGAGGAGGCGAAGATTATTTTGGCAAAGACACCTTTCTTGGGACGCAACTCATTATCTCCTTTCCAATGGACATATAAGGTAGGAGTTTCTTTAGTGGAAGGGGGGAAATAGAACATTAGTCGGTCTTTTACCAACTGGAGACTAGCGAACAAGATTGAAGAACACAAACAACGAATGTGAATTGATATGCAGATCCATTCAATCAAATCATTATAAAAACATTTTTTCTTTACTCTCCTTGACCATTTACGACTTATAAAAAAGGGCATTTTATTAAAATATAATAGAATCCTTTGGTTGTAAGAAGAAAACATAGGTCTGAGTCACCAGTAGGCTTCTGAACATTGTATGAATATAAGAAGAAATATTAAATTTAGAAGATATCGTGATTTCTGTGCATAGTTTGTGGGATAAAACTTGAAAGATGAAATTCCATAATGTGTTTGTAGAGATAAAACTTGGAAGATAATTTCCATTTATAGTTCATGAAGACATTTAGATCATCTCATACTCCTAAGCAGTAGGACCATGACTTGGGCTAGTGTTATGCTTAAGGAACTCTTGTATTCACAATAGATGTCTATTGGACTTGGACTACAACTTTAATTTGCTCGAGGTCAGTAGTGTCATTGTTCAAAGCCTCATACTCGTACTTGTGAAATGACATGGCATTTGTACTCGTGCATCTCAAAATAACATTACATTGAAAGAGGGTTGCCCGAGAAGGTACTTTTGAGTTGTATAATCCTACAACCTAGTTATCGAGATAAGAGACATTACATTTGCCACTCTCCCCATTCGTTTGAGTACAAGTTTAATAGAGGGAAAATTCTTGCAATTGAACTTCAATGAAAACAGTCCCAAATCCCATAGGACCGGATAGGGGACATTATAGTGGTATCAGAGCATAATCCTGCCATCCCGTGGAAGATAGTTCATGCAAACATATCAATGTAGGAAGGGCTCAGCAGCTATGATCGAGCAATTGGTAAATGAACTCAGAACCTTCATGGAACAGACTAATGAGAGCTTTGAAAGGACCAATCAAATGATCCTCCAAGCTATTCAAAGCATGAACAATAGCTGTAATGAAAGACCCGTTCCAAATTCTAGAAGAGACACCCATTCAAATCATTTTGAAAATGAACACTCAACCCAAAGTTCCATCCTTAGGCCAACTATTCCTCCATTTTTACCAAGAGAAGAACCTATCATGGAAGAAGAGGAGCCAGTCACGATGTAGGAACCCTGTTGGTTTTAACTCTGGCAACACCGAATTTCTTCACCTTTGTATGATTGACATTTCGTCAAACAATTGGCATACAATGTCTAAATTCTTATTTACGAGTGTAGAAGGTTTGCTTGCTTGTATTTAAAGGATTTGCAACCTCAAACATATGTGTATGAAATTACAATACAGATTACGATGCATCAATTTCTTTCAAACCATATTTCATATTCCCACTTATAAACTTTTCATTTTATTAAATACATCGCACATAAATTTTGTTTGGAAGAATTAATGAAGAAGAACCTATGACTTCTTGCATGCATCAAATGACACTCGAATTTGTAACGATGCCTCCTCCCAATTGATTATTAGTTGACACTAAGCATGACAATTAAGTCTGAAGGTACCCTACTCACCACACGTGCCAGAATAATGCTGTAGATGAATGGATATGAACTGAAGCCCACGATCTGCTATAATGCACTCCAATTCAACTGAAATCCTTCCTGTTATCACCTGCAATCTGCACATAGAAATGGCGGGACCTGAGTATCAATGGCGGCAACACTAAATGGTGTTCCATGATGAGAATGCTGATTAATTTCTTCGAAATCTGCAGGCGGTTAAGTCCAGAAAACAACCCCACCTTCGATGGGATTAAATTCATCAAAAAACTTGTCAAACGGAATTTCCAACCTCAATTCGAACCTGGAGATTAAGCACAATTCACTGGCACTCAATACCAACTCAAAGTGCAAGGAACATCTGATAGAATTCACAATTCTTCAGATCAAAGTACTGAAACCCTTGCATTTCGAACTAACACAAAAATCATCAAGAAAATAACAAAGCTTCGTAGAATGATTCATTTCTTTTCTCCTTTGCTTTTTATTTCTCACAAATCCCAAAACAAACATGTAGCTTCAGCTACACACTCCACATAATTTTAAACCATATTTGTTTTTGTTCGAAAGTTAGAAATATTTTATTATATTTCCCTCCAAGAGCAACTTTATGTTATTATTTAAAGTTGACATCTAATAAAGTCACTTTATCAATTTAAACTTCCCCATTGCTCCAAAAATGACCTTTTCATTGATATAATGATGTTTTGACACACAAGGTCCTTGTTTCACGTGTTAATGATTTAAAACTTCTCATCCCGATCCCGACAAGCTATAACACTAAGGTGCCCATAAAACAATTTCAATAGAAATAGCAACCTTAGTACACATAATTAAATTATAACCAATAATGCATCCGATTGCGAAAATGGCCTAACAACACCAGAAGCGAAATCTGATAGCAAAGGAGTGATCTTGATGATGAAATATGATGAATAATCCCGACTAGGTGACTTACTAAAAATAGACTCTCCCTCCAAGAATCTTGGAGTCCAAACCGGAAGTCGGAAATAACATCTAAAAGTGTCATAACTCCTCTAAATCATCTAAGCTCATTGGAATCATCCATTGACTTACTATAAATAGTAAGTCCCTCAAAATGGAGCCAAAACCCTCTGAACAATCTAGCTTCAAAATATATGGAGGGTCTGGAGAGATAAACACTCACAATTGTCCTCTGGAGAGACAAATAACTCCATAACAGGGTCCTCTAATCACAAGTAGTAGCCTACAAGGACCCAGTGATAGGCTAAATCCATTAACTCTGATGCAACTAAAAAATGGGGACATTACACACGAGCAATGTAGAGGATCTTGCACAAATGTATGCTAGATTAGACCTAGCAATACAAAATTGTATACCCTTTAAAGAGTATTATGAGGTCAAAACCCAAGCCGACCCAAATAGGAAGAATCATTGTGAAAAAGACCTCAAATAAAAAATAAATAAGATGAGCCTATCGTGTTTTGATGGTTCCGGCAAAATCATTGCTCAATCATGGGTCTAAAAATTAGATACCTATCTATCACTCAGCCCTATGACGGAGGAAAATGCTATTAAATTTTCAATCCTCCATCTATCCGGGATAGCCCATGATTGGTGGCATCATGGCATCATCACTCAAGGCCATCAAAATATAACCACCTATGGGGAATATACTCAAAACTCATTAGCAGATTCGATCTGTATGTCTGATATTAATACCATTGTGGATTCCTCATTCATCGATAGCTTGTGATTATATCGAGGATATACTCACTGATGCAAGACGTCGACAACCTTTCAATCCTTTAGTCAATTTGTCTTTGATGATATTTGATTTGCATACTTAGTATTACTATTTGCCATAATCAATCTTCTCTTGCTGGTGACAGAGTTAATGGCTATCTTTATTGATACATCTTCTTCTGATCCGTATGTTGACCAACATATATCTTTATTGAAATCAGATCTTAACTTTTGTGGTATCTTTTATCATGTATATTTAAGTCACACCTTTGATGATTAATATCCATGAATAGTCATTTTTAATGACTTTATCTTATGTATAGTGGTAATAATCACATGGCAAGGGGACCCAATGATCATGCAAGCACTTCTAAGTAATGTTAGTACTTGGGAGAAGGAAGAGGCTAACACATCGATTTGGGGACTTTCACTCCATAGCCTGTTCTAACTTCTTTGTTGAAGAAGCTTATAGTGTATGTGGAATAATCAAAACCCAATTTGGGTTATGTTAAGGAAGAAATGTCTAGCATTTCTAATGTTTCTTTTCTAGCTATCTTTTTATTTTTATGAGTTTAAAACCTCCTTGCTGGTGTTATCATAATTGGTTGTAACTTGCAGTCCCATTGACTGACTGAAAGGCAACTTAATACAATTGCCTTTTTTTCATGATATCTTTTTATGGATGATCAGATGATAGCTATCCTTGTATCAATGGAATACATGCCTGGCATTGCGTTGCATTTGTACTTGGTTTTGGCATCCTTTCTCCATAAGATTAAAACAAATAATTGACAACAACCATAATTATTTATTACCTTTTTCATATTGGCGATGTAAATAAAGCTCCACCTTAAACTTTCTTTAAATGAATTCCAGGAGAACAAGCACGATTGTCTAGCTCCTATTCTATCTCCTGTAATCTACATTGGAAGTGTATGAAAATGCTAATCTCTAATAAAAAGTATAAGAAAAATACTTGTTTCTTAGACTGATCAGCACTTTTAGCTATGACATGTTGAATACTTTCTAGATAGGATGAACCCATATCTACAAGATGCCTGAATGAATTATCTCTCGTGACCTCTTCTCACATTAATATGTGATGTGAATTTTTCACAGCTAATTTTGAAAGTGGTGCTTGGATAAAAGGGTTATAATTTCTTTCAAATTTAAATGATTTCTTCATTTCAGTGAATTTGCATCATGCTAGTTGTAATAATTAAAAGCAGAATCTGGTTAACATGATTAATGAGATTCACTGTCATGAATGAATTCCAGGTTAGCATCATTCTTTCTGATAAGACAGGGACCTTGACCCGGAATGAAATGGAATTCTTCAAATGTTCTATTGCTGGTGTTTCTTATGGGACAGGTGTGACTGAGGTGGAGAAGTTTGTGCTTGAAAAGACTGCCATGGAGCTTTCTTCTAATGAAACAGAGTGCTCTCGTCCAGATTTTGAGAAAGGATATAATTTGAGAGATCATAGGCTTGAAAATCTGAGGTGGCAGGAAGACCGAAACAAAGACGTAATTCAAAGATTTCTAGAAATTCTTGCTTTATGTCATACAATAGTTGTTGAGTTTGACTCTAGTGAGGACAATGTCAAGTATGTTGGAGAATCACCAGATGAGGCAGCTTTTGTTGTGGCTACTAAGATGCTAGGATTTTTTCTTTACAAACGGTCAGTATCTTCAATGTTTATTAGATTTTATCAATCAACTGGGAGCTACTATGAGTATGAATATGAGGTGCTGAACACAATTGATTTCAGTAGTACAAGGTAATGCATGATTCGTCGATTTCAATTACATTTCACAGTTGATTTGTTTACAACATACATGTAACAGGTTTTGAGCGAAATTTACTCAGAATTCAATAGCTTATACTTATTTTTCATCAATTGGTTTTTAGGAAGCGTATGTCCGTGATTGTCCGTGATCCACATGGTGAGCTTTTACTTTTATGCAAAGGTGCTGATAATGTCATTTTTGAGAGACTTTCTTCAGAAGTAGAGGAGTGGAGATACATAACACTGGAGCATTTGAAAGAGTATGGAGAAGCGGGCCTTAGAACGCTGGCTTTGGCATATTCAAAACTTAATGAAGAATCCTACTTGGAATGGGAGGCAAGTCCATTTAGATGCATGTCTTGTTGTCTGTGGGCATATTTGCATGCTGAATTTAAGTAACAGAGATGAAAAGATGAATTCATTCATCAAGATCTATTTCCGCTTCATTTAATAATTATTATTTTTAACATGTACAGAAGAGATGGATCAGAGCAAAACAGGATATCATCAATTCTGATGAACAGAGTCAAAGTCTGGAACAGTTAGCTGAAGAAATTGAAAGAAATTTGATTCTTGTTGGAGCTACTGCCATTGAGGACAAGCTACAGGTGCAAAACATTGAGAAATTTTGAGTTTTCAATACATTAGGCACTTATACAGATTACACTCAGGCAGTTTTCATTCTCTTATTATATTGTGATTCCTTGGGATTATTGCTGCAAAGTTCAACAGAGGTGTTCGTATTTTATTCTGCTAAGATCTCCAACATCATAAAAGTGTCATAAATTCTTCTTAAATAATGTTTTAGCCTGTATTCGAGTCGTAAATAATATCATTAGAACATTTATAGAAGGTTGCATGCATACAAATATACAGACGTATAGAACCTGGTATAAATCCCTCACTTGAATTGAATGGGAGTATTATCACACATTTCTCTGCACACATTGTACATACAAGGCATTGGCTCCATAAAGTGAGGTACACATCTTATTAAAATATTATTTATCCATCTGGAAGGTACCCTTGTGTGTGTATAGGTTGCTCTCCTATATAAAATATATGCATATGTATGTAGTATGTACCCTACATGCATATACATGTCTGTGTACACACACATGTATTTTTTGTACATATATGTGCATCTGTCGCTCTCTTTTTCTATAGATGTTTGTGTGGCCAGAATTTTACAACTTGCTGGCTACCATATCTATGCACTCACCATCCCTTTTTTTCTGTCACAAATAACAGCATCAAATCCCACCATATTGCTATGCCACAAACTAGCAAATTGTTAATTGCAGTCCCACCTAGGATTTAATGGCCTTCTGACAAAGTTTTTCACCACAAAACATAGGCCAAATTTTTATATTTTCCGTATCGAAAAAGGCATTATAAGTTCATAAAGAAGAAACAGAAATTCTGTGCAAAAGCACGGCAAGAACTTCAATTTGCAGGTAATAGGTATACAACAGATTTTCCTGGACCCAAAACTCTCATATTTTGGATTTATGGTGCTCTAGAGTCTGCATAATGCCCAAATGCTAATCTTAATATTTTTCTCCACTTATCAGGAGAAGTAACTTTATTCCAATTAGGGCTTCAGTTCAATGAAGAAGTCAGGGCTTATTATGAGCTTGTCTCCAGCCTTAACATGACAAAGGATTTAGCAAGTACAATTTTCATATTGGTAAGATATCCTTTTCTTTTGAGAGAATATTGGCAGGTAGATTCTGTATAGAAAATTGTATCTGCTATTGTATAGTACTTAGTTGCAACAAAATTCAAAAGAAGTACGGGAATCAAATCATGGATTGAGAGAAGCTATTGCCATCAGCAATTCCATCAGTGAGATGCCTTCCTAGGATCTCCATATTTAGCCAGCTAGTTTCTTTTTCTTGTTAATTGTCAATAACATTTGGATTGATTACTTGGTTTCCTGACAGCTAAGGTAGAACTATTGTATCTTTATCCTCTCTTGATTCCAAATGGGTTATACCATGTACCATTTCACCGTTCCTTGATATAATAGCATTTTGAAGTTCAAGAATAGTATTGAGTACTTTCCTTGTAATATTTGTAACAAATTGTAATTGATTTTTTATCATACTTGCATTTGTATTTGAGTGGCATTGTTCATTAGCATAGTATTCTCCTCTTTGGCTTTTGCTTCACAAAGTCTTTGTTGCTTGGGCTTGAGTAATGGCCAATACTTTATTATGCCTTTCTTCATCAAAAATGTTGATACTAGCCTTTTTCTTTGAACAACCAATGTCTTCATGGTCTCCAGGTCCACACCATTTGCATGGTAATCAAGTTGTGCTCCTGTTTCTATAATAATCTTTTGCAAAGTGTCTGCGTTCGTTACATTGCCAACGCTGCAAAATGGTATGAACTTTAGAGTCCTATTATATTTGAATCTGGCTCTCCCTCTTTGAATTTGCTAGTGGCTTAGAGATGTATTATTAATATTCTATAGCTTTGGTGAAGTGTAGGGTGGAGTGGATTGCTCTCCTTCTGTGAAGAGCACTTGTGTTCTCATACTACTCAGATTGTGTGGAAACTCTTTGATTGAATAACCCATAAATTGGCAAAAATCACAACATTTTTTTAGGAAAGTTACTTTTGATGAGATCTTCACCTTTACATTTTGTGCACCAAAGTTTTTTCTTTTTTACTAGTTTTTTCCCCTTTAGTCCCTTCATCATTCACATCCTATCTCTTCTCAATGCCCGCACAGTTCCAAATTTGTTTTTGTTGCTATCATTCACACTTCAATCATCTTCTTTCTTTTGCCATAGTAAGGCATTTTGTCTTTGGTCTCTTTATCATGGCCCAATCCTATGCTTCTATACAAGAAGAGGGCAGTACTACCATCATCTTCAATCAACCTTCACTTTTGGAGGTTGTTGATTGGTTCCTTCTCTAACTTTACTAAGAGTTCCATGTGCCTACAATTATAACTTGTTTTCCTTGCTTCATATTATAAATATATGCTTCAATTTCATTATTATCTCATAGTAATTTGATCTCTTCAAAATCTTTCTTCAATCTTTCCCAAACAGTTTTAGAAGCTGAGATGATCTCTGTGTACCAGTCAATAGTTATGCTCCTTAAGGTTATTAGGAAGGATTGTAGCTAGTAGGTTCTATTGTCCTGGGCATTTGCTGTTTAGATCATTCATAGGTTTTATAATGCCTTACAAGATCCTCAAACTCATTGCTTGTGAATTTAGGCAACTTATGCCTTTTGATATTGGACTTGATGGAGGAGTCACCATATTTTTGTGCAACCTTGATGCTTGGAACCTGCTCATTAGGGGTTTTGATTCAGATACTCCACTGCTTCTGTCACATTCTCAGCTATGTGAGAAACCTCAATTCATTCAGCTCCAACATTCTACATACTTTAGGTTCCTTTGGGTTCTTTTTTGTACACTTTTGACCTAGGACTTTTTGTTGGGATCCTTCAATTACCAATTCTTCTTTAATCTACAATCCTTCAAATTCCTTGAATGTTACTGTCATAGGTTTTTGACTATTAATCTTTAGATTCTAACTTTCATTTCTTCTTTTTCTTTTGGTGGTTGTACTAGCTTTGTTTTTATGGTTAGAAAGATTAGCTGACATTTTTCTAGTAATGGTAAGTGCCTTGTTATTTCTTCCCACAATCCCTTCATACATTTTCTCTTAGTGGAAGTCCTTTTTTTCAGCTCCAGCTTACAATTTGACTTCAATTTCTTTCTCAATATGAGCTTTGACTTTGAACTTGTACAGTTGGGGTTTCTTCAATTATTTCTCAAATTCTTCTTCTCGATTATCTTTTCTCTACAACCCTTAGAAATCATTTGATCTCTTGGTCTGACCATGTTTTGGTCTCTTCCCATTTTCTTTTGGGCCTAAGGGCATGATTCTCTCAAATATGACTCAATTTCTTTTAGTTGCAATGATGTCAAATGTTTACTGTTCTATCTGATAAAACTAATGCTTGGAATAATGAATAAATAATAATGCATTCTAGATAGAGAAGTAAAATATATCTTTATTTGCACATGGAATTATATAAAAATGGACTAGAGATGGTTGGCCAAGGATCAAACTCAATCATCTCTTCCTTGATAATATGAAGTTTATTTAAAGAAGACAATTGTTGTAAAGAACTCATCCTTCAATGAATCAACTCTTATAACTAATTGAAGCCGACAAACAATTAATGCACAATTAGATCATTGTTGAAAAACTCTTTGTCATGACCCTTCACCATATAGGTCTGCATATACATTATCATCACATTATCGCTGCATTACCATATCTGCATTGCATTGCACTACCATACATTTCAATAATAACCAAATCATATATCATGGCATTATCACATTTGCACTCGATGATCCATATATCGTTGCATTGTCATATCGTTTGTATACACCTTTGCATTCACACTCAGCCGATTACTACACTATCGTGTATTCGCATACTTATCCGATTTACATAAATCGGGCCGGTATTAACAATACTTAACAGCATATGATTAATGGCCTTTCACCGCAATAATCATCATGATTATTGTGATGAATATTTGTGACTCTTCATTTGTTATTACAATGGGAGGCGACAATTCCATCATGCCTCTTCACTTGGCCAATCATGAGTATATATATGGATATCGTATCATTGCAAGAAATCATTATTAAATATAGATTTGAATATATAACAATCCCTTGTGGATCGCTCAGCTAGAGCAACCGATTGCCAAACAACAATCGAAGTTGCAAGCATTTATATTAATATCAGAGACGACAACATCTAGAAGCATAATCCATTCAAGATATATTTGAGATGGCTTCATTGAGAGCGCATAGAGATAAAGACTGATCAGACACAACCTATACAATATCCATTCATTGTTGTACTCAATATCTTTGCAATTAGAGATATCATTGCCATTATCAACCTGTATATGCAGTGTGGATCACATATCAGGGACAACCATTCAGGTTATTAAGCATGTGTTTCATTGCCATATCAGATACAATAGTTGTGATTATTGTTATGCAACCTTCTAATTGATTGGAAGCGTATATATTTGGAATTAATAACTATTTCCATTATAATTCAATGTATGCATTTGGAGTTATCATTCATTTCTATTATACTTAGCATCTGCAATTGGAGTGAGATATTAAAATAAAGTATTTTTATTAAGTTATCGTCATAGAATTGTGGAAATCTCCGTAGTGTCATAATCACATAAAAAGGGACATTACAAATTGGTATTAGAGCTACCCTTCCTGCCCAAAAATGGCCCAGATTTGCTCAAAATTCGACCAAATATTAGAACAAAAAACTGCAAACTGCCAGGTTGATCTGTTAACCCGCCAAATAAAAATATTTCAGTAAGACAACACTGAAAGCAAAAAATATTCAGATTCACAACACCCAAATTCACTCCAGAAAGAACCAATAACAAGGGAGGTTTCACTCAATTGCAAGAAGGAATCAAAAGGGACTGGGAAAATGAAAATCTACAAAGCAGCATATTGCTAAAAGGCTACATGGAAGTGAGACTACATCTTCCCAAGGAAGATTACGATCCTAGGATGAGAAAAGAGTTAAAAAAAAACTAAAACTACCACATTTTGATGGGGGAAAGGAGACACCCACACGCTCCTGGATTCAGAAGTTAGATACATATTCCCAATTAAACACTATGACAGAAGAAGAAGCCATAAAGTTTGCCACCTTACACCTAGATGGAGAGACAAATGAATGGTGGTGTCATGGGCTGATTACCCCTAATCATGCACAAATCAATTCCTATGTGGAATTCACCAAGAGGGTCATAGAAAGGTTTGACCCAAAGGACTCCAAGCTCTACATCAAAGAGCTAGCCTTGTTGCAGCAAAATAACAGTTTGGAAGATAATATCAATGAGTTACAAAGGATTTCAGTACTAGTCACCGATATTTCTCTACAAAGGTCGATTGCACTCTTCATGGATGGGCTAAAACAACCTCTTAAGGGATGGATCCAGGCACTACACCACGGGAATTTACAAGAATCCATTACAAAGGCACAAAATATGAACATCCAAGGCTCCCACATACACACTATGCCTAAACATAACTCTTGCAGCAGTGATGAAATCAAGATGTGTTTTACTTGTAAGGAAAGATGGAAACCCAAACACAACTGCAGGGGAAAAGGGAAGGTTCACTATGTGAAAGTAAGACCCAGCACACCAAGAGAGGATGGAGATACGAAAGGCAAGAAAGAACCAACTGGTAATAAAATAATCACCACCATGTGAGCACCAAAATTCAACTTCTTCAAAGTTAGAGGACTCTTACAAGGGCAGAAAATCATTTTACTTATTGATAGCAGGGCAACACATAACTTCATAGACAATGCATTGGTAGCAAAACACAATCTACCTACACAAAGACATGAAGGTTTTAAAGTCATGGTAGCTGATGGATATCAACTATCTTGCACAACATTGGTACATCAATTAAAAATTACCATCAACAATCATGCTATAACAGATGACTTCTATATCATGGAATTAGGAGATATCAACGCCATCTTGGGAATACAATGGATGACTCACAAGATTTTTTGACTATGGAATTTAAATTCAAGGAGAAGGGGAAGAAGCTCACTTTTCACAGGCTATCCGATGAGAGCCCCAAGGTAGTTTCAGCCAAAAGAATGGAAGGCATATTTAGAAAGGGAGACATTGCTTGGACTGCCCAAGGTGTGATAACACTAGAAGCTAAGGAAAGAACCCCACAATATTATCAAGTTGAGGAAATCTAGTCCATTCTTGACAAACACAGTTTAGTATTTGGAGATATACCACCCGAAAGGCCCCCAAATAGAGGCTTTGAACATACTATTGAACTTGAGGAAGGATCCAAACCTGTCATCACAACGCCCTACCAACATCCAAAGAAATTTTGAGATGAAATAGAATGAACTATTAAGGAATTGTTGGATATGGGGCACATAAGACCTAGTTCTAGCCCTTTTGCATCATCCGTTGTGATGGCTAAGAAGAAAGACAGGACCTTAAGGATGTGCATAGACTATCGAGAACTCAATAAAAATACCATAAAGAATTGGTATTCTATACCAAGGATAGACGAGTTATTAGATGAATTAAATGAGGTTGTCTACTTCTCTAAAATTGACTTACAGTCTGGCTATCATCAAATAGGAGTTAAAGAACAAGATGTTCACAAAACGGCTTTCCGCTGCCACTATGGTCACTTTGAATTCTTGGTTATGCCTTTTGGAATTACAAATGCACCAGCCACTTTCCAAGCGTGCATGAATCACATATTCCGGAAGCAGCTACGCAAAGTCTTCTTCGATGACATCCTAATCTACAACAAACATGGGAAGATCACTTAAGGCACTTGGATGAAGTTCTTGGCATAATAGAGACTCATTCCCTATTTGCAAAAAACTCCAAATGTGAATTCGGAATGACTGAAATTTTGTACCTTGGTCATGTCATAAGCAAGGAGTACAAGTGCATCAAAAGAAAATTCATGCCATACTCTATTGGCCCCGTCCTAAAAGTATATTAGACCTAAGGGGATTTTATGGACTATGGAGTTATTACTGAAGATTTGTGAAATGATTCTCACACATAGGGGCTCCTTTAACCAACCAAAAAAGGGGCATTCAAGTGGAGTGATGAAGAACAATAATCTTTTGACAAACTCAAGGAAACAATAAGTCAATGTCCAGTTCTCGCCCTACCAGACTTCAACAGTCATTTATGCTAGAATGTGATGCTTCTGGGAATGGTATAGGGGTTGTTCTCATGCAAAATGGACACCCAATAGCCTTTGAGAGCAAAAAGTTAAAAGACAACGAAAAACTTTATTCGACCTATGACAAGGAAATGTTGGCTATTATCCACGCACTCACCAAGTTCCGATAGTATCTTGTAGGAAACAATTTCACAGTCAGAACATATCACAATAGCCTGAAATACTTTTTGAATCAAAAGGATCTGAATGAAAGACAATAGAAGTGGATTTCCAAAATACAAGCATACGATTTTGACATAGAATATATCAAAGGGAAAAGAAATGTGGTAGCGGATGCATTATCAAGGAAGCCTACCCTTTGTTCATTAACCACTATATTTAATGATTGGAAGACACATCTATTAGCAGAATACTCCAAAAATCCTTACACCCATACCTTATTGGAAGGAGAGAACCAAGCTAATACAAAGTCATAGATGGGGTCATTTACTACAAAGACCGAATCTACTTGGTACTTGAATCCAAGCTCAAAGAACGAATATTGAAAGCTGCGCATGAAAGCCCTCTAGCAAGACACCCTGGTTACTACAAGTCCTACAAGAAAATTAGAGAAAGATTTTCATGGAAGGGATTAAAGGATGATGTTTTGCAATTTATTAAGAATTGCCCCACTTCCCAACAAAACAAAGATGAACATTCATACCCTGCCTGATTATTACAACCCCTACCCATACCAGAACAAAATGGAAAGGGATATCTATGGACCTCATTACAAGCCTCCCAAAAGCCCAGGGAAAAGATTGTATTTTTGTTGTGGTGGACCGACTAACAAAGTATGCACATTTCTTTGCTATTACTACTGAATTCAATGCCTCACAAGTAGCTGAATTATTCTTTAAAGAGGTGTTCCATTTGCACGACCTGTCTTGAACTATAGTCAGTGATCATGACCGTAAGTTTATGAGCAATTTTTGGATGGAACTATTCAGATTAACTGGGACAAAATTAAATCCTAGCACTAGCTATCACCCACAAACAAATGAGCAAACGAAGATAGTAAATAAATGGATAGAAGGTTACCTTCATAACTATGTTGCAGGGCAACAAAAATCTTGGGTCAAATGGCTACATATGGGGGAATATTGCCACAACACAACACATCACATGTCCATTGGGATGGCACCATTCAAAGCACTCAAAGGATGTAACTCTCGTTCTTTCATAGATATCGTACTAGAAGAAAGCAAGGTTTCTGTGGCCAAGGATTGGATTCAAGATAGCCAAGATATCTTAAAAACTCTAAAAGATAATCTTCATCAAGCACAAAACCAACAAAAAATCTATGTGGATAAGAAAAAGACTGAAGAAGTTTCGAGGTTGGAGAAATGCTATATCTCTGTTTGCAACCCTATAGATAATCCACCCTAAAGAAGAACAGTGCCGAAAAATTACAACCTAGATTTTATGGTCCTTATGAAATAACTAAGAAGATTGGAGAAGTTGCATATGCCTTGAGCCTGCCCAAGGAAAGTAAAATGCATAATGTATTTCATGTCTCCTGCCTCAAAAAAGCATTAGGACATCATGATAAAATCTCTCCTACACTTCCACCTCTTAATGATTGTGGGAAGTTGATCCTCAAACCTGAAAAGATCATTGATATCTGAGAAAGGAAACTAAGAAACCGAGATATAAAGGAATATCTAGTGAAATGGCAAGACTTACCAGATGAGGATGCTACTTGGGCCAATGACCACATTCTCCAACATCCAAATCTTAGGTTGCTTGTGGGAAAGCAACTTTAAGGGGGGGTGACTGTCATGACCCTTCACCATATATGTTTGCATATACATTATCATCACATTATCGCCACATTACCATATTTGCATTGCATTGCACTATCGTACATTTCAATAACAGCTGATTCATATATCATGACATTATCGCATTTACACTCGACGATCCATATATCATTGCATCGTCATATCGTTTGTATACACCTTTGCATTCATACTCAGACGATTACTACACTATCGTGTATTCGCATACTTGGCCGATTTACATAAATTGGGCTGACATTAACAATACTTAACAACATATGATTAATGTCGTTTCACTGCAAATTCATCATGATTATTGCGATGAACATTTGTGACCCTTCATTTGTTTACTTTTGAGTACTAAACAACATCTTGACATGGCTTTGTGCACATGATATTTCAATAATTCAATGCTTTCTCCACAATTTTTTTGGCCATGCAATGCTTGCAAACCAACCCCACTTTCCATGTCTCAGGGATGGCATGTTTAGAACAAGGGTCCTTTTCAATTGGGCCAATAAAATCTATTATGCTACAATAAAAAGTAAATGGTAAATAAATTAATATTTAGGATTTTTAGATAGACTAAGATTAAAAACTCAGGAAAACAAATAGTTAGAGTTTGTAGCCTAAGTTGCCGCTTCGGGTTCAGGGACGGATTCGGGTTCGAGAATCCGGTTCGTGGATTTGTGAATTTTTGTTCTCATTATGATTCGTATGGTTCGTGTGTATATATCATAGTTACAAGACTCAGACTCGCCTCGGACTCGGCAAGGTCGGATCAGCCTCGGACTCGGACTCGGCAAATCGAAAAACCAAAGAAATTCAAAGATTTTTAAGGATTTAAAGCATTTTTGCAGCCTCATGCTTCTCCTTATTCCAACCCATGCTCTCAAGCGATGGTTGGGCACTTGGAGTCGTGCGTGGAACAAAAATAGAATCTAGTGTGGATTTATTCTTACGAATCCGAGGCCCAAGTGTCACACTTACAGTACCACTACTAGATGGAGCTAATGAAGAATGAAGAGATGAAGAAGTATCCCCACCTACGCTTGCCATTTCTTGTGCTTCCTTCTCAATTATTTTTTCTCTTCAAATCCCTCTAATTGAGCTTGCAGGAACACACATCTACCTTGATGATGACCTTACCATAGCCCAACAAGAAGAAAAGAGGAAAGAATTGGAAAATTAAAATAGCAAGAGAAAGTAGAAAATGGGCGTGGCCGCAAAACGGGAAGGCCCATATTAATGACAAAATATCGCATGATAAATAGGAACTCGGGCCCACCTATGAATTCTTAACTGTGGTTAGCTGGAATTGTAGGGGCTACCCGTGGAGGAGAGGACCTGTGTTAGGGCCCATAGCAAGAGGCAAAGATATTATCCTACTCACAGAGACACATGAACATGACAGCTGCAAGGTTTCAGAGTTTGAGGGTTACAAGAAAATCTCAGTATGGAACGAAAGGACAGAAAATGGCAAAGGACATGGAGGTATTACCATCTTGATTAAAGAAACATGGGGCAGATTTGTTAACACGGAGAAAGAAGATACAAATAACCAATATATCTGGATAAAAATAACAAAAAATCAGGTCTCTATTCGGGTGGTAGCATGCTATTTTGCCCCTAAAGGATCAAAATTCTATAAGAAGAGGCACTTAGACCATGAAGATCCGTTTGCCTCGCTCAATAAGGACATTTCTACGTTCAGCGCCTTAGGAGAAATATTGCTCATAGGGGACTTTAATGCCAGGACAGCAAACAATCAGACTTTCAATCTTGAAGGAGGGCACAAGGAAAGCAGTGAGCCGATATGGTTAGAGGAAGAGGGGGCCCAACTTTAGGAGAGGTCATCATAGGATGATAAAGGCAAGGTCAATCATTTCGGGGCAGAATCACTGGGTATTTGCTGCCTCCACAACATGGTCATCTGCAATGGGGTGAAGAAATGGCCCAATTCAGGAAACATTACTTGCAAAACTTACAACAAGCAAAGTGTAGTGGATTATGCCATCTGCTCTCAAAACTGCACCTCAAAGATATTGGAGTTTGAGATAGGAGAATGCCCAATTGGTCTAAACTCGGACCATAATCCGATCTCACTCAAATTGGCAACGCACATAAAAGAGCAAGGAAATGTCCAACAAATAAACAAGGAAAGAAAAGGTCCTCTAACTAGCAGGATCCTAATGACACATGAAAATCAGGAAATTTTCAGAAACTCTCTTAGTAGGATATCTAACAATCAGCTAAGGAACTCAAACGCTGCCAAACAACACCTTGTGTACAAAGATAACCTCGTCTCAATCATCAACAGGGCACTCAAGGATTGTAAAAGATCTAAACCCAAAAGAGACAATAAGAATACATTCCCGACTAACCCGTGGTTCGATGATGAATGCAAGAGGGCAAAAAGCAATATAAGAGGGCAAAAGGATAATGAAAAAATTAAGGAGTACAATAAGTTGCTAAGACAGAAGAAGGAACAATATGTGATCTGAGAAGACTTGAGCTGATTAATCTTGGGAAAAACAGCCCTAAGAAGTTTTGGAACGAACTCATAAATAAAAAGAAGCAAATAGAGAACAACATAACTAGTTATCAATGGCTGGAATATGCCAAAGCGCTGTATGAATGCAAGGTAGGAGAACATGACACTCCGATAACTCAAGTTTCAACACACAGGGGAGCTATTCAACAGTGATGATACCACTCAAGGCATAAGGAGGCTAGCAACAGGTAAAGCGCAGGATATTGATGGGCTCCAAGCTGAATACTTGAAATGGGGTGCTGATTTGCTTACACCTCATATCAACCGTATCTTTAACAATACCAATGAGGAGGGTTTCCCTAAAAATTGGACGACTAGTGTGGTGGTTCCGATCTTCAAAAGCGGAGACACAATCAACCCCTCTAACTATCAGAGCATCATGATCAATCCCCTTCTCGGCAAGCTATTTGGAAGCATGGTAGAATGAAAAATCAGTAAATGGGCTGAAACAGAGGAGAAAAGAGCAAAGGGACAAGCAGGTTTTAGACCGAAACACTCCATTGATCACGGAGCAACTCTTAGATACTTAGTTCACAAAATATGGGACACTCCGGGGGATGTCTTTTTGCTGTTTCGTGGACTTCAAAAAAGCATTTGACACAGTACCCCGGCACAAATTGTGGAAAAGAATGGAGGAGCTGGGAATTCCTATGGTGTTAAGGACTGCTGTTCACAGACTTTATGAACAGGTTAAGGCCAAAATCAGAACTGCAGAAGGGTTATTGGAGTGCTTTAGCAGCGATATAGGGGTCAAACAAGGGTGCCCGTTATCTCCTACCTTGTTTGGGCTTTACATTGACAAGTTAGAAGCATGGTTAGATAATGCTAGTGGTGAGGGGGTTTAGCTTGCTAGTTATGTGATAAAACTATTATTATATGCGGATGATGTCATCATTATAGCCAAGACGGCTAATGGTTTGAGAGAGCACTTGAAAGCATTGGAAAGCTTTTGTCGAGAGGTGGATATGGAAGTTAACACCAGCAAAACCAAAGTCATGATCTTTTCTCTAAGGAGAAACAAGGGGTCCCCAGACACTTTTCTTTTTGAAGGCAAACCTCTGGAGATTGTGAGCGAATACAAATACTTGGGGTTTGACATCCAGAACAAACTCAGCTGGGAAACATGTAGATCTAAAAGAATTCAGGGGGGCTAGAAGGCGTATTCTTTACAGAATAAGTGTAGAAATGCAGAACTCTGGGATTGAAGGACAAAGAAAATACTATTTGGTCTACTTGTCACTCCTGTGGTTTTGTACAGATGTGAAATTTGGGGCAGCAGCTTGTCAGATCAGAAATGGAAACAGGTTGAAAGAATACAGAAACACCTTATCATCAGCAGCCTTAATATCAAAACCACGGTGCCTTATGAGATCCTATTGGCGGAAGTGGGTATCTTTCCTCTTGAAGCGGTTGCCATGGTCCGGCTGATATGCTACTTAAAGAAAACTCAGAATATGGGAAATCATCGTTGGCCTAGGCTGGTCACTGAAGAAAGACTTGAAAGGAGAAAAAACACATGGATGAAGCAAAACAACAAATGGATGCAAAAATGGGACATCAATATCCACAGCTGCTCGGATAGTACCGAAGAAATTAAGAAGTTTGTCCCGAGAGAGATTCCTTAACATCATGTGGACAAGGCACATGCGGAGGAAAAAATCATACTATATTAAGGAATTTAACCCCAACACTTGCCACGAGGAAAAAGCTTATTTAGGAGCGACTATTAAGTGGAAAGCCAAAATGCTTATAGCCCAGCTTAGAACTAGCTCTCACCGGCTGAGATGCGAGATGGGTAGATGGAAAGTTTTAAAAGAAGAATGGGAAAAAAGGACCTACCTATTCTGTGACACGAGAGCCATTGAGACAGAACATCACTTCGTCATGGAATGCCCGGCATACAGCAACATCAAATCTGAATAATCAAAGATGTTAGACAACAACAATATGAGCCACCTCTTCGAAGAAAAGCAGCTGGACAAGACTGCAAACTTGATCATCAAAATCCATCGAAGAAGAGATCTAGTCAAAGGGCTACAGTTAGTTTAGGCTAGCTGTCGGCTAGCGGGTCCCATAGGCTACTTTGGCCTCATGGACGCTATTAAATCCTTCATTCATTCATTCATTTCACGTTCTACATCTTCGGGGCATCTTAGGCATGGCTTAGCATCATGCCCTAGTATATGTGTAAGGTGATATTTCAATTGGTTAATACCTCCCCCATTATATTTAACACGACAATGCCAACATATAACTACTTTTTTTGGGCCGAGGATGGCATGTCTCCAAGCCTTATCTCTTCCTACGAAAGTAGGGTCTGCATTTGGATAATATTTAGGTTGAGGTGTTGATGAACTACCCTCCGGCTGAGATATTACGATTATGTTGCTGCTACAATATATCATATATGAAAAAAAATAAGCATCTACAATTAAAAAATCAAACACTAGGGCTTCTTACTTTTCAAGTTTTTCATCAACAAAAAATGGAACAAAAGTAAAGACTAAAACAACAAAATGGAAATGCAACTCTTCTAATGTACATGCCTCCTCCAAATGCTTCTTTTAGCACCTCTCAATGTGTGAATGCAAGGTACAAACTTGCACAAACAATCAACAATCGATCTATGAGAGCCAATCGATTTGCCAATTTTTTTCCTAAAACCCCAATACTCTTCTCTCAAGCCTTTTTTCTCTCCTCTCCTTGTTTGCATGTGATAGAATGACCTTTTTAGGTAAAGACAACATATAAACCGAAAAAAGAAAACAAAAATCAATAAAAAATGTTTTATTTTACACTTTTTATGACTGCTGCCGCGACAGAGTTCTGGGCTCAGGACTCGGCGAGTCCAGAGAGTCCACTGACTTGGTGAGTCCAACTGGACTCTGCTGGACTCGGGCGAGTCTAGTCCAGAGTTAGTTAAACTTTGGAGACCCGACTCGCCTCGGGACTCGCAGAGTCTAGCACGGACTCGCAGGGTCTTGTAACGCTGGTATATATATATATATGCATTATATATACAAAATGATAAGAGAAATATACATAATTCTAAAACTAAATCATTTCATAGTATAAATCTATGATGCTTGATCATTGATCAATGCCAAATCTTAAAGATAAACATTAAAAATTTAAGTAGTATACTTGATCATTGATCTATGTTCACGATTCTAAAGAAAATCAGCACATTGAATACTGAATTACAAAATAAAAATTCAAAATACAGTTCATTAAAGTTTGAAACATCCCACGGGTCCGCGCTGGATCCGGGCAGGGTCCAGATTTGGACTTGTGGGCCGTCGAGATCCGCAGGTCTGTGGATCCAAACAGACCCACATGTCCAGATCTAGACCCTGCTCGGATGCAGTGCGGAACGGTCCGCGGATCCGGACCCAGACCGAGTTCAAGGGTCCAGGGTCCGAATCCGGTAACTTAGTTCTTAGCTAAAAAAAGATTATAGGTTAGAAAAAAAAGTCGGGGTTTGCACATTTAAAGAGATTAACAAAAACCCGAAAATGCCATAATAGAACAATAAGAAAAGAGGAAAAAGTTAGTTTTGTTCATTTTATCTCTTTCATTTCTTGTTCATTTCTTATTCCATGAAATAATAATGAAAAATAAAACAAATGTAGAAAACCCATGAATGGGGGAAAAAGTTCAAAATAGAGAGCACCTCTTAAAATGAGCTCCAAGTTGCTGCACTACTCCAAATGAACGTTGGCTCTTCCAGATGCACTCTGGGCTTCTTTAAATACACACGGATGTTTTAAATGCACCGTAGGCTTCTTTAAATACACTGAGGGAAGCACCAAACTTGCCTAAGTCTCATTCAATCAATGTTTGCTGCTCAAATTGTTTGTTGTGTTTTTCTCCAATGCTCATTTTTTCTTAGTCCTTGTGGTTGCAAATGAAATGAATGTCTTTGAGAGTGTTAGGTTTGAGTGTTCCCAATTTTCAAATTACTTCTAAGCAGCCGAGTCTTGCTAGTAAGACTCACTCGACTTGGTGAGTTTGGCAAATTTAGACTCAGTTCTCCCAGTCAAGTTTTCTGCAGTTCTTGGTGATCTATGTAAATATCCTTGAAATCCTTGGATCCAAAATTGTTTTTTTCACAATGCTTCAAAGGTGGAGAATCTGCAGTTATCATGCTCTTATACCGTTCCTTTCAATTGATGATGAGAATATTAATAAACCATAGAAATTTATGCAAGGAGTTTGAAAAATGCTGTTTTATGACTGTTGTCATAACAAACTGCCAAAAGCCAGCACTTAAACTTGAAAATGAGGCTGAAAACACCCAAACAGTTATATTTTGCATAAAAAAATATTTTTGTGTGACTGCTGTATGCCTGTTTGAGATGACAAAACCACTATGACAGCATGCAATAAGGAGTTTTTAGGAGCTTGTAACTTACCGTTAGATGACTCCTGCCGCTGTCAATTACAAATAAACTTTCACAAACACCTTGTTAGGCTTGAAAGCTTGAAACCATGATTGTCAGAGTCCTTGTTGCCTAACACACTGAATAACTCCTTTCTTATAATTGTCAGAGTCCTCGTCTAATACACTGAATAACTCCTTTCTTTGGCCTTGCGAATGGGTTTGCTAAAAACAATGACAATATTGACAACCATTGGGAAAATGAATTCAAGTATGACACAAATGAAAACAACAAGATTTTGACTTATAACTTGACATAGTATTAAAATTTTCTTTTGATTACAACAATATTCACATCAACTGAGTTTTTGAAATTCTATTATAAAATGAACACTTTCAAGATTTCACTGGTAGTAAATGTTCTCTTGCATAATGGAAGGCTTTGGCGTTTGAATCTCTTGTCATTCTATTAATTGCCTTGTTTAGGAGCTCGACACCTGTGATACATATAGACATTGATTCATGTACCTGTTGTAAGGAATATGTGAATCACATTTATGCTTATTAGTTATGGTTTCTATCTTTTTTATTTTTCGTAATTTGAGCGATTAGCTCACATCACAATGTTGTATTTTAAATTTTTGTTATGATCTGGCTGTTGTACATGGCATTTGCAGGCTGGTGTTCCTCAAACTATTCATAACCTTGCAATTGCTGGAATCAAAATCTGGGTTCTGACTGGAGATAAAATGGAAACAGCAATAAATATTGGTTATGCCTGCAGAATTTTGCAAAAGAACATGAGAAAACACATTGTACGTTTAGAAGATAATGGTGTACTTCAAGCAGAAGCATTGAAAGAGGGAAAAAAATTAAATGAGGTTTCTATCTTTCTCCTTTCATTTTGGGAAAGGATTTTATCATTTTATAACGTTTCTACATTTTTATCATCTAAATGGTTTGATTTCTCAACAGAACAAAAGTTAAAGAGAAGAAACAGTTAAGTGGGTTAGAAAAGAAAGGGAGGGAAGGTACTGAAGAAAGAAAAAGAGATCCCTTATATTTTCCTGTATTGTAATCATAGACTCCAAAAAAGATGTAAATAAGGAGACAGCAAATAAATATTGACACAAATATTCTAAAATTGTAGTTTTAAAATATAGGTAGGATATTGGAGTTTTGGTTGGTGTTTATTGACCTATCTAGACATGCAATTACTTGAGCAAAGTAAACTGGTTCGTACGTTCATAGTGACTCATGAGAATAACAGTATGTTCTAGAAGATATAATAGTTCTCTTATGCAATCAATGTTCCAACAACAGTCCCTTTTCTCAACCTCAAAACAAGTATATAAACTTGCTGACAGTGTCAAGAATTTCCAACCTTCAACAACTACTCAAAACTAATTCAATCAACTGACAATGCATACTACACTTGCCGGTGCAATATAACAAATATATATTTTAGCTATCTGTGTTCGCCACCCTGCACACCCTGCAATGGTGTGCAATTTGTAAACCTCCTCCATTCTTTGCTTCAAATGGTGCATTACCAAGATTTCTCTTTCTCAAAATTTTTTAACCATTTGGATAAGCTTCCATGAGTTGATTTTTTGCCTTCACATTAGCAAGTCTTATTTGAGTGATTTCCCTATATCTTAATCTACAATTGTCTCTTCTTATCTGCAATTTTGTTTGTCTTTCTAAATTGGTTCCTTTTCCTTGTTTCCTTAGAATTTTCCAAGTTTGTGAGCTAAGTTTGTTGTGCAAGTTGTGCATGTAACCTAAGACTGAAATGTCCCCATTTCTCGGCCAAGCTAATGGAAAGAGAATAATATAGTAATTAATGCTTTTAAGTTGAATATTTTATTGAGTGATTTTCCTGATGCAGAAAATAAAAGTTAAATTGTTGTAGTTGGGCATTAACTATGAAGGAGGTCGACATAGAATTTATAAGTGGTGTGATTGACCCAATAACTAGGTCAGTAGTCTGAGTTGCACCTCTTTGAAAAGGAAGGGTAAAAAAATAATAAAGAAGCTGTGAATTTTTTATTGTTGATTTTTTTGAAGGTAGTCATGGGTTTAATGAGCCACAAGAAATTAAAAACAAAGGGCGTCGATGCTCAAAATCAATACCAACGCCTTTTACAAGATGTAATCTGCATTCAAGTGGTTGCAGTAAAATATTCTAGAGAAAAGGATATCACGTGTGAAGTTTGGACAGAGGAAAAGATTCCTTGTAATAACTGGTCGTGTGCCTTGTAAATGGAAAACTGACTTATCACCCTCAAAAAATGACACAAGTTCTTCATGATGGGTTCTGCATGAGCTATCCAAATGTAATGTCCCCATTTTCGCTAGCATCAGAGTTTGTTGGATTAGCCTATCACTGGCCCTCGTAGGCTAAGGCAGTTGGATAGGGGGTCCCCTTTTGGCAGAGAATATAGAATAAAGATACGAAGGTCGAGACTTTCATACATGGTGAATATAGATGCAGATACACTTGATTGAAAAAGATCTTTGGGATGCTAAATTCAATTAAGTCTCTCCAACTGATGCAAATGAATTTTCCAAATGGACTATCAAAAATAAAAAAAGTGACGGAGACTATTAGCGTTGGCTTATCAAAAGCATATTTACACCATGTCGATTTTATAAGTTCCACAAAGGAAATTTGGGAGTCATTAAACAAGCTCTTTGGATCTAAAGTAGAAAGTGCCAAGACAAAATTGAAGTAGAGATTGTATCGATTTGAGATGGATAAAGATGCAAAAATGGTAGATCATATAAGTAAGTTTCACTCACTCCTAAATCAGCTAGCTGGGATTAATGAGAAAGTCAAAGATGATGATGCCAAAGCAATACTTTTGAATAGTTTGCCTAAAAAATTTTCTGGAATGGTGTTTACATGTAAAGACCTTAAGGTCTATATGATCTAAATCTCTTCTTTTTTTAAACTATAAAATTCAAAACAACATCTTACACAATATAGACCCTAGAAAAGAAACATTCACTTATACTGAACTCCAAATTTCTTATAGATCATTCAAACATTCAATAGTGCTTACACAGATTCACTAGAAGTTGCGAATTCTGGAACCGATTTATATTTGGAAAACTGACATAAAATCTCTTAACAACAACAGTTGGGCTTACGAAACATAGAGTCTCTTAGCGACAACAACTTGAGCCTATAGATTTCTCAGAACTCAATATAGAATTTGAACTACAACAGCAAAGGTGATTCGTGGGGGTTTCAAACCATGATCAGTGACAATTTTGATCAACTGTTGAGGACTTTGGAGAAGTTGAAGCGCTCTACATGAGGTCTTACATGTTGTCATGATGGCATGAGTTCACAGGTACAAAAGATTGAAATGTTTAGGGACAACTGGGATAAGACCAGAGCAATACATGGTATATGATTGTACCCACAATTGCAACTTCAAAACAATGATGGCTTGAAGATTGCAAATGATGCCTTTTCCATGCACACCGTGAGGGTATTGCAGGGGACTCCTTAAAAGAGATTATCAAAGGATGCTGAAGATTTGGTGAAGAATTATGGCTCATTGCATCAAAGCATGATCCTGCCATCCTGCAGGGTAGAAGAAGATATACGAAATCATTCACTATGAATGATTAATACAGAGAACTTTTGAGTAGAAGTACGAGGAGAGAAAACTCAATCAGCAAGGGTAATGACAAGCAAGGGAAAATTGCCACCTCACTCATTAATAAGGAATCGATTACATGTCAATGGAAACAACATAAGATTAATATATACAAAAATCATAGTTGAAAAACGCGCGATAATATCGCGTGTAGCGCGATATATCGCGAGACACAAAGGGCAAAGATATTATTGCCGTTTAAATCGGTCCCGGTTTTTTCAAAATCGCGCACCGGTTTTTTCACAAAAAATCGCCTAAAAACCGCGATATATTGCCAAATGAATCGTTGAAATAGTCAACAGCAAAGCGTGTTTTGTTTT
>MU223914.1:86086-106623 GCA_018584345.1 Thuja plicata | reverse complement strand
TATGTGTGTGTTTTTAAGAATATATTAAGAAATTATATATTTTCAAATGTTCGATAAAAGTGCCGATTTATTGCCGATATTTTCGCCGAGATTTTGCCGAGAATGAGATTTTCAAAAAATTTGGGTCTGCTGAGATTTTGCCGAGACCGAGATTTTCAACCTTGACAAAAATGACTTAATTTATAATAACGCAGCAGCATTTATGGATAACAAAATATATAATATGCAATGGTTTTTTATTTTCAAAAGGGTTGATCTCCATTAAGAAAACATCAATTATTATAGTCATTAATATACAACAGTAAAGACAATCATAGTTCAAAACATCGTTATCAATAACTTATCACCAAAGGCAAATAAAAATATCGGCAAAATATCGGAGATAAATGAGCAACTTATCGACAAAATATCGGGGATTTAAAAAATTACTTAATTTTAATTAGAAATGCTTTTTTTTTGCATAATTCGGTGAGGAGATGCATCTAATGAGTCAGTACATGAGTAAACAAAACAAACAAGCCGAGTTTAGATATATTTAAATGTAAATAGGGTACAAAATGACATCCTCGTGGAATGTTGATGGCTGGTAGCCATAGCCAGATAGTCTGAACTCTAAAGAAAACTAAAAATAGCAAATTGTCTTTGTAAAACTATAAGTAAATACAAGTACAACATCAAAATGGTATACATCTTCCCCTTCCCCTTCCCAATAGCTCTAGTAAAAACTACTGGAGGGGTAGGAAGTCTAGTCCTAGAAGTTTGTTGTGCCTGTGTCTCCTCCCTCTACACAAATGGTTGTGACTCAACTTATATTATCAAACACAACAATAGGCATTTTATATCGACTACGTCATCCACCCCCCAAAATAAAAGTCATCTTCCAAACGACAAATATACATCAAGTAATATCCAAGAAAACTAATGACAAGAGTGTAGATAACAACTTGTACTGCACAAACTCAAAGTTGTAGTGCACTCCAAAAATAAAATGGGGGTCTCGGGGCAACACCCCAGCGGGGTCAAGGGGCAGCACCCCCAGCGGGGTTAAGAGGCAGCACCCCTTGTGGGGATTTGGGGGCAGCGCACACCATTTTCTTGATTTTTTAAGATGCTCTAGATCCCTGCAAATCACCTTTCTTTTCCTTGAAACCCTTTTTTTGTCCCCCAAACAACACTTGGTAACTTTAAAAATCTAAAATGAACTTAATTTGAGCCAGCAATCCCTATTAGCGGACTGCGGCCAATATTTAAACAACTTATCGTCAGTTTATCGACGATAATTTGTGATTTTATCTGCTATAAAATCACAACATATCGGCGATAAATTCGGCGATAAAGTTGTGTATTTTATCGCCCAGTCAAACTTATCGCGATAAAATGTTTTATCACTGGTATATCTGCGATATTTTAATCTATGAAGACAATACAATGATTGGTTAGTTTGTATTTTTCAAAAGGTAAGTCAGCCAATAAAGAGCAAGCCCAATAGACATTAACTTAGGGGTGCTATTCATGATTAAGTTCATGCATGGTTCATGAAAAGTTGTCATCTTAAGGAGCAATCGTAATAATCAAACTAATGTGCATAAAAATGAGTTACGATTCATTTTGAAGTTGTACATGAAATGAGCGATGAAGAAATATTAGTCTAAGTACAGTAACCATAAGGGACAACAGTTTGTTTAAGGCCATTGCTTCAGAGTAAAAGGACACCTCTCTTTATATAGTCACCACCCTCCATAGGAAGTGTGTTTTGGGTATAAAAAGGAGAAATCGTTGCAATATCTTTGAATAGGCTGGTAGTCACTGGAGCAGATTTGAGTGAACTATATTCAGAATTAATGAGGGAATAAAAAGGAGGTGAAAACATACAAAGCAAATCAAAGAAATTGGGAAAGGATATGACTAGAAAAGTACATTGTCGAAGGATTAGAATATATAATATATTTGATCACCATCATATATATATATATATTATATATATATATATTGGTTATTGTATACAATGAAAAAATATGTGAGACCAAAAAAAAAGAGATATTTTTCAATCACAAGAAGAATTTAAGTTGAGATATATAGCAGAATTGTAAGATGTCCATATGCGGAAATGAAGCATAGTGAAGAAAATAAACGAGAGATTTGAAGGCAAAATTGAGAAGGGTTCCGAAGCAGACTTGTGAAAGAATTTAATGCAAATTTTTGAAGGGATTTATTGCAGATCTATGAAAAAATTTATTGCAAGATTATGAAAGGAATTGCAACAGATAAAAATATATTATTGTAGCTGATATAAATATATTACAACATCAGATGTGAAGATATCCTACAGTAGACATAAGTATATTACAGGAATAGACATACAAAAATATTGTTGAGCAGATTTGAAGGATTGGATATGCATATCAAACCAGGAGATAGGAAGGGAAAAAGACAAATATGAGAGATAGGAAGACTCTTATCAGTACATTCATATGTTTAGCAATCTATTGGTGATATCAGGAATTGAGAATTGTAAGAATTTGGTTAATTGTCCTTGAACATTGATAGGGCATCCATAATAGAGGGGAAAAGGGTTGTAATTAAGGGAGAATCGTGAAGGGCACCCTATTGTAGTAGGAGTGAGGGAGAACCTCTATAAGGGCACCCTACTGCACTGTGATTAAGGGAGAACCGCTAAGGGCACCCTATTGCAAGCACCTTTCCAAGGCTGCAATAAAGGGAGAACCGCTATAAGGACACCCTATTGTACTGTGATTGAGGGAGAACCGCTATAAGGACACCCTACTGTACTGTGATTGAGGGAAAACCGCTATAATGACACCCTATTGTACTGTGATTGAGGGAGAACCGCTATAAGGACACCCTACTGTACTGTGATTGAGGGAGAATCGCTAAAGGCACCCTATTGCAAAAGTAGATGAGGGAAAAATGCTAAAGGCAACCTATTGTAGTAGCAAGTAAGGGAGAATTCCTATAAGGGCACCCTATTGCGTTGTGATTAAGGGAGAACAGCTAAGGGCACCCTACTGCAGCGACAGTTAAGGGAGAACCGCTATAAGAGCACCCTATTGTGCTGTGATTAAGGGAGAACCGCTAAGGGTACCCTATTGCATAAGTAGTTAAGGGAGAACTCCTACGGGCATCCTATTGTAGCGGCAGTTAAGCGAGAATCGCTATCAGGGCACCCTACTACAAGGTAGAGATCACATATCTCTGAAAGAGGACATTCTTGGTGAATGTTAAAAACAGAGAATTGCTTGAAGACATGCAATTTTTGGGAAGGGTGGATTGTGATGTCCCCTTTCAAGAATTGAATTTAATAATAATAAATACAATAATGATAAAATTAAAGTGAATAAATATATAAATAAATAATAATAGAATGTAATTATAATATAATTACAATATAAACGATAATTTTTAAAATAAAATAAAAAAATTTGCAGTCTTACCCCAAGTTTCCGGGATGAGGATGACGGGGGATGGGGGGACAAGTTTCCGGGACGACAATTTATTTTGCCAAGTTTCAGACGGCTATGTAAGTATAGGAAAATTTCAAAATATATAGGGAAATTTGCATATATGCATTCATTCATATGCAAGCATGGATACAACATGCCATTTAAACATCATAGAACCTTAACATACAACACTTCAATAGTCAAACTCAATACTCAATATGCATTCATAATTTGGAATTCATTTTCAATAGAAACAAGAACAATAACCCACCCTCCAAATTGAAGCACACTACTATCATTTACGTGTGATATAAATTATTGGTGTACACATTATAGGCATAGTGTAGCAGTTGCTTTCAAAGATAATCATTTGCACATTAGTGCCTGTACATGAAATAACGTTCCTATGAAATACTAACATGAGAAATCTTGGAAACTGTGTTGGAGTTGATTGTTGCAGGTTTGACATTGACTCTAGAAAGGGCTGCTACAGATAGTGGATCAAGTATATGTCTCCCAATGGTCTTCTCACTCTAGACCACATTCACCAATGATGTAAATTGGGGTTACACCATTACACCCCTAAAACTACACCTCCAGTTGATTGTAAGTGGACTGATATTAATACGAACATGTCTGCTATATAGTTCCAATCATGATATAGGTCTGCTATAGCAAGATGGTACCTTGATGCAATCTCCAATATTTAGCAAATCCTGCACAAAGGACCCAAATCAACACAAAACCAACCTAGCACTGATGTATTGCCACAAAATGACATAAAGATGCATGTTCCAGTCTGTAATGTACTTTTCATACTTTCCCAAAACTTTGCAAATAGTCTACTATATGATTCTGAGCATGTAGCATGACTGTAACAAATTCTTAATTTCATGATTCTTAATGTAATGTTGCCAAATACTAATCAGAGGACCCCAAATAGCAGGAATTAACTTCCAAACAATAATAAGCATAATAGGGCAAACTTGGAAGGAGGGGCCCACTTTAATATTATAAAAGAAAGTTTTATAAAAGAAAAATGTGTTTTTCTAAGTCCAGATGCAACCTTTCCTGTTGGGCGACGTCCTCAAGTTTTCAGGACATCCCCTGTCATTTTTTGAAAATCAGGGATGGGGTGGGTATGTCCCCTATATGTGCCCTCTTCTTGGAAATGTCCTCAGTACAGGGACGGGGGGTTTCAGGCTGGTGATGCGTCCCCGGGTAACATTGTAAATTTTTTAATTAATTAATTAATGAATAATAATATATATCATTGAAATAATCTCCCAAAGGGCACAACTATAGAAGGTAAAATGTATAAAGGGGGAATCAACGAAATAAAACTGAGAAAAAAATGCCAAAAAGGAATATTACAGAAGATCTATAAGTTTATGAATGTAGCGGATGACATTGATATAAAATATTGGAAGTATTATTGAGAAATATATATCATTTGTGAATTAGAGTATATTATATGGTGAAACGTCCATTCTAATAAACTCACACAATAGTATATAATTAGTGCAAGAAGTATATTCAAGCCGATATCCAAATTCCTGCGATACTTTACTGGATATCCAACAACGCTGGGAGTTTACAATGAGTGTTTTGATTTTTATATCGCTAGAGCCTAGCCGCATTGACTATGGACAGAGGTCCTAAAGACTAGCCTTCCTGTCAAGCTTGAAAGCAACGAATAGAAATGCACATCTCCAAATTGGCGTAATCCAATTCATGTTTGATGGGGAGAGGTTTGGATGCTGTGAGGATTAGTATCAGCATCGTGGATTAATACGTGTAGAAGTATAGGGTGATATTCTGTTCAAACATGTATGTCGAACTATTGTCGAAACTTGTAAATCAACTTACTCCACGATAAGAGAAGAACTCCAGATTGTGTGGGATCACGACCTTGGAGAAGGAAAAACTCGCATCTCGTTGGGTTTTGATAAATGTCATTGCTACATAGTAACTGCAAGAAGGAGAAGTTTGATACAGTGGTTGCTAGCCCATACCTTTGGACCATAACATATCACTCGGTGTCCTGTCAAGGATTGGAGCAATTAATTCCAATTAATATTATTGCCTTGTTGAGGAAGTTGACTTTGTCTACTACTCAGTAATTCTGAGCACGTGTTCTGTATTTATCATGGAAGGTAACGATAAGAGGCTATCATTTCAATCTAAAAGCAGTCAGGACTGGCGACTCCCAATGCCAATCCTCCATCAATATCTTCTTGAAGACCTTGGGAATTTGACGAGTTCATTCCTGTGCCACAGTTCACCTTTGTAAGCGCCATTGATATTGATTGCGAATGAGGTTAGGTGTTATCGTTTTGCATTGAACTTGTACAGGCTCTTTGTTGACAGTTCAAGGATTACCAAATCTAGCAAACAAGTATAATTGAAGTAGTTTGCTTAAGCAATTCTGCAATATGATTTAATAATAGAGCTATAATTGAATGAAAATTTGAGGTCAGATTTTTTAAGGGACATTATAAAGAAAGTCAAAGATGATGCCAAAGTAATACTTCTGAATAGTTTGCCTAAAACTATGCTTGGTTGGTGTTTACATGTAAAGACCTTAAGGTCTATATGATCTAAATCTCTTCTTTTCATAAACTATAAAATTCAAAACAACTGCTTACACAATATAGACCCAAGAAAATAAACATTCACTTATACTGAACTCCAAATTTCTTATAGATCATTCAAACATTCAATAGTGCTTACACAGATTCACTAGAAGTTGCAAATTGTTGAACTGATTTATTTGTGGAAAAATGACATAAAATCTGTTAACAACAACAGTTGGGCTTACAAAACATAGTCTCTTAACAACAACTTGAGCCTATAGATTTCTCGGAACTCGGTATAGAGTTTGAACAACAACTACAAAGGTGATTTGTGGGGATTTCAAACCATGATCAATGACAATTTGGATCAACAATTGACGACTTTGGAGAAGTCGAAGCATTCTACATGAGCTCTTACATGTTGTACATGATGGCACGGGTTTGCAGGTACAAATGATTGAAATGTTTAGGGACAATATGGACAAGACCAGAACAATACATGGTATATGATTGGTACCCACAATTGTGACTTCAAAACATTGATGGCTTCAAGATTGCAAATGATGCCTTTGTCATGCGCACCATAAGGGTATTACTGGGGACTCCTCAAGAGATTATAAAGGATGTTGAAGATCTAGTAAAGAAATATGGCTCATGGTACACTCAACTCCCCAAGTTCACTTATATTAGAAGATTAGGAAGTACATGTCCAAAGAAGCTTCCAAGGTTTTGACCAAACAAACTGGTGATAATGGAGGTTGCAAGGCAGTTGCTGACATGCGATAAGATCATGAAGCATAAACACAAACCATCAAGAAGTTAGCAATAGGCAAGAGAGTCAATGCAACAAGAAGAGCAAAAGTAGTGATAAGGTTTCGCAAACAAAGGGAACTAAAAGGAAAGAAGGTACAAGACAAGAACCACCATAGAAGAACCAAAAATCAGAGGCAACTAATACTTCCTTGAGGCAAGTGAATGTGACATCCACAATAGAGAATGAAGTGCCAGTTGAGGTTTCGATGGAATCAGAAGCAAGTAAAAGTTAAAGTTTCAACTATTCTCGCTTAAGTCAAAATGAGCAAGAGGTAGACTCTCCTCCCCAAAAAGTTGAAGATCATCAAGAGGAGCAACATAATGTGATCTATATCAAGGACATTCTAGAGGATGGTGAAGTGCAACTTCAAGATGGAGAAGCCAATGAAGATGTCAATATGGAAGCCCAAAATAAGAATCCAGAGGAAGAAAATCAGAAAGATGAACTAAGAGAATTCATTGCGGTGCATGGTTGTTAGAACAAATGAAGAAAAGAGAAGTGATAGTTACATAGCCAGTCAAAACCATTAAGAACCTTTTGGCAAAGGATGGACAAGAGAAAGAGAAAAGGCCATCCAAGATACTTTAAAAGATCACAAAGAACAATTTAGGTGTACGCACAGTTCATGTTGTTTTCCCAAGGGTGGATAAAGCTAGAGAAGATATGCTCCTGCAGGACTATGACATTGTAGAGCATGACTTGAGGCCAACGACCAAGAAGCATGTAGTTGAAGAGGCTTATGGATCTATTCAAGTCCTCGAAGAAAGATTGAACAAGGAAGTTGAGAAGAAAAAGGAAATACAAGGAAGAGGCCAGACAATTGAAAGAGTACAGCAGGCAAGTTGATCAAACATTTCTCCCTCTAGTCACTTTTCCAGGGGATCAATGGATGGATTGGAAGGAATAGAATTGGTAGGGCAGGAACCAAAGAAGTGGGTTGCTGGAACTCTTGAGGAAGCAAATAGGTTTGTTAAAATTTTTATCAAGACTTATGTTGCCATGCTTTCTGTCCAATAAAGAATTTAGGGAGTATTGAAGGATTGTGAAGAATTTCTCCCAAGTAATGAAAAGACTCTCTCTTGACTGTAAGCAATAATGAAACTACCACAACACATATTGATAAAGACCCAAGTGTTGAAAAAGGGACAAGAGGTCGACTTTCAAGGATGGCATCAAGCATTATCACTAAGGAATGAGATCCTCAAGCAAGTGGAATTTGATTTCTCAACAATGGATATTGTTCAAGAGATCAAAAATGACATCCTTACTTATGTGAGATCTATGTTCAAGTTAGAAGTTGGAGGATAATGCAAAGCTAAGTATGGATCAATTGCAAGGAAAAATGAAAGACATCTACTTCATAGAAGCAAATCCACTCATGCTAGAGCATTTGGAAAAGGCTACAACATTTTTGAATTTCATGGCTATCTGCAATGCTGCTGACTGGAAGAAGACACGTGACGCTTGTGCAATTGATTTGGAATATCATGAATACAGGGTTAGATTTGTGCCAAGTATCCCTATGGATGAGCTCAATGAAATTATGTCTAGGTTCTTTGAATATGCAAAAAAAAGAAAAGGATAAGGAGAACAATTACCTAGAAAGGGGAACGATTACCTAGATGATGAGTTGTTGTAAGCCTATGTAGCATTGAATTTTCTGATTGGTCTATTGATTGGTTTCTTTTTTCTATTGGTTTCTACCTAACATATTTTCTCATTGGTTCATAAAAGCAATGTAATTTTCCCATTGACCCACAAGATGGTGCTTTTATGTAATTGGGTTAGCATTTAATATTTGTAGCTGGTAGTTACATTAGGGCTTTGTTTGATAAGTCTGGGCCATAGATCTCAAATTAATCTTGGCCATTGATCTCAAATTAATCCTTGCCATTCATTGTAATTGAGCTCCCTATATAAGGCTCGCTCCTCTCATTTGTAAGGGAGATTGTTGCTAATATGCTGCGAAATTTGCTCCTTATTCATTGTTGTCTTTGCATAGTTAATACTTGTGACCTTTTTGGATTATTTCATGGTTTCCTAGATTCCTCATTTAGTTTAAAGTTGCTTAAGTTGATTAAGAGATAGAATAGTTTAAGTGAAGTAGTTGGATAGGTTGTTAGATGATGGAAGATTTTGTTGTTGTTGAATGCATGGTGAAACTAATGTCCTTAATACGTATCTTTTGGTTTTTATTGATTGCAAACAACAGTGCTAGGTTAGTCTTGGTATGATTGCAAGCACTTCACTTCAATTACTTGATCATCATTGATTTACATTACTTATGGTTTTGATGAGTATTGGCAATTTGAACATAATACTTGCATCCATTGAAGATTGCACCCTCCTATGCATAGTTGACTAGGCAAAGCTAGGACTGGTTTGGTCTCACCACAACATCAACATTGTCTTGCATTAGTGGAAGTAAAAGTAGTCTAGATTTCTAAACCCATATCCCATTTGCACTTTATTTCAAATAGAAGTTAGAAATAGTTGATGCACCCATATTGCCATATCATTCGCAAGTTGAATTGATAAGTCGAAGTGAGCTAGCGTAAGTCCCCTTGCATAACCAGCATAAATCAAGCCAAACGAGTTCATCCACACTAAAGGCGTCGCCTCTATGATCTTCAATGCAATCTTAGCATATGTAGTGATTTTCATCAAGAGAGGATAGAGTGTTTTGGCACTTTGTGTTGGTGTGGTCATAAAACATCCATCAACAGGTAGATAACATTGCATAGTAGTTGGGATCCATCATCATAATAATTTTGCATCTTTGTATAATAATCTACTCCCTAAGTTGTATTTAAGGGGGGTGTTCGTATGAATAAGGTTTTGGACCGAGAAAGGTCTTGTACATACTGTTTTTGCTAGCTCGTAGTGGGTGACTTTTTCACAACTTAAGTTTACTTAGATCCTGGGTGTCCTTCGAGAAGATTAGTTTGTTGTCACATGATATTATCTTATCTCAGGACAACTACTTTTAGTTACCTAGGTCGACACTTTATTTGTTCCATTGCATAGGATTATGACACATGTCAACGTCTTGTCTAATCCTTCCTCTCATTTTGCCTTTAAAAGCAAGGTCTCTCATGTACATTTTCATGTCCATTGTAATATTCAATAGATCTTGCATTGTTGAAGCAAGCTGTTCTTGTCATTGTCTCTTGTGGAAGTTATTTTGGTCTTACAGGGATCCTGGGGGTGTCCTAGAGTCATCTATCTATTCCAATATATTTTTGGAAGGACTTTTTAATGCAATTGCCACCTTATCTGTCTTTGAACAAGCCATTTGCTGTTTTTTTGGATATTGTTTTGTGTTTGAATGTCACCTTTTACTTTCACTTGCTAATCTCGTTTTCTTCAATCCTTAGCCATTTTCTTTTTTTAAATAGCTTTCCACTGCTGTAGTCAACTGTGCGTAGAGGTGGGTGCTTATTCATAATAATGCAATCATGAATAATCTACAAAGCTGTTTTTTTGAAATATCAGACCACTACATGACATTTTTACAACTTGTCTGAAAATAATTATAACTGATATGGACTTGAAATACAAATGATAACTAATCAATGACAAAAACCGCTATCAAGTTTCAGTTTTGGATGGCTACAATATGTTCTTTATTTTCTGTAGTTTTTTGCATAACAGAAGTTAAAAAATGTAATCTTCTATGAAATTCAGATCACCACACTATACTTTGCTTGGTTTATGGAATGATAATATCTATATGTAAACAGGGATATGTATTTACTCTATATGCATCTCTATAAAGATTTCCTTATGGCTTACTATGGGGATTATGTATTAACCTAACTCCATACATGTTGGTATTCTTAAATCAATTCCAGATATGTTCAATATTAGTCTCTGAGCAAATTCAAGCAGGAAAAGTAGCTTTGGGTGATCGGACAGAAGAAACATCCAATGCAGTCATTATTGATGGAAAAGCACTCGGGTTTGTCCTTTCAGATGAAAACTTGAAGAAGACATTTTTAACATTATCCCTCCAATGTGATTCAGTGATTTGCTGTCGGGTGTCCCCTAAACAGAAAGCACTTGTCACAGAACTTGTCCGTAAAGATGGCAACCAGATTTGTTTATCGATTGGTGATGGTGCAAATGATGTTGGTATGATCCAAAAAGCAAACATTGGTGTTGGAATTAGTGGTGTTGAAGGACAACAGGTTCTTCCTTGTCCCATATACATTTTCTTGAGAACTTTCATTTTTCCATAGATTAGGTTGAGGATCCACATCGATACAGATTTAGTGGATTGCTTTCATTTTTCCATTGTTACATACACAAAATTTCTTTAATCTTCAAAACTTAGATAAATTCAGTTTATAAAGCTCTACTTTTGGGGAGCTGTAATTTTTGTTTGAGGCAAGAGTAATTCTTGAGGAACTGATAGTGTTGCTCTTCGATATTAGTGCAGTTGATATCATAAGTGAAAAAGGACTTGGTATATATTTTCTTTTATCATGCAGGCAACTATGGCAGCAGACTTTTCCATGGCACAGTTCCGCTTTCTTGAACGTCTTCTTTTAGTCCATGGTGCCTGGTGCTATACTCGAATCTCATTCCTGGTATATAAAAATGCTAGTTTTATGTTAATTCTTCCTACTAAAAATCACATTGAGCTCCTTTAGATCAAGCCTTGAAAAATGACAGATAAAATAAAATAAAATTTGTTCTCAACTCTTTAGACAGAATTTGATCCAGCAACTTCATCATTTTTCCTTGCAGATAAAATACTTTCTCTACAAGAACATTATATTTGGGTTTTCCATTTTCTTCTGGAATGCGATAACAATGTTTTCAGGACAGTCAGTATATGCAGATTGGTTTTTATCATTGTACAATCCACTCTTCACTGCATTTCCTGTTGGTGTTGTGGCTATTTTTGACCAAGATGTGAATTCAGTTTATCGGTTACAGTTTCCACGTCTGTATAGGCAGGTAGATTTGCAATGCTGATAAGGACAGTTTGAAACTGGCCATGTTTTAAAGTCTTCTAGTGGTCTCTATTTTCAAAATGGATTTTTGATAGCTTTCAATTTCTATTCTCTTTCTACACATTTGTTTATCAAGTTTTGAAAACATTTACTTGGTGAAAAATAGGCTAGTATTTACAAAGCTATATTATATACTTTGATTATTTTGATCTTACATCTTAACATGTTTGTCTGCAATAACCCTCTCTCAGTTCAGTTTTAATCCCACTTGGACATGCAGGGCCAAAGAAATCAGTCTTTCACTGCCTGGAAAATAACTTCATGGTTCTTCAATGGTATTATTCAGGCAGGCACTGATCCCATAATAACTCAAGGGCAGGGTATTCTAGACAATCAGTTAATAGGGATATCATTGTGTAATTTCTTCCCTTCAGCTATGATTTCCACTGAGTTCCCGGCTTCAATATTCACTTGTTCATGTTCTTATAGACTCTAATTGAGCTTGTTATTATGGCAGGCACTTCTCTCTTTTTTTGTCGTTCTTCTCAGCTATTCAAATTATTCAGATCGGCAAAATGGCCAAATGATTGATATGTACTCAGTTGGGACAACAATGTTCACCTCCATTGTACTAATTGTGAATCTCCAGATGGCACTTTCAATCCAGGTGTCCTTTTTTCTTTGCCTAAATAACATCAAAATATTTTTGAACTGCAATGAGCTTGGCATTCTACAAAGAGAACTACTTGGAAATATTAAGTGGATCTGGTATCATAGTTAAGATGTTGAACCAATACCTCGGTGTTATAATTTACTAGTTTTTGTACTGAAGCTCAATGTTTAACATCACCATAATTAGTATTTTATATTTGTGTGATCATCATCTTTCTAGGGAATGAGTAACTTCTTAGAAGAGGGAAAATGAACTTCTAGTCTTTCCTCTAGATACAGTCAATTGCTTAGTATGAGAATGAAATTTGTAAGTTACTAAGTGTACCTTTTTGAAGCAAGTTCTACGTCTTCCATCTGTAGTTGGAAGTTTCAGCTTCTAATCGAGTTCAATCTGAAAGAATTTCAGTTTGGTAGATCCTAGTTTCTCTTCTTAATAGTCGGGTACCTATGGCAAGGAAGTTTTCTGAACATATTCATCTAATCTACTAATTAAAACCTATTTTTAACAAAGGAATAAGAGTGTGTTTTTGTATTATTCTCACAAATTTGAACCCAAATTTTACCATATTCCTCTTGTGTAATTTTGTCTAGCACTTTAGCCAACTTTTGGAGCAAGATAACGATTGTAAGAACCCTCTTTGGTTCTAACTTTGACAAGCACTGAATTGTTTCAATTTTGGTTGTTTGTTTTGATGAATGAATGTGGTATGTTTGCAATGTTTGATATGACAATATAATGTAGCTGTTATTAAAATTTTGCTACTCTAGCATTTTTGTTGTAAAAGATACATTTTGAATCATTTGACCTTATTTAATGATTTGCAAACAGCAAAGACAAATACACTTGTGAAATTTCTAGAAGAATCATTTCATTTGCATTGAACAATGATAAAATGACATTTTTGAGTTCACTCATTCGAAAAACATAAATGCATGTATTTATTCAGACCAGTTCAAATTGAAAACCTCACACAAGCCGTGAGTATAGCCTATCATTTCTCCTATAGATTTAAAACAGAATTAAAAGACAGAATAGGAAGAAATAGGTTAAGGTTAACCAGTCATTGCCTGTTGCTTTGACCGGTTATAACTGGTGAAGTTGGCTGGTCTTGAGTCTGTTCCGTCTTTGCAAGTCTCCCGCCAAGCCCCTGAATCCTGCAAAATTGAAAAGGCAATGACGTTAGATCCCATGCGGATCTAAGCAATGACTGGTTGTCAAAATCTACTTCATGCTTATGCTGCAAATTTAATGCTGTCCTAAATCGGAAAGAGAAAACATCAGAGTACTAAAAGTGCTTGTGAGAAAGGAATTTTATGCTAACGTGTTTGTTCCATGTGCAGGAAAATAATTATTTCAATGTATATGTGCCCCTAACCGAGGCTCCCTTTGGGTATGAGCCCGACATATGCATTAGAATAATTGCTTTAACAGATATCAAGATAAAGCAGAAATATATTGTATTAAAGGGACATGTTTATTCATGACATTGAAACCTTTTACAATAAAGCATGTTACAGTATGATTTAAATCAGCATGAGATATTAAAGGGACGGTTTTGATACTTGAAACCTTTTATTTTATATTACCAGACGATGTTGTAACAATTGATATTTTTCAGCCAACAGAAAGTTAAAACCACAAAGAAGATGCAAATTGTAGTGGTTGAAATTTCCAGTCTCAACACATTTACCCAAATACAGAAGTTCAAGGCATTTTCAGTATAAGCTAAAGCATAAAGAACTCTATCATCTAGGATAGGAAATGTGGATGGCATACAGGTAAGTCAACTAGAGCTCATGAATAACAATGGAAAACAAGAGAATGCTGGAAGAAGTCATTGTATAGTATCAGAATCAGCCGCATCAAGCAATCTGGATTTTTGAGCATGTTATCAGAATAATTCACTCAAGGTTAAATAAAAGATTCTAACAGTAGTATCAAGCAGTTTCTAGGCATGTAGAGGCAGTGATTGCAGAAGTCTCTGACCTGTTTCATATGGTTGTCTGAGAAGTTTGCAAGAAACAAGGACCTGAGCTTTACCGGTTTTACAAAGGAAGTGGTTCTTGAAATGTGCATCCTGAATGGTCTAATAAAGAGATTCAAAAGCCATGAGAAGGACGAGACTTTTACCTTCAAGAACTTTGAGGGAGCAAATTACAGTACCAGCTAAAAGGTTAGAATGAGAGTGGAAAAGGAGACTATTATACAGAGTCACTATTTTTGCACAGAAATAACTGATGTTGATTAAAAAAAAAAGGGGTTGCAGAAGTTCTTCTTAGTAAAGAGGATGTGACTGAGATGACATGGGACATGGAAATGGCAGAGAAAACAATTTACTCCAGACATTTCAGTGAGAATGTATCTGATATTAGGGATGTGGGCACCAAACAATAAGATTCAACAGGATTCCGTAATAACAAATAATACCCATGTAATGTTTTCAATCTAAACACAGCGATTATCAGCAGATACCATGGAAAACAGGAAAATGCTGTTTCTTACAAGTCCGCAATAGTCATGACGTATAATGAAGCAGTAATAGTGAAACTTTCAGTATTCACGGTAGTCCTAGAATGAAGAAACTCCAGACCAGTTGAATCTGTATCCTAAACAATTTGTATAAAACCTCATTTCAAGTTTCAATGAAATGAAAGTAAGTAAGCGTTTTCACGTTTTCTTTCAGATGGGAAAAGCCTTATAATTTATGCAAAAATGGAGTGTTCTTAAGTTCAAACAGCATGTTCAAGTTCTGTAAAACAAAAGAGAAAAGATGCAGTTTTTGACAGCAACAGAGTAAAGCAACAGAGGAAAACGTCAACATTTAAAACGAAATGGAGACCTCTTCATGGCGGCCAGACATTTAAGAGAAAAGGTTATTAAAAGTGAAGACATTGCATAAGATAAATGCAGTATTTCATACCTGAGTTTCAAGCATTCTTTCTTGCATTTAAAAGTTGGAGATCTCTTCATGTCGGCCACATAGAACAGAAGCGATCAAATGAAGTGGAAGTCATCAAGTCTAAGTGCAGGTTATCCCCAAACATGGCGGCTGAAACAACGTTTGTCCTTCTCTCATGGCGGAGCATAGGGTTTCAAAACCCTATTCAAGCGGCGGCTCCCCATTTTCTCCAAGATGTCAAATGCAAATGACAAGGCGTAAATGCTTTGTTTTACTTTAGGGTTGAAGTTTTATTCAACATTTCATATCTTTTGACATCCGATAGCTTGTGTTTTGTATCGGATTTATTTTCAGCTTAAAGACTTATGAACCAAAGTAAAATTAACTCACTCTCCAATATTAAACATTAGGTAATATAATAGTATATTACTTTTCCTAAGTATTATATTATTATATTATCTAATATTTAATGTTGAGTTAATTTTATTTCCTTTAAATTACAATATTGTATTACTAATATTTAATTGATAATATTATAAATCAATTAATTATTAAGTAAAGTGCAAATTTGGTTAAAAAGTCAAAGTCTTTTTTTTGAAAATGGAGAGATAAGGGTGTATTTAATGACTTGTAAGACTTCTTCTTGGGATTTATGGCGGTTTGGAGACATAAGGAGAGCATATAGGGCTGGTGGAGCAGATTTATGAACTTCTTGAGTTCTTATAGGACTTATGGGTCGGATTTGACTTTGTCTTGACAGTTGAGAGGTCTTTATGGCCTTTTAGAGCCTTTTGAGGGCAGTTTTGGTGAGTCACTTGGGTGGTTTATGACTTAGTGGAGTTTTTTTCAGAGGTGGGGCTTTATTTCCGGGGTTAACAGGTCCTCTTTTCTAGGCTATTTTCTGGCATCCGACCCAAGGATTGGGATTGTACTTAGTGAAGTTTGTAGCTCTTTTTGGAGTTAGTTCTAATTATGCAGAGGAGGGCTTTTGTGACATTGTTTTTGTCCTTAGCAATTTTATGCAGAATTTGTATCTCATTTTAGAAACTGAATATATTGACAGCATTTTTGGAGCATATTTCTATCGATTTCAGGCCTTCTTTCTTTCTATAGCTATGTGTCAAATTGCATGATTGATAAGAATAGTGAGTTTATAACTCCTTGATATTTTGTCTTAGCCTTTACCTTGTTGCAGGAGTGTATGTTGTGTGCAAGTTGTAATTTGTGTCTAAAATTCATAGGATTTTCATGTGAAGAGTTTTATCTTCCTTGTTAATTCGGTAAAGGACCTTATTATGAAATATTGATGCACACCTCTACAGAATAGAAGTGATTTATTCTCAGTGGTAGAATTTGCAGTTTTCAAAATAGGGTCATTATCTTCTTAAGTTTCTTCACTCTTTGGTGAATCACCTGGTTTACATATTTAATTTTCAGTCATAGGTTCATTTCAGTAACTTCTATCTCTTTCCCTACAAGGTTTAAGTTAGTTTTCAAGAGCTATAAGTGATCACCAAATAGGAACCGGCCTAGAATCCGGAGGTTTCATTTCTAGTTATGCATTTCCCACATGCAGAAATGAATCCCATGTTAGGCAGAATTGTTGAATTTGTGTAGTTTAACAGGGTGCAAATTCTAAGCCTTAACAGTAGCAAATAAAAGATATTGCAATAATAATATTCCAACTCAAATATGAAATTGCATTGGAAATGCACAGCTGAAAATTCCAGATTTTTATACCAGCTTGAGTACTCAAACTTTTAACAATATATTAACAACCCAATTCATTAAATAACCTCTATCTAAAACAACAATACCCAGAAAATCTAGGAGTTACAATTAATGAACTCACAGGTAATACATGCCTGGAAACCCTCTAAAAGGATGAAAAACAACAGATGAATTCTTCAATAAACAAATACTTGTAATCTGATTTATAATTGTACCCATAATATCTTTACAATCTGCAGTTGATAAACCTTCAAACGCATGTTCAAACCCTCGTCTAAAATCTTCAAAGCTTCACCAATTAAGCTCAAACATGACTTCTGTATAAAGCCATCACCGGATTGCACAATTAGTTGGATATTTCACCAATTCAAAGTGCTGAAGCCTATGTAGAATTTACAATTCCACCATGCTGAAATTCTTCAAACCCTTGTTTCTTCACTTCACCCAAATCAACAAAAAACAAATGCACAATAAAATGATTTGTTTTTTGGCACAAGCATTGCTTTTATAATAATAAAAGATATTTTCTTCAAGACACCAAAAGAAAATAGCTTCTCTCACACACTTTTCATTAAAGAGCCTTCATCAATACACTTTTCAATTAGTAGTCTTCATTTAATAACTTTGAATTAATAATAAATAACTCCAAAGTTAAAAGCTTCATGAAGACACTTTTCACTTAAAAGGCTTCTTCAACACACCTTTCACTTAAAAGCATTACTTTTAAGACTCCCATGTGAATTAATGATTAAATAACCACTAAAATAATAAAACTCCCAAAATACTTATCCTTTAAGTATGTCGTCTCAAACAGGAGTCACACCTAATATTTCCCCACGTGACCAAATGCACTTTCCAAAAATAGAAAGGGTCCTTCTCGATCAACCTCAAACTTACTATAGATAGTAGTATATGAAACTGAGCCCAAACAAAGTCCAATCTGAGCCAAACGAAGACCAAACTGGAACCTGCTAAATTGGGAACATTACAACGATTCATTGCAGGTTTGTTTGCTTTACAGATTTGTGTTGGGTCAAGGATTGTTTTTCATGATTACATTAAGTATACAATTCCATATGTATATAATGAACATAAACCAAACCTAAGTTGCCGAATTGTGCTATAAGGGCCACCAATTTCAGGAACAAAACGTACTCAAAACAAAATTCAAATTGAAACGCCTGTGGAGTTTAGATTTTTACTCGCTGAAATGATTCTAGAAAAAGTGAAACGTTTCTGGTCGTTTCCAACCATGACTTTGCGAACCTTGCTTGATTGTTGACAGATTCCAATCATGACATAGCAATTGACTTTGCAAAACCTTAAACACAACCTATATTCTTTGCACCACATTTTAATTTGCCATTTTATTTTACTGACGATTTCTTCTATGATAGTGTCTCCAAAGACAGCGACCTAAAAAGCTCACTATTGTGTCGGCATTGCTCTACATCAAACAAAAAGAACCTGGAAGAAACAAAGGCAACCAATTAGTCTCGTTTCCTTTGCATTTCACCTTTTATTTTTTTTGTCGGTTTCCTTTGCATTTTGACTCAAAAAAAACTAGGAAGAATCCAAAAAAATGATAAAACCTTGTTTGATTGTTTTTTGTGTGCGCTTGTAGTTGTTTTCTTTGTTCACTTGTTTTCTTTAGTCTATACAATGTATTAGTCTATTAGAATTTTAATTAATGTATTTATTATTTTTATTTATTATTATTTTATATATTTTATTGCTTTATTGATTTCAACAACAAGAATTCTAAATAGATTAATTATTATAAGCTAAATTATTATTTTTGTATCCCTGTTTTGTAATTTTATTACTGTTTAAAATTTTAATTGTAAATTAAGTACATTAATTATTATAATGTTATTAATAAAATTAGAAAACATGTTTAGAGGTTATTATTTATTAATCAATTATTTAAATTGTATGCCTAATTTTTTTTTCAAACTTATCTTTACCAATTGCACACCTATTGCAGATAGAGAAACTGCCATAAAACTTCACCATGGCAGCTAGCTCTAATTCCATTGGCCGTCCTACATTCATCGCTGACCCAACTGTTAGAATGTGAAGTTGATGTTATTAATGTTGTTGTCATTGATGTCAACATAGTCTTGGTGGTATTGGTAGTTGTACCGATAGTATGTGTGTCTTGGTAGAAGTGTTCATCGAATGATGTGCTTCAGATATCTATCCTTATCCTTTTCGGTGTTCATTCTACGTTGTGTGTAACATATGGTGGATCGATTGTTTGGGGTCGATACTACTTGGGGCGTATTTGTGTTTTGGTCCTAGCTGTTATTATGTAACGTGTTCATCATGTTTGTTGGTACCGATGGCTTTGGAGAAGGTGTTGTGTGTTGGCATGCGCGAGGTGAGTTGTATTGGTCGAGGTGGTCCACATTTCATTCCTTACCACCGCGGGAATGTCTTGGTGGGACGTATTTCAAATTGTTTTGGCCGACATGGTTGCTGGCATCAAGCAGTATAAGAAGAGCAAGGATTTTTGTTGTTTGCATGGCTTATGTATTGCTTGTATGTGAAGAGATTGCGAATCTATTTCGGGAGATCTGTGTATTGGTCATGTGCGCAACAAAGTGTTGGTGATAGTGATCTCAGTGGTGGATTCAACCTCTTTTCATACGCTTTGGCAGTGAGCCACTTTGCATTGGCAGTGAGCCTCTTTGCATTGGCAGTGAGCCTATTCATATTTAAGGGTAGTTAGCCCGACCTTCAATGAGCACAACCGACAGTGAGCCTCTGTACAAATCACCTTAACCAGTGTCACCCTAGCAGGTGTTTTTCATTTCTATGAGAATTAGCGTCTCTGTGGTTTTTCCCAATTTGGGTTTTCCACGTAAATCTTGGTGTTCTCTATGTCAGTGTTCTTGTGTTTCATGTTTACATTTTTTTGTGGATGTTTTAAGTACTTAACCGATAGATCAAAATTTTTTGTTGTTTAATAGTTTACCAATAGAGAAAAAGTTTTGTAAAGTGTGTGGGAATAACTGATTCATCCCCCTCTTAGTTATTCAACCTGTTTAACAATTGGTATCTGTTACCTATTTTAGCATCATGCTAAAATTGGTAAAGTTTAGACTGCATTGGTGAAAGGTACTTCTGATGCATTTAAAAATTGAAACATTCGTGATTAATTACTGTATGCTGAATGAAAAGTACAGAGAAAGAGAAAAAATTATTTAATATACGACAACATTATTTACAAATAAATTCTAAGTGTATTTGCAATCAAGAGTTCTTATTCATTCACAAAAGAAATATACATAATGGGTCCCACACAAGCTATGGGATAGCTCTTAAAAAATAATGCAGGAAATAGAAGGAATATGCATATGTACAGAAGTCAAGAAAGGAGATAGGGGTCAATTCCATCATTGCCTGCATGGAATGAT
>MU223914.1:15735-78489 GCA_018584345.1 Thuja plicata | reverse complement strand
AGGAAAATGAAATACATACCTGGAATGAAGAAGATATGAAGGCAAAACCTCCTCTTGCAACTCCAAAATGCAATCTTTCCTCACTGTTGTTGCTGCTCTATGTTTTCCTCTTCCTCTTAGCAACTTTCATAAAACTACAAATGAGAAGAAGACTTACACTTTTAGTGTTTTAATGGTCAAAATAGGGTTTACATTATTTTATTATAAGCTAGAAGCCACGTGGGGCCCACACAGTCTAATAAATTTTTTTTTAAAATGTCTTTTTTTGCTTTAAGCGCCATCCAAGTGCCGGCTGGAAAATAGGGGACGGGAATCAATACAGGGGACGGACGAGAGACGGCCACGCCGTCCCCGGTACTGATTCCTGTCCCCAAATTTCAGATGGTCTAAAAATTGTCATTTTGGGGACGGTCCCCGATTTGGCCTGTTTGGGGACGGCTTGGGGGACGGTAAAAATCCGTTCCCGCGTCTCCGTTCCGTCCCCTGTATGGGAACGGGTCCAAAAACCCTGTGGAACATAGTAAAGAACAGTTATTTGGCACCCTGACCGCATTTGAGCTAAGGAAGTTTGGGAGAGAGAAGAGTAGATCAAAGACAACTTTCAAGGCAACTAAAGTAGATCAAGACCTTGATGGTGATGATGAAGAAGAATTTGAAGCAAACTTTGCAAGAACACTGAAGAAAGGTACCAGCAAGTACAAAGGTATGTTACCTCTAAAATGTTTCAGATTTGGCAAAATTGGTCATTTGGCTACTAGATGTCTAGAGAAGGGTCCTAGACAAAAGTTTAAGAAGTTCAATAAGAAGGCTTATTATGTAAATGAAGATGCTAGTATTTTAGAATGTTGAGTCGGAAATACAAGATTGTTTGTTTTATGGTGAAGAAGACAAGAAACAGGAAATTGATATTTCTAACATCTCTGTTGAGGCTGATGATGACGTTAAAACTGCTTTATATGTTAGAAGAAAGAAAAATGAATGGTTAATCGACAGTGGTTGTTCTCATCATATGACTGGAGATAAGAGCAAGTTTGTTTCACTTGACAAATATGATGGTGCTCTGTTACATTTGGTGATGATGAGGCTTCTTACATTGTCGGTAGAGGATCTATTACTTTTGATGGAAAGAATAACACTGACAATCTCTATTATGTGAAGGGTTTATATCACAATCTTTTGAGTGTTGGAAAGATGTGTGAGAATGGATATCATGTTATTTTCAAGAATGAAGGATGTGAGATTCAAAAGAGATTTGGAGATATGATTGCAATTGGAAAAAGGACGGGAAAAAACATGTACCAACTTGAGGGAGCTTCGGAAGGATGCTATTTTCTATCTCAGACCAATGACAGTTGGCTTTGGCAGCGGAGGATGTGTCAGATAAACTTCGATAATTTGGTAAGAATAAGTTCATCTCGATCATTAAGAGACTTACCTAGATTATGCAAACCAGATAATTTGATCTATAAAGGATGTCAAGAAGGAAAACATAGGAGAGAATCATTCAAAGCAAAAGAATACTCATCTACTGGTTTACTAGAGTTAGTGCACACCGATATTTGTGTTCCTACTAGAACAAGAAGTTTTCAAGGTGAGAGATACTTTATACTTTTCATTGATGACTATTTAAGATTGACTTGGGTTGCATTTCTTAGAGAAAAATCAGAAGCATTTGAGAAGTGTAAAATATTCAAGGCTAGAGTTGAAAAGGAATGTGGTAGAAGAATTAAATGCTTAAGATCTGACAAAGGAAGAGAATTTACTTATGATATGTTTGAAAGTTACTGTGAGAAACATGGCATTAAGAGACAATTTTGAGCAGCTAGAACACCACAACAGAATAGTGTAGAGGAAAGGATGAATCAGACAATTCAGGAGGCAACAAGAACAATGTTGAAGGAAGCAAGTTTACGGGAAATCTACTGGAGAGAAGCAGTACATACTGCTATGTACACACTGAATAGTGTTATGTACCAAAAGAAATATGGAAAGACATCATATGAGTTATGGCATGGGAGAGCACCTACAGTTAAGTATTTCAAAATCTTTGAAAGCAAATGTTACATTCAGAAAGATAAGATAATCTTGGCAATTTTGACAATAGAGCAAATGAAGGTACATTTTTGGGGATACTCTACAAGAAGCAAGGCTTGCCTGTGTTACAACAAAAGATTGAATAAAATTGTGGAAAGTTTGAATGTGAAGGTTGATGAAGATTTTTAGAAGGCTCGTGAGAGATGTATTGATTATGATTGTGATACAGAGGACAGATTAAAGGACATGAAAAAAGAAGAGACTGAACCGACACCGACATCTACAACTAAGAAACCAATGTATGTACAGAAAAATCAGATTATTGGTGATAAGAACAGAGGAGTTGTTACTAGAAGTAGAGCAACACAAGATCATGCTTTGTTGTGTCTACTTTCGGAGATTCAACCTGAATCTGTAAAAGAATTGTGCAATGATTTGAATTGGGTAAATGCAATGAAGGAAGAGCTTGATCAGATTGAGAAGAATTAGACCTGGGAACTTGTGCCCAGACTGACATATAAGAATGTGATTGGAACTAAATGGATGTACCGAAAAAAGTTAGATGAAAATGGTAAGGTAATAAGGAACAAAGCAAGGTTAGTATGCAAGAGTTACACTCAGATTGAAGGGATTGATTTCAAGGAGACTTATGCTCCAATTGCTCGAATGGAGGCAATTCAAATATTCCTAGCTTTTGCAACACATGAGGATTTTAAAGTTTATTAGATGGATGTGAAGTCAACATTTTTGAATGGACAGCTAAAGGAAGAGGCTTACATTGAGCAACCGGAAGATTTCAGATCAGAAGAACCAAAAGTTGTATGTACATTGAAGAGGGTACTGTATGATTTGAAGCAGGCACTGAGAGCCTTGTATAGCTGACTGGATAGATATTTGATTGGACAGAAGTTTAAGAAAGGTTCTGCAGACAACAATCTGTATTACAAGAAAGATTCAGATCAAATCCTGATTGTTGTTGTGTATGTTGATGATATTATTTTTGGAGGCAAGAATGACTTGTGCAAGAGATTTGCAGAGGAAATGCAGAAAGAATTTGAGATGTCTATAATAGAGGAGTTGAATTTCTTTCTTGGATTGCAGGTAAATCAGAGCAGTAAAGACATTTTCATTTCTCAGTCTAAGTATGTCAAGGAATTATTGAAGAAGTTTGGGTTGGAAAATTCCAAACCCGTTTGTATTCCAATTGTTACCGGCTGTATGTTAACTAAGGAGGATGAGTCACCGAAGGCATATGCAAGTACAAATCAATGATTGGTGGATTGTTGTACCTAACTCCTACTAGACCAGACATTATGTATGCAGTATGTTTAGCAGCCAGATTTCAACAAAAACCAAAAGAATCACATGTATGGCAGTGAAAAGAATTTTCATATATTTGAAAGGGACAAAAGAGTTTGGTTTATGGTATCCGAAAGGTGCAGATTTCAGGCTAACAACTGATACTGATGTAGATTGGGCAGGATGTTTGGATAACCAAAGAAGTACCAGTGGTAGAGCTTACTTTGTTGGCTCCCGGTTAGTTGCTTGGTCAAGCAAGAAGTAGTATTTTGTAACTTTATCAACAACTAAATCAGAATATATTGTAGCATCCTCATGTTGTACTCAGGTTTTATGGGTGAAATAGACTTTAAAGGATATAGGTGTTACTTTTGAAGAGCCAATTTTGATGATGTGTGATAATACCGGTGCTATAAGTATTACCAAGAATCCAATACAACATTGTAGAACAAAGCATATATCTATCAGGTATCATTTTATCAGAGAAGATGTTGGATGGTGTAGTAAAGTTTGAGTATGTACCCAAAAAAGAGCAGATAGTAGGTATATTCACAAAACCTTTGTGCAAGGGTACTTTTGAGTATCTGAGGGGCAAGTTGGGGGTTCTGCCCCTTGTGTTCACTAAATGCACTAGTGTGTGCACTGGTCCAATAATTTGCAAGATTATTCCTTTCTGGATCAGTGACTGGCGGCTTCTGTAATGTCTTCAATTTAGCAAGTTCCAAGAATATTCAGAGGTTAGCTCATCATTGCGAGCTCCATGAGCTAACGCCTTGATTTGAGGCTCTTAGTCGACTTACTATTTTTAGTAAGTCAATGATGGTGGTTTCCATTTCTGGCAAGCACCTAGGCACTATATTCAGTCAGTGATGATATTGGAACTTTCAGTGGTATATATTGTGTTTAAGTTATAAATTGCTTTTGGGCACTAGTGGGGGTATTAATCATTAATTCACATGGAATATAATCCTAAGTCTTAAAAGAAATACTTTTAAGTGAAAGGTGTGTTGAAGAAGCCTTTTAAGTGAAAAGTGTCTTCATTAAGCTTTTAGCTTTGGAGTTATTCATTATTAATTCAAAGTTATTAAATGAAGGTTTTAATTGAAAAGTGTATTGATGAAGGCTCTTTAGTGAAAAGTGTGTGAGAGAAGCTATTTGCCTTTGGTGTCTTGAAGAAGATATCTTTTATTATTATAAAAGCAATGCTTGTGCAAAAAAAAAATCATTCTATTGTGCATTTGCTTTTGTTGATTTGGATGAAGTGAAGAAACAAGGGCTTGAAGAATTTCAGCATGGTGGAATGGTGAATTTTACACAGGCTTCAAAACTTTGAATTGGTGAAACATCCAACTAATTGTGCAATCCAGCAATGGCTTTATGCAGAAGCCATGTTTGAGCTTAATTGGTGAAGTTTTGAAGATTTTGAATGAGGGTTTGAGCATGTGTTTGAAGGTTTATCAGTTGCAAATCCTAAATATATTATTGTTGCAATTATAAAATCAGATTACAAGCATTTGTTGTTGAAGAATTCATTTTCTGCTGTTATTCATTCTTTTAGAGGGTTTCCAAGCATGTATTACCTATGAGTTCATTAATTGTAACTCCTAGATTTTCTGGGTATTATTGTTTTAGATAGTAGGGGTTATTTAATGAATTGGGTTGTTATTATCTTGTGAAAAATTTGAGTATTCAAGCTGGTATAAAATTTTGAAATTTTCAACTGTGTATTTTCAATGCAATTTCATATTTGAGTTGGAAAATTAGTATTGTAGTATCTTCTATTTTGTTGCATTATATTGTTGTATCGAACATTGCAAATATATCAAAAACACATCAATTGCAGCATACCAAACCATAACAAATCAAACAGGAACTCAAAACAGCAAGCTCAGACAATGTTTGCTAAGTTTTTGACGAAACGTCAGGGCATTATTAAATCATAAAATACAGTGGTAAAGTTAGAACCGACAGGGGTTCTTATAGTGGTATCAGAGCTTGCCTACAAAGTGTTTGACAAATTGTCAAACATCCAAAATTAAACCACAGACCAGCGTTGTCAGAGTTAGAACCTGCAAGGGGTTCGTTTTTACTGTGGTATCATAGCTTGCCTGCAAAGTGTTTGACCAAATGTCAAACACCCAAAATGAAACCACAGTCCAGTGTTGTGAGAGTTAAAACCGGTTGGGGTTCTTACAGTGGTATCAGAGCGGTTCCCTGCAATCCTGTTGGGGGTGGAAATCATTGAGCTCACACATTTGTTTTGAGTGACCAACACTCTTGCAGTTGTTACAGTTATGGAAAAATCCAGGAAATCAATTAAATAGGGAAACCAGTTGAACAATATGACTAATCTCAAAAAGAAAACAATTGCCATGATGAAAGAAATGGAGAAACTGAGGCAAACTCAGGAAAGGCTAAATGTGAAACTCTCAGATCTGACAACTGTTGATAAGGCAACAAAAATTTTGGTTTCCTTTTTCAATAAGTCCTCTTCACAAAAAACACAGGAGAGACACAAGATCTTTATAGGTGAGGCATCCAAAAATCTTTACAATGAATTTTCAATATCTCCTGATCATTGTGGAGACGATCCTGTACTTAGTGGGTCAGCCACTAGTCCTATTTGCACACATGATGTTGGAGACTCTTTACAAGGACATGTGGATGTGACTGACTTGTTGGCGGGCAGTGGTACTGAGTCTCAATATCTTGAGCATATCAGAGTTAGTGTCACGGAATAGGCTGATGACATGGTCACCACCATTGATGACAGCTTTACATCAGTTGGTAGTAGTACTAGTGTTACAAGGTTTGATTTTCAGGACAACAGTCCCTTATGTCAGCCTGTTGATGATGCTGTGGATAGTGTGTGCGAAAGATGTTGTCGATGCCACTATGGATTCTGATTTTTTAGATGATGGTGTTGTCTTTGAGGACTACGAGGAGGATATGAGCTCTGACAACTCTGATTTTATAGCAGCAGTCATAGTGTTGGGTCAGTGCAGGAGACAACAGTCTTCTCCTGTATAGAGGATGTGAGCATGGAGCTACCCAGTGATGATACTCATGGTTTGAGTGTTACGGAGGAGTCAAGTGATGTAGATTCATGCCCTAGTGTTGTTGATTCACATGATGAAATTGACTCATGTATGCAGCAGGAGATAGTAGAGGGGTCTCAGTTAGACGATGCTAATACTAGCATTGTGGATACCTTTGATGTTTGGTACGAGGATGATGTGTGCTGCAGTGAGTCTGGTTTTTTATTCCAGACATTGAGTGTTGACTCAGAGTTGTCATCTGATAGTGATGGGTCCCAGGATCCTATTTCACAGGTACTCACAAATGAGGATGAGGAAGCAGATGTGTGCCAGGAGTTTGATACAACAGTGGCTTCCACTTCTTTAGAGGAGGTATTTGTAGAGGTACCCAGTGGCAGTACCTCGTTGGTGGACATGTATAGGGGCCATCCAACAATCCAGCAATGGCTTTATACAGAAGCCATGTTTGAGCTTAATTGGTGAAGTTTTGAAGATTTTGAATGAGGGTTTGGGTATGTGTTTGAAGGTTTACCAGCTGCAGATCCTAAATATATAATTGTTGCAATTATAAATCAGATTACAAGCATTTGTTGTTGAAGAATTCATCTGCTGCTGTTATTCATTCTTTCAGAGGGTTTCCAGGCATGTATTACCTGTGAGTTCATTAATTGTAATTCCTAGATTTTCTGGGTATTATTGTTTTAGATAATAGGGGTTATTTAATGAACTGGGTTGTCATTATTTTGTGAAAATTCTGAGTATTCAAGCTGGTATAAAAATCTGGAATTTTCAGCTATGTATTTTCAATACAATTTTAGATTTGAGTTGGAAAATTATTATTGCAATATCTTCTATTTTGCTGCATTATATTGTTATATCGAACACTGCAAATATATCAAAAAAACATCAATTGCAGCATACCAAACCATAACAAATCAAACAGGAACTCAAATCAGCAAGCTCAGACATTGTTTGCTAAGTGTTTGACGAAATTTCAAGGCACTATTAAATCATAAAATATAGTGGTAAAGTTAGAACTAGCAGGGGTTTTACAGTGGTATCAGAGCTTGCCTACAAAGTGTTTGACAATTTGTCAAACATCCAAAATTAAACCACAGTCCAAAGTTGTCAGAGTTAGAACCTGCAAGGGGTTCTTACAGCTTCCTTTCAGGGGGAGAAGAGTAAATTTCTAAAGGGGAGTTTGGCCCTTTGTCATTGTTGTCAAAGGGGGAGAAAGTTAGAGAAGTTTGGAGAACAGTGAACTTTGATGCTAATATCGGTTTATGTGTACCTATAGTCTTGGTGTTATTGGTAGTTGTACCGATAGTATGTGTCTCGGTATAAGTTTTCACCAAAAGATATGCTTTAGATATCTATCCTTATCGTTTTCAATGTTGGTTGTATGTTGTTTGTAACATATGGTGGATCGATTGTTGGGGTCGATCCTATTTGGGGCGCGTTCGTGTTTCGGTCCTAGTTGTTATTATGTTATGTGTTCATCATGTCCGTTGGTACCAATGGATTTGGAGAAGTTGTGTGTTGGCCTGCGCGAGACGAGTGTATTGGTCGAGGTGGTCCACATTTCATTCCTTACCACTACGGGAATGTCTTGGTGGGACCTATTTCAAATTGTTTTGGCCGACATGGTTGATGGTATCAAGCAGTATAAGAAGAGAAAGGATTTTTGTTGTTTGCATGGCTTATGTATTGCTTGTATGCAAAATAATTGCGAATCTGTTTCAAGAGATCTGTGTATTATTCATGTGCATGACAGAGTGTTGGTGACACTGATCTCAGTGGTGGATTCAATCTCTTTTCATATGCTTTGGCAGTGAGCCTCTTTGTATTGGTAGTGAGCCTATTCATATTTAAGGGTAGTTAGCCTAACTTGTAGTGAGTACAACCGGCAGTGAGCCTTTGTACAAATCACCTTAACCAGTGTCACCCTAGCAGGTGTTTTTAATTTCATGAGAATTAGCTTCTCCACGATTTTTCTCAGTTTGGGTTTTCCACATAAACCTTGGTGTTCTCTGTGTCGGTATTCCTATGTTTTCATGTTGACATTTTTCTATGGATGTTTTAAGTACTTAACGGATAGATCAAAAGTTATTGTTGTTGTTAAATAGTTTGCTAACAAAGCAAAAGTTTTGTAAAGTGTGTGCGAATAACTGATTCGCCCCCCTCTCAGTTATTCAACATGTTGAACACCGACTTCCCCGCTATGGTGGCATGTATAAATATTTGAGCACGTTTGAGGTGGGGAGACATGTATTTTGATATGTCTCAGGTGTGGGACATAGTATAGAAGTTCCTATAGTTAGGTGAAAGGACATTTGTGTGGAATTCTTGGAAAAGGAATCAAAGCATGTCCAGGAAAAAAAAGGTGCACCTAAACCATCTTCTAAAGTAGTAGAATATATCAAGGAACAAGAGAAAGCAAATGCAATGTTTGAAAGTAGATTGGAGCATCTATTGAATAAAGGAAGGGGCTCATGGAGGCCACCTGCTTCATCATCTCATACACATAGTGGTGCTCCTGATATTCAAGTAGAAAGCCTTCCATATTTGAGAAGAAATGAAGATGAGGATATTATTCCAAAGAGAGCAAAAAGACCATTGGAAAGGATATTTAAAAAATGATGCCAGAGACATTGATGACCAATCCATTGCTAGGTGCCTCTATGAAAACGGTTTATCATTCAGTATTGTTCTATCACCATATTGGGAAGACATGGTAAAAGAAATAAATGAAGTTCCAAACGTGTATAGGAGCCCAGGTTATAAAAAGGTGCGTAGCATTTTATTGTCAAAGGAGGTCAAATATATAGAAACTTCATTAGCTCCCATTAAGGCCTTTGAAAGAAACAAGTGTCTATTATTTCAAATGGGTGGAAGGATGCAAAAACTAGACCTCTTTATTAGCGTGATTGTTGTTTTCCCTAAGGGACAATGTTTCTAAAAGTCTAAGTTCCCGGGTGCTCTCTACTTGCCCCTGGATCCGGATTCAGATTCTATCAGATCCAAAATTGGACGCTGATCCGCAGGGATCCTCACAGGGATCGTTACAACTCCCTGTGGATGCGCATCCAACGCATCCACAGGGAGTTGTAACGCTCCTTGCGAGGATCCTCGAGCATCCGGCTGCCCAGAAAATAAAAAATGTCAAAAAAGCAATGTAAAATTTTAAAAATGACTTAAATCATGTGCTAAAAACATTTTTCATTGTTTTTTTTCCTCTAAACCCTAAAACGACCCTAAAAGAGGTCATTCAATGTTTTAGCATATCATTTTGTTTTCTGTTTTGCTCTCTTCTCATTTGGTCTCCATTTTGGCATTTCGAAGGGCAGGTGATTATTTTTGAAGAGGATTGTTCATGGGATGCCAGATTGCTTCCACAAAGGAGATCTAAGCATCTAAGGTAAGCATTTGACCCTATTCTTGAGTCTTTTAATGATTTTTTTAAAGATTTTGATTATTTTTTTCAAGTTTGGGATGAAATTTTTCAATTTTTTCATTTTAAAAAAAAATTAAAGAAACAAGTTTAGCTCTTTGTTTTAATATTTTTGTATCTTTTTTTGTAGTTGTATGCTTGAATTTCTTAGTTTTTTTCTAATTTAAATTTATTTAATTTCTTATAATAGCAAGAAATCAGATTGCAAGAATGACCAATAGTGAAAGTTGAGTGGGAGCGCAATAGGATCTCCTTTATGGAAACATACTACAAGAATTTCACAAATGGTAGGTGGTGGGTCATATAAATGGAAGTGTAATATATGTGATAGTAAACCATTTAATAGCTCATAGTCTCGAGTTAAACTTCACTGTATGGGCCCTGCTGGTAAAGGAATGAGAATGTGGAAAGGCAAAGAGAGGAAGGGGATGTCTGCTGCAAAAATAAAAAAATATGTAAAAGAACAAGAAGAGACTGATAGATTGGTTAAAAGATCAAAACAAACTTCTTATGTTGGTCCATCCGGAAAGAAAAAGATGGAGTTACCCACTGAAACAGTTGCACCCTCAAAACATCTATTCTTGCCTATACCAGAAGCGGAAGATGAAGAAGTAGAAATTAGCACCCGCAAAAGAGGTCCTTTGGACACAACATTTAAAATGGAGGCAAGCAACATTGCTAATCAAGCCATTGGATGTTGCTCTATGCCAATGGTCTTCCTTTCAACTTGGTGAGATCACTATTGGAAGGAGATGGTGGTGACCATCAATAGTGCACCGATTGACGCAAGTCCTGGGTATGAAAAAGTGCGTACCACCATATTGCAAAAAGAGAGGACTTCAATAGAGAGATCTCTTCAACCAATTAGAGGTTCATGGATTACATTGGGTGTTTCTATTGTTTGTTTTGGATGGAAAGACACTAGAAACCATCCATTGATTAATGTTATTGCAGTGTCCTCCAAAGGGGCAATGATTTTGAGGGCAGATGATTGTGAAGGGGAAGTGAAAGATGCACAGTTCATTTCCAGAATTCTCATTGAGTCCATAGAGATGGTGGGTAGTGAGAATGTGGTCTAGGTAATCATAGGCAATGCAAAATATTGTAGGGGTGCGGGTGTTTTGGTTGAGGGCCAATATGACCACATTGTTTGGACACCATGCATCGTACACTCCCTCAACTTGGCGATGCAACAAATTGGCACTCAAATAGAGTGGGTGAAACAAATATACCAAGAGGGGGAGGATATCCAGATGTTTGTGACGAACCACCAAATGTCACAATCTATATTCAAAGCTTTCTTGAAATTGTAGTTGTTGAAGGTAATTACGAAATTTAATTAATTAATTTAATTTAATAAATTGTCATGTTCAATCATCAAATTGTATATAAATTTGCTTAATATTTATTGACATTGTTTTTAACTTACTTAGGTTGTTGAGACCCAATTTGCATCTCTTACTATTGTTATGAGACGACTTCTCAAGGTGCAAGAGGCATTGAGCCAAATGGTTCTTTCCAACCGATGGGGTGTATGGAAATTTTCACATTCAGAGAGTTAATTGGTCTTGGATGACAGTTGGTGGAATTGTGTGCAATATGTATTAGATTTCATTGAGCCTATCATGACTATCCTCCAATTTGTTAATACAGATGCATCTTGTCTGGGGGATGTCTATGATGGCATGGACACAATGGTAGAGAAGGTAAAAATTGCAATACAAAAACATGAGAATGACCTCATAGAATGTGAAACCTTATGCAATAAGGTGGAAACAATCATTCATCATCGTTGGGAAAAGATGACCACCTCATTGCTCCTCCTTGCATATGCCCTATCTCTGAGGTACTATAGCAAGAAAGTACTTTCTATGCCATAGGGATTAGCACCATATAAAGATGAAGAAGTTGCTAATGGGTGCACGAAAGCTTTTCAAAGACTCTTCCTAGATGAAGATGTGCAGCAAAGTGTTAGGATAGAATTTGGCTTGTTTGCCTCAGGAAGAAATCATAGTGCAAGAGCTATTAATGACCAATACGACATGGAAGCTATCACATGGTGGTACCTCCATGGTCAACCATATAAGTATCTACAACCTCTTGCAATCAAGATCCTCTCATAAGTAAGTTTTTTTTTACCACTTGTATTCTACAATTTAGCACTTACATTCTTTAATTTACTTTGTATTTTTATTTTTAATTTTGTGAACACTATCCACGTTGCAGGTTCTTTTGCCGCTGAATGGAATTGGAATACATACTCCTTTATCCACTCAGTGAAGCGTAACCGGTTGGGCTTAAAAAAAGCTGAAGACTTGGTTTATATTCATTGCAACTCACGTCTTCTCACGTAAGGATCCAAACTACAAGGATGCGGCAGGAGAGCTTTAGGATGTAGCCCCTGAGTGTGAGGATCCTACTAGACTCACTATAGATTATGATGATGATGATTACATCCCGACACATGGTGCATCTAGTGCAAGTGGAACCGCTTTGGGTTCAAATGATCTTGAACTTGTAGCAGCTAAAGATGAAGATGATTTTTTTGAGAATCCTTATGATTCTGATTAGTGAATTCTGATTGATGAACATTGAATCATGAACTACATTTTGATTTTGTAATTGTAATGATTTTCTGATTTTCATTGGAATCGTGAACATAGACATATATGATATGGCTTATTTGAATATTTGTGAACTATCAATTGGCATTTAATATTTATCTTGATCAATGATGAAGTATCATACTATCAAATGATTTAATTATGTATATTTCTTGCTTTTTTTGTATATATATATATATATATATATATATATATACATATATATAAACGCACCCAATACCCCCCAAAAAAAATTCTTGCATCCATGTACTGGATTCTTGTACCCGCACCCGCATCCACATCCGCACCTGAATTGGTAACTAAGCTAAAAGTTGTTGATTGTGAGGGAAAGTGAAGAATGCACAAGTTATTGTTGACATCCTTTTATAGTGCATTATTGAAGTAGGTCCTCACAATGTTGTCCAAATTATAAGGAACAATGCAAAGAATTGTGGAGAAGCCGGTATGTTAGTTGAGACACAATTCCCACATATGTTTTGGACACCTTGTGCCGTGCATTCACTCAACCTCATGCTACAAAAATTGGGTACAAAAATACCACAAAGATTTAATCAAAGAAGTCTATGCTGAAGCTGAACAGATTTAAATTTTCATTAAAAAAGACCACATTTCACAAGCTATTTTTAGATTGTTCTCGCAGCTAGAGCTATCGAAGGTAACTTTCAGATTTCAAACAATCCATTTTTTATTTTATGTTTTACGTAAGTTATTTACTTTAAAAAAATTATATATATACATTCTTATTTATGTTTAATATTTTTTTTTAAAATAGGTTGGTGAGATTAGATTTGCATCCAATATAATCATCTTGAGAGGACTTGTGAAGGTTTGATAGGCACTTTCTTCTATGTTCATCAGCCAAGCATCGACCATATGGAGGCAATACAATACTGAGATGGCAGCAAATATAAAGCAAAAGATTCTAGATGACACTTGGTGTGATCATGCACATAATGTCCCCAAAATTTTTAAAAGTGACTTAGCTAAATTAATTAATTAAGTTGTCCTAAAATTAATTTAATATCACAAGGACGACTTTCATTAATTAGTTTAATTATAAAATAAAGTAAAAAATAATAAAATAATATCAAGGTCAAAATGTTTACAAAACAATAACCTAAATGAACAAATAACCTCAGTACAAAACTTTGATAAAATCCTTTTTCAATTTAATTAATAAAATTACAGAGGCTGAAGAGATACTTCAGCCAGAATAAATTTTGATAGTGGCATCAATTCCAGATATTTGACGAAGCATAGCACAGCAAAAAGCGAAAATTGGAACAGACGGAACATACCAACTGTATATTCCAAATTCCTGGATTAAGTCTTGTCTTTTCAGATGGGCGCTTCAATTTAAATTATTCATAATTTGTATGTATGATTCCTTGCAATTGGACATAATAACACATGGAATCACCTATCATACCCATTTGGTTTACGCTTATACAAAATTACATAGTGAACTACACCTGCAAAAGGATTCAATTCCACAAGGGACCCATGTGCCACCTCAGATGCACTGGAGAAACAAATATCACTAGCAATTGAATAGGAAATACAGTTCTCAGTTGAACGTCTCTTATATTGTGCACTCTAATTATTTTTTCCATTCATCTTATATTAGTCCGGGGATTATCTCACACATAGGTACTTCCCTATACTTCCATTCCCAAACTTTTAAGACATTGATCCCTCTTGTATTATGTCCTTCAGATATATCCTGGGATCCAAATCACATTTACTGCACACAACTCCTCATCTTCTTAGTATTACAGTAATTTGAGTTGTTGACATTAGTCTCCTATTATTGGTTTGTTTTGAATGGTCCTATCCAACTTTGCGTTCTTGGGCTCATAACAACAAATACTAAAAGTTGAATGCACCAATATAAAATGGAATTTGTCCTCCAGTTTGGGAATACTAATGCTAATATAAGGGTGTACCGTGTATTATTATTTGAGGACATCACATCTAGTATCTCATAGAATATCAGTTCCCTTTTGTCTATTTTATTTGCAGTGTTTAGGGTTACACTTGAATTGCATATTGATTTTATTTATAGAAATATAAGTTGAAACTAATTCAAGTTACTTTACTCTCTGATATCTGGTAAGAAATTATTATGTGTCGTCATCAGCATATAAGGACAATTGGATTTTGTCTCAAAATATTCTTTGCTTGGGTTAGGAAGCTTCTCACTTGATGCAGCAATGTAGGGCTAACCTGACTTATCAGATTGTTTTTCTATTGAGATCCTTGCTGATCCTCCTAGGTTTCCAAAGTGCTTCAGTGGAAATGTTCATTCAGAATTCTTAAGACCTTATTACCTTAGCAACATAACAATCCTTTCTCATTTTCCTTTTAGAGTCATTAGCTATTTAAATTTTATTCTCTTCTTTATGATCATTAATTGCCTTGCACATCATGAAAATACTTGTTACTTTTCAGTCATCAGTACTAATATGAAGTATTTTGTTTCAGTTCTGGACTTGGATTCACCATGTGGCCATTTGGGGAGAAATTTTAATATGGCTCATATTTTTGGTATCCACGGGACAGCTACCAGTCAAGCTTTCAGGCCAACTTCAGAGGCTATTTGTTTCTATAATGGCACCGACTCCTAGTTTTTATATAATTGCTCTCATGGGAACTACACTTGCACTGCTACCAAGTTTTGCATTTACATATTTTTTCAGGTCCGTAGGAAATACAACATCCATTGTTTTGGTGCACGAAGTGTTTTTCATTTTTCAGATAGACATTATATTATGTCCAACTAATAATGGTCTTTTATACCTTGTGCAGAAATTTCTATCCTGAGGATTATCAAATTGTCCAAGAGATTGAAAGAAAAGATAGAAGTCGCAGCTTCCACAAAAGTGTTTCAATGTTTGGTGGGAAAAACTCTTTTGATCTAGGATTGGAACTTACACAACCAAATAGTTTGAGTACAGCCCCAAGGGATGCAAAGTATGGTATCTCAAGCAGTAAGTATGAAATCCCTTACATGATTAGGTCTTACTGGCTTTATGAAATTATTCTCTATACTGTTAGTGTTTCTCCAAATTTCAGGGAAGGGGGATGCAGGAACAGGAGGACACATTTAAGAGTTGGTGAAAACTTTCCAAATTTTTGTGGTGGGTGTACAAGAATTAAAATACTATATAAAAATAAATATTTGAATATTAAATTCAAAAAGTAAAAAAATCATTTAAACTAAAAGAAGCTGAAATTTCTAAGAATATGTCATGTCCCATTTCTGAATAAGATCTAATAACAATAGATAATGATTATAAAATTAAAATATTAAAATTACTAATAATAATAACAATATTAAAGTATAAAAATAAATAATAATAAAATATAATTATAAATAGATAATCAATAGCCAATATAATATATATAAATAAACAATAATATTACAATAAATAAATCGAATATATCAAATATTAAAGTATGTAAATAAATAATAATAAAATATAATTATAAATAGATAATCAATATCCACTATAATTATATATAAATAAACAATAATATTACAATACATAAATCGAATATATCAAATATTATATATTTTATACATATCAATGTTAAAAATCTGAAATTTATATTATAATACAACTCTGAAATATAAAAAAATATATACCACTAAAATATATACTAAATATTAAATATTATAATAATATACTACATATATTATAATATATACTAATATACTAAGTATTATATCATGTTGAATATATTAACCAAAGCGAATTCGCGACTAATAAGTCGCGACTCCCTGAAATACGGGAGTCCCAACCTCTGAGGATAGGTTGTCCTCCCCTCCCCACGCAGGTATAAAGGGGTAGTAGAAAACAAGAAGGAAAAGAAAGGATGGAAAACACGGGGATCATCATCGATCAGCACGAAAATATACAGTCCGCAAACAAATAATGCAATCAGCATTCGATACATAATACAATTAGTAAACACACCATACGGGATAGGGGAATTGCGTTTGCAATCAGCGAGCCGAGCCATAATACCAGCAAAAGAATTATTAATACTTTGGTCAATTTGTAACAGAATTTATTCATCAGCGGAAATAAGTAGAAAGGAAGGCGGAATATTAGTCAGCAACCAAGCTATCTCGTCCATCATCAATAAAATATCTTTCCTTATCTTTTCTACTGCATATTCGTTGGAGATTGCTCAAGCGAAGCTGCAGACACTTTGCCTCAAACGCATAGAGTACAAGTACTACAAATCAAAGCAACATCCTTTTTGAATTACTATAAGCATCAGATATACAAGCCAGCATTCAGAACAGTATAACCCAAAGGATAGCATTCATATACACTATAGATGCGATGATATTGATGTAACCTTGATCTTGCATAATCTCAGATTCTTAGAGGAAACATAAGGCATAATCAGGATTTATCTTAGACTTTAGATTATATCACACTCATTGAACAAGGAAACCACCATCATTATACAAGTCTGTTGAAAATATAATTCTTGCATAAAATTAAGGGAATTAAATTTGTACTTGCAAGTGCTTAGAGGAAGAAATCTCTTGCAATTTAGAGAAACCCGTCTGAAATTCATAGGACCGGAAAGTGGACATTACAGAATAATTTGATCCATGATCCAGCATTGAATGACATGATCATAATGATTATGACTAGTTCAAATACAAAGTGTTGCAAGTAGGCGGCAATCCATTATCTAATAATTTATTTGCTAGTATGTCAAAAGAAGCAGAAATCTTTGAAAATTGCAGTTGACCATTTCTCCCCCCATAATGAGTTTTCCTTTGAAAAATGTGAGTTCATGCATAAAATTGGTTAAATTCTAAACCTATATTTTTTGAGCCAAAAAAGCATGTTTAAATAAAGCAGAAATCTCTAAAAAAATGCAATTTATTATTTGTCATTTCCCAATGAGGTTCCCTCGAAAAAATTGCAAGTTTTTACATAAAATCCATCAAATGCGGACCCAATATGTTTTGGTCTTAAAATGATGTGTTTTTTTGTCAAAAAGTAGGGTTTTTCTTATTTCGTAACAAATTTTTTTCTAGTGTTTCCCCTAATCCAAACAATAACATGTTTTTTTCCTTAACACTATCATTCTTTTCTTGATGTTCTCCCAAACCCTTACCCCAATAAAATGAACTAGGATATAGAAGTGGTCCTAATTGGCTTAAGGAGATCCTTGAAAAGACCAAAAGAGGGTCAATGGTGCGTGGTTGGTAGATATGAACAAAGGCACCTTCCTAGCATCCTCCATTACCTATTTGATCCAATCAAAATTTTCAGTCCTTGATTCCAGTGTTCATTGCATGTTAAAAATATAGGGTAAAATATGTGTGCCTACAAGTAGCCTAAGCAAATCAATCCATGAGGCTTCATGAATAAGATTTATTAATTACTTGAAGGCATTTGCTTTTGATGCAAAGTTGACTTTATAATAAATTAATTAACTCCAACTTTGGCGCTAACTCTCATAATACGATTAATAACCATTAATGATGCCTTTTTAATGTCCCAAGTTGACTTAGGAGAATAAATAAATAGGCCCCCATAATATAATATACATTTAATGCACCTTATAAGTCGATTGGCCCCTTTTAATTAATAACTTTATATCATAACTTTTTATAATAACTTTATCATTAATAAAGTGACTTTATAATGATAAATATTACCCATGTGCTCATTAAAAATCACTCCACTAGGCCAACTTCGATGAAAGAGTCAATCACTATGTAGACCATGAGTTTGGGTGCCCTGCTAGATATAGAAACTCCTCAACATTGACTTATATAAATAATAAGTCTCTAAATAACTGCTCCAATCAATGATACCCAATCTCAACACTGCCACCCAATTGTTCAGGTGCCCTGCTAATGATAGAAACTTTGATTTTTCTGAAATAGACACTTACTATAAATAGTAAGTGTGTCAAATTGATCCCAACAAAGAGCAATCCTGAACACCCCTATCCTCTGGAGTGGGAATTGGCCTTTGGTGCTGCCAATGGAGACCCTCTAAGCATCTGACTTAGCTTACGAGGGCCACTGATAGGCTAATCCAAACCACCAACCATAGTTAGCTAAAAAGGGGACATTTCACTATCACTCCATTTTTTGTAGGTCAACGATAGGATTAGGGGACTCATTCTAAGGGTCATAGAGCATTGCAGGGGCTCTATGAGCCGTTTTGAGTTTTTAGACTACAATTCCTACTTTTTAGGGAGGTCTCCTATTTTTTAGGGAGAACTAACAATTGACTGGATGACCACCCGATGGACTACAAAGAAGTACAAGATCCTCTTGAGCATTTTCTAGTGTTTGGATCGAGGTTCCTATTTTTAGGGCGAGAGCCTATTTTTTAGGAGGAACTGCCAATTAGCTTGCAGAGTTCAATCAACATCAAAGATCACAGTGCTTCAAACGGAATTCACATTTGAGCCTAGAATTGTATTTTATGAATAAATAAGGAAATATTAAAATATTTCCTAAGTTATGGATTGAAATAAATTAATATCAATGTGATCTTATAATCATTTTATATTAAAATAAGTTATAATAATTTGGCCCTCTTCCATGAGCACCTAGTCATGAAATATTTTAAATAAAACTTGGGGAGCTTTATAATAATAAAATATTCCCCATAATGATCAATTTTCTTATGAGGGGATGAAGTTTTATTTAAAATTAATAAAATAAAGGTGGAAACCCTAATTGAGGTCGATGGCCATGGAGAAAGAATAAAAAGGCTTTTGGTGGCTCATTTTCATCGTCCAAATTTCATAATTTTTATCTAAAGAATTTGAGGAGAGCTCTTGACAGGGTTTTCAACAGATCGTGATCTCAAGAACTAAAACTCTTGATATTTACCAGCCTGGATGTTCCTCTAGAGTGTTAGTGAATTGAAATTTATTGGTTCTATCAGCTAATTATAGAAGAGCTGTTGAATTCTTGTAAGAATATATGAAAGGGGATTGAATAGATCACAGAGGTTGCAGTTTGAATTAGATAAGATGCAATATAATAAATTTATTAATGTCCAACAAGAGATGAACAAGGGTCTAGGGAATGGGAAATGTACAGCAAAAGGAGCAGCAAACCAGCGGACCACAAAACAGTGGCCGAGAAAGAAAGCAAGAACAAGAAATACAAAAGAGAGCAAGAAACATGAAGTGAAAGGAGAAAGCACACAGAAAGGACTAAGGGTCCTTTTCAGGTGAAAAGAAATCCAAAACAGAAGTATAATGGTCCAGGTGAGCAGGAGCCCTGAGTCGTCGTTGTGAACTGTTGGAGATGTGTCACTGACGGGTAGAGGTGCTGCGGGGTCTCACCGATCTAGAGTGACTGGTAGTGGAGGCATCATGAGGCCTCTTCAATCCCCGTAATGGAGATGAGGGTAAGAAGAAGGCAAAATTGAAGACCATTCTATTCCTAGGCATGGTCGTACATCACCAGGCAGAGCTGGCGTCATGTATTCAAAGGGAATCTGCATTGTTTTAGACTGGTTTTGGGCAAATTTGATGTGTTTATTCCAGATTGGTGGTTGAGAATTTATGATTGCAAACTTTGTGGTGTGTTTCAACTAGCCACAACGTTTAGGCCAAACCCTTGACTTCATTGCTGGTCGTACAACCTACAGCAGTTGCTTGTGTCAGCATTACCAGGGAAGATTATAGTAGATCTGTAGTGGATTGTGCCCATATTTATGTCTCAGTCAATCATTCAAATTAGGAAATTAATACAAGTTTATCAGGCTTCAACTTATTCAAATTTTATCCTGGTATGATTTTGTGTATGATGTATTTGGGTGATAATAAAAAGGGATAAAATTATTGTGAGATTTAAGTCTGAAACATTTCCATCAGAAGTATATGTATTTTTGAATGATTTGAAGTAATGAGTGTGAACAACCTTTATATTTAGTTATTCCTTGAATCTTTGCTTTCATTTCTATGTGCTCTACTAGTTATTTGGTTTTAAGAATCAGTTGGTGTCAACCATAAATCAAAAACCAGACTTTGTACCTCAACTATTTGACGAAATCCCTCTGCGACATATTCAATATTTATGGGCAAATATTGGTAGGGGTTTTTACAATGGTATCAGAGCCTTGATTCTGCCAGCATGAGGGTAGAAATCAGTTTGCTTTAGCTGCAAATTACATTAATGACAAGAATTAAAGATGGTAGATTGTTCCCTACTTTCCTTTCAGCTTCACCATCAAAGGAAAGGGATCCCAGTTGGGAAAAAATATCAAAGAATCCTACAATGTTAAGAGAAACACAACAGAACAATCAGAAATCACAGCGTTTAGATGATGTAGATTCAAGGAAAACTAGGCATTCTAAGGTTTCATCTCCATTAACAAGTACAAGTAAGAGGCCTCTTGCGAAGGGAACCAATGAAGCAACTATGAGCAGCTACCATAAGTATTGCACTCTTCCTAAGGAGATACGTGACCTCCTTTCCTTCACACAATTTATTGGCATACCTGATGAGGATGATTATAGTTTGGTATGTACAAGTTCATATCAGCGGCAGAGGAAAGAAGATTCAAAAGATTGCAGAGAAAGAAATGGGAAAGATGAGCAAGGGTGCGGAACAAGGAAAGACAAAAGATCTATTTGAAGAGAGGATGGAAAAGAAAGAGGAGCCAACTACTTGTGACTTGCAGCCTACACTTGGTCATGGGAAAGATATTATTGATTGCAGGAGTTTATTGGTAGGAAGATTGGAGGTAGAGCTATCCTACGAGGCTGATTACAATACAGCATATGATGGGCATATTGATAGCCCATATGAAGATGTCTCATAATCAGCTAACGGTGATGACTCCACATCTTATATGAGTGTTGATGCTTATGTTGGTGCATGTGTAATGGTACCTACATAGGGTGCAGGTACTTCTTGGGTTGGATCTACTGTTAACCATAGTGTTGTTCCCACTTCCTCTATACAGTTGGGCATGAAAGATTATATTAATAGCATTGATATGTGTAATGAAGGACAATCAGCTTCTACATGTGAATCTGAATTCTCTCATACACCTGCTAGTTCACATACTTTGGAGAATCAATTGAAAGTTACTTAAGATAAAATTGTTGTAGCTCTATCACATTTTGATGACATATATGGGATGGTTGAAAAGCATCCTTGGAAGGAACTATTGGAGAGGAGACAAAAGGGACTCAAAGAGGAATTCTCACATTTGCAGGTGATTAAGGAAGGGATGAAAACAATGAAATCAGATTATCTAAACCTACTTTCAGATTGAGATCATCTCCTCAATCTTGTAGAGATTTATTCAGAGGCCTTGAGGAAGAAGGAAGAACTAGACACCCTTACCTTCGAGCTCTTGAATACTAAGGACACCCTAGAGGCTACCTTATGGAACTTCATGAAGTTGAAAATCAGGTAGATGAGCTTGGTCAAAAATTGATTTTGTAACATTCTTCTTTAGCTCAATATTCAAATATGACAGACGAGGACCAGCAAGTAACAAGAATTGGTGAACTTCATGTGAGAGAATTGGTATAGGAAGATTCAGTTTGCAACCATGAAATTGTTACAGGTGAGCATGATGCTAATTGTAAATTAGTTGTGGAGGAAACTTCATTCCTCGATAGCAATAATGATGGAAAAACACATCAAGAGTTAGAAATAAGAGGAGAAGAATTCATAGGGATGTGCAACTCGCAGCCATGAGGAAAAATCGTTGACAGGGAATCCATTTGATTTCTAGTAGGTTACATCTCTTGGAGCAGATCTTGAGGGTGAGCCCTCAAAAGACGAAGTTGCACAAGCCTTAGCTCGTTTTAATATTGTAGATAAATTCATTGAATACAATCGTTCATTTTAATGAGAGATGAAACGGACCTAGGGATGGAGTCTCAACATTGATCCTGCAATCACTTAGACGAGCACTTGGAGCAATAAAATCAGATTATCTACAATTGCTTTCAGGTAGAGATTGTGTCATGACATTTGTAAGGCAGCTATACACAACATTTGCAGGGAGAGAGGTACAAGGGTAACCTCAAGGGCTATAAAGATTGAACAAGTTAATGATGAAGTATATGATGCTAGGAGTAATGAAATAATTGAGGGAAGTAGTAGTTCTGTTATCACTGAGGATGTGCATGATGATAGCACAAGGGTAGAGCGGGATGAATATGATTAATCTGCACTTAGTAGGTTGATTGGCACAGTAATGCATTTCACCGAAATTACATTGTGAGATATGTACATTCATTTTCATTCAGCCCACCTACTAATGACATGATGCTTTGAATGACACCAAAGACTGGGGTGAATGATAGGTATAACGCACTTTTTCCAACACAGAAAGCACCCAAATCTTGTTGGCCTTCCTGTTTGCTTCTCCAATATGGTCACTATTTTGGGATACAGATTAGGGGGGCAATGTTGTGGGAGTTGGACATTCCATCTATAATTAGTCTGGAGTGACAGGATATTACAGATAATTGGAAAGGTGGATGGCCTTTTTGTTTGTGGGATCCAGGTGGAACATGCCCATGGATAATTATGTTTCAAAGAGTTGGTTGGAGTTGGATGGATTTGTATCATCCTTTCCCTGAGGTTCTTAGTTGGATTGAGAATGTTCTCATTCATGATAGTAGCACATGGCAGGTTGATTTGATTGATTATGCACGTGGGGTGATTTGGGATCTCAGAATCCACATGGTTGGTGCATTGGTTTTTATGGACTATGATGAGTTACTTTACACCTCCGAGCATGGTGATGTTTACATCAGAGCAGCTCCAGAGGTTGATATGGGATCCGGGCATTTGGTTTCACCGTGCAGGTGCAGATTGCTTGAGGGCAAGAAATCTCCGGGAAGGGAGTATTGTAATATCCCCTTTCTAGGCGGCAGGAGATGAGCAGAGGGTTGACCTATCACTCGAGTTTTCGTAGGTCAACGATAGGATTAGGGGATTCATTTTGAGGGTCATAGAGCATTGCAAAGGCTCTATGAGCCATTTTGAGTCTTTAGACGACAATTTCTACTTTTTAGGGAGGTTTCCTATTTTTAGGGAGAACTAACAGTTGACTAGATGACCGCCTAAGGGACCACAAAGCAGGATAGGATCCTCTTGAGCAGTTTCTGGTGTTTGGAGTGAGGTTCCTATTTTTAGGGCGAGTTCCTATTTTTAGGAGGAATTTTCAGTTAGCCTCCAGAGTTCAGTCAACATCAAAGATCCCAGTGCTTCAGAAAGAATTTAGATCTAAGCCCAAAATTGCATTTTATGAATAAATAAGGAAATATTTTAATATTTCCTAAGTTATGGATTTAAATAAATTAATATTAGAGTGATATTATAATCATTGTATAAAGAAATAAGTAATAATAATTTGGCCCTCTTCCCTAGGCGCTCAGTCATGATATTTTAAATAAAACTTGGGGAACTTTATAATAATAAAATGTTCCCCATAATGGTCGATTTTCTTATGAGGGGATGAAGTTTTATTTAAAGTTAATAAAATAAAGGTGAAAACCCTAATTGAGGTCGATGGGCATGGAGAAAGAATAAAAAGGCTTTTGGTGGCTCATTTTCATCATCCAGATTTCGCAATTTTTATCTACAGAATTTGATGAGAGCTCTTGACAGGGTTTTCAGAAGATTGTGATCTCAAGAACGAAAACTCTTGAGATTTACCAGCCTGGACGTTCCTCCAGAGTGTTGGTGAATTGAAATTTATTGGTTCTATCAACTGATTATAGCAGAGAGGTGTTGAATTCTTGTAAGAATCTGTGAAAGGGAATTGAATAGATCATAGAGGTTAGAGATTGAATTAGAAGAGGCAAATTGAAGACTTCTATTCCTAGGCATGGCTGTACATCACTAGGCAGAGCTGGCGTCTTGTATTGAAAGGGAATCTGCATTGTTTCAGACTGGTTTTGGGCAGATTTTATGCATTTATTCAAGATTGATGGTTGAGAATTTATGATTGCAGGCTTTGTGGTGTGTTTCAGCTAGTCACAACATTTAGGCCAAACCCTTGACTTCATTGTTGGCCGTACAACCTACAGCAGCTGCTTGCATCAGCATTACCAGGGAAGATTATAGCAGATTTGTAGTGGATTGTGCCCAGATTTATATGTCTCAGCCAGACATTGAAATTGGGAAATTAATACAAATTTATCAAGCTTCAACTTATTCAAATTTTATCTTGGCACGATTTCTTGTATGATGTATTTGGGTGATAATAAAAAGGGATAAAATTATTGTGAGAGATTAAAGTCTGAAACATTTCCATCAAAACTGTATGTATTTTTGAATGATTTAAAGTAATGAGTGTTAACAACCTTTATATTAAGTTATTCCTTGAGTCTTTGCTTTCATTTCCATGTGCTCTACTGGTTATTTGGTGTTAAGAATCAATTGATGTCAACCATAAATTGCAGACCAGACTTTGTACTTCAACTATTTGACGAAAAGCCTCCGGGACATTCAATATTTAAGGGCAAATATTCGTAGGGGTTTTTACAATGGTATCAGAGCCTTGATTCTGCCAGCCTGAGGGTAGAAATCAGTTTGCTTTAGCTGCAAATTACATTAATGGCAAGAATTAAAGATGGTAGATTGTTACCTACTTTCCTTTCGGCTTCACCACCGAAGGAAAGGGACCCTAGTTGGGAGAAAATAACAAAGAATCCTACAATGCTAAGAGAAACACAACAGAACAATCGGAAATTACAGCTTTCAGATGATGTACATTCAAGGAAAACTAGGCATTCTAAGGTTTCATCTCCATCAACAAGTACAAGTAAGAGGCCTCTTGCCAAGGAAACCAATGATGCAATTATGAGCAGCTACCATAAGTATTGCATTGTTCCTAAGGAGATACGTGACCTCCTTTCCTTCACACAATTTATAGGCATACTTGATGAGGATGAGTATAGTTTGGTATCTACAAGTTCATATCAGTAGCAGAGGAAAGAAGACTCAAAAGATAGCAGAGAAAGCAATGGGAAAGAAGAGCAAGGGGTGCAAGAACAAGGAAAGAAAAAGGATCTATTGGAAGAGAGGATGGAAAAGAAAGAGGAGCCAACTACTTGTGACTTGCAGCCTACACTTGGTCATGGGAAAGATATTATTGATTGCAGGATTTTATTAGTAGGAAGCTTAGAGGTAGAGCTATCCTACAAGGTTGATCACACTACTGCATATGATGGGCATATTGATAGTCCATATGAAGATGTCTCACAATCAGCTAATGATGACAACTCCACATCTTATACGAGTGTTGATGCCTATGTTGGTCCATGTGTAATGGTCCCTACATATGGTGCAGGTACTTCTTGGGATGGGTCTACTATTAACCATAGTGTTTTTTCCCACTTCCTCTATACAGTTGGGCATGAAAGATGATATTAATAGCACTGATATGTGTAATGAAGGACAATCAGCTGCTACATGTGAATCTGAATTCTGTCATACACCTGCTAGTTTACATACTTTGGGGAATCAATTGAAAGTTACTCAAGATAAAATTGGTGTAGCTCTGTCACATTCTGATGACATATATGGGATGGTTGAAAAGCATCTTTGGAAGGAATTATTGTTATAAACAAATTATATACATCTTGTCGATTGAGTTTAAATATCTCCAATAATTGCAAAATACAAAAAAAAGTTAACACTTCCAGGCAGCCCCTTACATACAACATACCCGTTTGACAGTAATGAAAATAAATCACTGCAGCAATTATAACCAGCAAGTACAAGTTCTAGAAAACCCTAGGTTCTTCACCAAAATGCTCCAAATGGTACAGCTGGGTCTAGAAGTGTCAAACAACAGCTAAGATCTTTAGTGAATTTAAATATCAGCTCCTAAAACCCCAATGGCTGCCCTAGAATCCTCATGTCACCCTCAAGAAATGATATGGCCAGCAAAGAAGAAGACTTAGCAAATTGTTGTTGTCGTAGACTTAGCAATGGACAAGGTCCACTGTAGGAATTCCAAGAAGAAAAAGGATCAGAGAATGAGGGATAAAAATCAAGTAGTAACTAGTTCCCTCACCAAAGAAGTCAATAACAGATTTGAACTAATCAAGGAGTTTTTGTTGGACAACACCACCCTTAACCCTTTCGTGATTGACATATCCATGGATAAATATGGATATGTTGGAGACCTGTAACACTATTAAATCTCTCATATAAATTCCCAGCCAAGTTTTTGGCTCTTAGGTTGGTGAATATCCTTTCCAATTTCATCAGTTCTACCCAAATTAGCTTTATTAAAGGCATATACATTCTAGAGAACCTCGTCAATAGTTTGGAAGCTATGAAATGGGCCAGAAGTTCTAAACAAAATACTGGTATTCTTTTACTCAATTTTGAAAAAGCATATGATAGAGTGGACTAGTTATTCTTGACAATGACCCTAGAAGCATTTGGCTTCCCAAACGGCTTATTTTTTAAATGATCAAAACACTATTAAATGTTTTCACCGCTTAGTTTGATGTCAATGGCTCCCTTTCTGACCCATTTCCTTTAGAGAGATCTGTTAGACAAAGTTGCCTACCGGCTCCTGCACTCTTTGTGACAGCTTCAAATGCTATCTATTAGATTCTTAGAGATTTATCCTTTTGACCCAAACCAAAAGGTATCCTTCTTCCCAATGGAGATGAATTGTTAAATGTCCAGTTTGCTAATTATACAACTATGTTAGTTGAACTTAATGAAATCAATGTAAGCTACCTTATGACTAAACCTAATCTTTTATGTGAAGCATTTGGAGCAAGGATGTCCAAAACCAAGAATAATATGCTCACTTGGAATAGTGATCGTCCTTATTGGTTCAAGAAATTTGAATTTCAATGGGGTGGACCTAACCTAATAGTTAGGTACCTTGATATTCCATTCGTTGTTAATCCCTGCTTGAAAGAGATGTGGGAATGGATTAAGAGCAAGATTGAAAAGAAACTTTGTCAATGGAATAAGAAATTCTAAAGAAGATTAGACAGTTTCTTTGGTCTAATGGGAGAGGCAATAAAAAGAAGCATGTTGTGAAATGGGAATGGTGCTGTATTGAGAAGATTACAAGTGTCCTAGGTTTAAGGGATATCATAAAACATGGCATTGCCCTTTATAGCAAGTGGATATTTAAGGCTCTTAACTAGATAAGAACCTTGGAAAGTGCTTATTAGGAATAGTATACAAAATGTTGTTTCCAGCTCTTGGCTTGTTTAGGAACAACTCCAAATGCATGATATCCTATTTGACAAATTCCCAACTGTGCCAGCAGGATATTATGTCTTAAAGAGTATTTGGAAAGCATGGGAGAATATAAGGGGACATGTGGAAGGTGGGGATTTTATATGTTCAAATTCAGGTTTTTTAATTCCTGAAAGGTCCATATGGTGGAACCTTACAAGTAAAAAGAAACACCTCGCACTTATTCAGGGTTGCTCTACAAAAGCCTAGCACCTAAAAGGAATAAGATGCTTCAAAGGCATTATTTCCAACAATCAAGGTAAACCATGAGTGTGAGTTGAGTTACACATATAGCTTACCTTTAACTCTTTCAAGGACTTACATTGTCCTCGGAGAATCCTGAAAGGTTATCCCTTCCCCTGTTTGTTTTTTGAACAAAGATGATGTCCTTGATAGCATGTCATTGTCAGATGGAACAAAATATCTCCTGGGATCATTTACAGATCCTTAAGTACTTCCTATGAGCTTATTTAATATATTAATTAATATTGGAATCTTAATTTCTCTGATAAGGTTTGGTCCAAAACATTAAAAAGATTATGTAGTATCTTGGAATGCAAGATTGCATGTTTCAAATGGTTATTTACTATTGAAAAACTTCCTATTTCTATTTCTTCCAATGTTTTCGATGTTCTATGTGTAAACAACCTTAAACTATCAGACATATTTTTATTGGCTCTTTCTATGCTAAAAAAAATTCTTTGATGTTCTTTGTTAATATGGCTAGGTGGGATGATAAAGGGATAATGAATTTGCAAGAGATTGTTATGGGTCATATCAATGGTTGAAATCAACCATTTGACTTATTTTGGCTTATACTGACTGCTGATATTTTATGGGCTCTATGGAAAGCTAGGAACGAGGATGTGTATCAGGGCACTAGCAAAGTGCTTATTGGATCTGTAAAAACTAAAAGGACTCAAATTTTACTCTATTGCTGTGCAGGTAACTCTAAAAATAGAAATCTCTAAAGAAAAGTTTCAGACCTTAGTAAGCACCAGTAGCTAAAAACAGGGAAGAGATAAAGTACGGGAGATAGTCGCTTTTCAATAAGGCTGAAGATGTCCGGTATATGCATAGCTATCTGGCATTTAAAAAGAACTACAATGAACGTCATTCTTTAGAGGTTTTAGAGAATGGCCTTAACTTCCAAAGAGGCCCAACGTTGCACATCAACCAAGGAGAACCATTTACAGTTGAGTTTGTCAGATAAAATGAAGATATATCAGCTATTGACCCGCTTCTAAATTATTTGGACTCATTCTGTGGTAGTAGAAAATTTTGATGTAGTTTAAGAGATGAATATCACTATAAACTTGTCTATATATGATTACTCTCGTGTAAAGACAAACATCACAGTTCTTTTGTTGTAAAAATATACAGCTCAATATAGCTGGTAGAGCAGACCCTGCGTGGTCACATAGTTTCTCTTGGAAGATATCCTTTTCTTCTTCTTTCTTTCTTTTTATTTCATTTTTTTTGTGACAATGTGAACAAATTACCTCCTCTTTCTTTGACTCAAGGATGACATGGTTTTGAAAATGATTCTTTTTAAGTAGATTAGGACAATTTATAAATATAAGTATGCTACAATAAGAATTAAATGGAAAATAAATTAATATTTATGATTTCTGGTTAAATAAAGATAAAAAAGTAAAACATTTAGGGTTGGTAGTTATAGAATTGAAAAAATCACAAAACAGCTAGGGTTTGCAATTTTCTTCATAAACTTAAAATGAACAAAAAAAAATGTAAGATGACAAATGAAATGAAAAATAAAAAAATAAAGATTCAAAATATAATCAATGTTTTGATGCACTAAGGGATATTATGAACTTGTCCAAATAATCGTATACCAATATTTTTTTGTTTAATTTGTGTGTTGGTTTTTTTCTTGGCAAGTAACTTCGGTTCCAATACTATTTAATCTTAATTGCACTTGCAAATGAAATTAGTGTACTTTTAGAGTGTAAAAATTCAGTTTGAGTGTGTTTGGACATCCCTAACTAGTTGTTGACTAGTTTAATATCTGTTGAAGCCAAGCCAGCTTCTATAAATAAGGCCTCCAATTGAACCAACTATGGTTCTTAAGATTGTGAAAAGAAAGTAAAAATAGTTAGCATTTGCAGTTATAAAATAAAAATAAAAATCACAAAAACAACTAAGATTTGTAACCAAAAATAGTTTGAGTTTGTTCTGTAGTCTATAAATCTGAAATCGAAAAGAAATATAGAAATCAAATGAAAATTTAAAAAAAAATCAGAATACAAAACTATCTATCCAGATTGAAGATGGGCTGCTTCCAAATCAACAATGTGTTCACAGTGTGTTCTTCCAAATATTGTGTTGGCTCCTTTAGATGCACTTGGGCTGCTAATGTAATGTCATGTTCTTGAACATTTCTTATTTTTCTTATTTTTGCCTATAAACCACAGTTCTAACTCAAAATAATAGGTACCTTACATTTATATATCTTAATATATCTAAAATTACAATTTTTATTAGAATATTTAAACTTAGAACTTTTGAAATATAACTTATCCTTGTTTTCTTCTGTGATTTTCCCTTTAAATTTGTAGCAATATCCCATATATGTATCTCTTTAGTTTTTGGTCAAGTAATGGGTTTTTGTTTTTGATATGAACCTTGGAGGGTCTTAATCCTCTTTAGTTGTATGATTCACTTTAAACATGACGTGATATTTTTATATTTTTTAAAAACTGATGTCTTCTACTCCTTACTTGACTTCCTTAAATAAACTATTCATCCAAGAATCATTACTCTTTGAATGTCCCTTGAAAAATAAACTTTAATTAAAATTTCATCAATTAGCCCAACTTTTGCCTTTTTATTTCCTGTCATTATTTTTTATTTGAGATCTTTATGTCTTTTAGTACTAATGTGATTTGCCTCATTCAGCACCTCTAATTCCTTTGGTAGATATTGAATTCAGTGGCAAGAAGGTAGCACTCACTTGTCATGTATCAATTGCTTCTAAATGGGATATTTCTTAATAAAATAATAATTTAATCTAGATTTAATTTTTGAATTAGATGCATCATAATCCACCCTGACCAATTGCTTGTCCTCAGACATTCGCAAGTCAAAAATGTGCATGGGGTTACTAGGATCCCAAATAAACCATGTACATTTGTGATTCCTTTTCATTGATCCTCTTTGTGATATAATTAGGTCTTTTTGTGATACTTAGATATAATCAAGATTTGAAAACTTTGCCTTGAGTAATGCTTCTCTCATTGTCTTGGTTAAGTCTAACTCAGTACTACAATGTTGCCTCATTCAGCACCTCTAATTCCTTTGGTAGATATTGAATTCAGTGGCAAGAAGGTAGCACTCCCTTGTCATGTATCAGTTGCTTCTAAATGGGATATTTCTTAATAAAATAATAATTTAATCTAGATTTAATTTTTGAATCAGATGCATCATAATCCACCCTGACCAGTTGCTTGTCCTCGGGCATTCGCAAGTCAAAAATGTGCATGGGGTTACTAGGATCCCAAATCAACCATGTACATTTGTGATACCTTTTCATTGATCCTCTTTGTGATATAATTAGGTCTTTTTGTGATACTTAGATATAATCAAGATTTGAAAACTTTGCCTTGAGTAATGCTTCTCTCATTGTCTTGGTTAAGTCTAACTCAGTACGACAATGCTGATGTTTGTAGAGAATAATTGTAAGTATACTTGCCTCAACCAAAATGCCAATATAGTTCTTTAATGTCTTAAGGTTGAATCCATCCTCTAATGTATGAGGACAATTTGTTGTCCAATATGCTTTTGGTTCATGTAGTTGTATTTCCCAATAATCCTTAACAAAAAAAACCAAGATTTGGCAATTTGCAAGGTCGGTATTTTAAGATATTTTTCTCTCGTATTTAGAGAGAGAGAAAGACAACTTGTAAAAGCATAGGTTGAAACAAGTAAGAGACTCATAGATCCAAAAATCAATTTCCCTTTTAGCATTAACTCAGTCAACAAAGTGTTGCTTTAATTGGCTCAACATGTGCACAATTTCATTGATATTTTTTTGAGGCAATGTAGGAAAATGAGCTTAACATATACTAATATGAGAATTAGAAGCATGACACACATCCATGACTTTAAATACAATGTTCTTTTCTGAAATGATTTCATATCTTTTTGGTTTACTTTTAATATTTTCTCATTGTGTAACTAGTCCAATCAGAGAGGTTCCAAAAATATCCCAAATTATTCTCTCGTCTTTGGTAAACTCAAGATCCATGGGGTGGCTATCATAAATGTCATTTCTTGTTTTAGTAATCTCACCTGTATTATCCAATTCTAAATATTGTTCTTCGAAATTATTACCATGAGTGTCAAGAGTATAAATATCCTTTTCACCAACTAAAATTTGGACAAACTCAAAAAGAGATTTGTCTATTAAGTGATCCACATTTATATAAATATTGTATGAGAAAATTCATTTTATATTTCGGAAGTTCTTGTGTCTTTACGCATCCTATTTCAGCCATATGATTTCGGCTGATTTCGGCTTTCTTTTGATTTTTTTGGCCCATATATTTGTTATTTAATTTTTATTAGCCCAAACAACCTTGTAGGTGAATTTTTATCAACTATTGATTGAATCCTTTGTGTAAGATACAATGTGATGTTTTCCAACATATCCAAAATGTAAAACATAGGACCCTTATAGTAATGAACTATAGTTGGTACTATCTTCATTGGAATAGAGATGATTTTAAAATTTAAATTTATCTTCAATGATAATAAAAAGATCTTCACGATGCAATAGAGTCCCTTCATAGATAGGTGGTAGGAATATATTCTTATTATAACCGAATAAATTACTCCTTTTGTATGAACTTATGTGCACTAATGTGAGTTTAGTTGGGTGATTTTACAAAGGTTCCTTCCAATGAATACCATAATAAGATGGGAAATTATGTATCGGCATTTCCCATAGCAACTAAGAAGCTTTCATAAGTTACTCCTTGCTTACAAATATCCATTCTCACGTGTCATCCTCTCTCAATTGGTTGTGTTAGATGTATGTCATAAAACAATATCAAACAACGTGCTTTTTTTGGTTATCCTTTTTCAAATGATTTTCAGTATGCATTGACTAGCATAACATAGCTTGGTAGACCATTTGACTCTATGCTTAACTGAATTACTATAAAAATATCTACTCATTCATATGTATGGCAATAGATTTTGGCCTTGAAAAAGAACAAGAAAATTGTCTTGATTGCATAGAATAAGATCATATGTTGTCATGATCGTTTCTCTCATTTCATTTTCACCCAAGATCCTAGGCGATGAATACAAACTCTTGATTGTCATTGCTAACATTCAAACTGGTAGCAAAATGTTGCATCCTCTATCACGATGAATTACTAGAGTGTCATGAATACCAAGATACCACTCCTTGTGCAAAGTCAATTCTATATTTGAGTAAAGGGATCTGGGTGTCCTTTACTATAGGTTATATGTTTCACTTCATTTAGCATCAAGCTCCTTAGGGTGACTATCTTCATTTGTCTTAAGTGTGGTGGGATGGCACTTGGTGAATGCACCCATTGTCCTTCAATATCCATGTTAGCCTTTCCTAGACTGATTATGTGCAAGTCAAAAGTCTCCTCATGACTACAAACTAAACCATCAATGAGCACATTGATCTTGAAACCAAAGAATTTGAATGTTTCCTCGTCAACCTTCACATAGACAATGTGTATCATCATGGAGTTTTCTTGCTAGATTTGCAATTCCTCCTCACAAGGGTCAATCATAGACAAATCATTCGTCACAATGAAAACTAATGTCTTGTGCATCATCATCACATGTTCCAACCATTTTCCATAAATTGCAAACCATGAATACATGATTCAATTAATTCCCTACATAAAAATAGGTGGATGTTTCCCAGGTATCATCAATAGTTATTGATCGTCTTCAATACCCAATATTGGCTCTGCTTCCCCTTTCGACCTCCTTATATAGTCATACAGGTCTCTTTTGTTGGGATATTGATACACAAGTGCCTCTAAATACTCATGAAAAGAAATAAATTCTAAAGTGGGGGTGGGCCCCTTCAAAATAGTAGGCCCATAGAATTGTAGGGACCATTGCATGCATGCATTGTGACAACCTTTGGTATTTGTCAATAATTTTGGGGGCCTCAAGTTTATACAATAACTCTTGAATAGGATTCATGTCCTCTTCCTTTCGTAGACCTTCGAATCTCTTTGACTAGAAGGCATCCAAAATGTTAGCTTTATCCTAAAAGTTGGCAAGATCAAAACTCTAATACCATTTGCAATGTCTAGTTCTTGAGCATTTCTTATTTTTTCCTTTAAACAATAATTATAACTCAAAATAATAGCTGCATTATCTTTATCATGGATAGGAAATTGTAATATCCTAAGCAAGACACAAGACCAAAAATATAAAATGTGCAATAATGGACCAATGATCTGAGATTTCAATTATATTCACCTAATTACGACAGCTTATTACAATCAAGATACAGTGCAAGAAGTCTTACACCTTGCTCTTCTAACGATTATTCTGCACTAGAAGTTGTGGAAGGACAATGTCAGTGTGACCATGAGACCGATGTATTGATGGCAGGATGTTAAATATGCAAATATCTATATGCTTGAGGCGTAGATGTTTGAATGTTGGGTGTGTTGATCTTCGTGTGTCTGTCCCACTGATGCTACTGCTCCTCCTCAGTATGATATCAATGTGAATTGTAGAGATGTATTATTGATGTATAACTATGTTTTGTTCTATGGATACAATTGTGGCAGTTGTAGTTCTCAATACCTCTGAAATGTACTACTACAGATGATGTGGACGTTGTTATATCTTATTGGCAATGTATGATGTCGCGCTGATCTTCACTAGTATTATGTGTAGCATCCTTTGTTATCGTCGAAGGTCATACCGCTGTCTCTATGATCACAAATATATGAATGACTGTGGCGTTGCCTATATGATTGTAGAGATGTGCATGACTATATACCATTGCCTAAATGATCAAAGAGATCTGAATGATTGTATACCACTACCTATATGATCACAGTTATATGAATGATTGTATGTCAATGTCTATTTGATTGCAGAGACATGAATGAATATATACCGTTGCGCAGATATATGAATGATGCTTACCCCTTATTGTCACAGTAGTATGAATCATTTTCATGCAATCGCAAGTACAGATATGTCATTGTTGATTGATGTCATTATACCAATGTGGATTGCTGGTGCCAAACACAAGATCTGAATGTATGATATGCTGATGATGTTGGCAATCTATCAATCCAATTTGATTTGAAAGAGACTTCGCCAAATTAGATTCGATAGAAGACTAGCGAGGATATCTCATCTCCAAAACTGCAATCTCCCAATGAATTCCGATGAGGAATCACAAAGACAGTTGAATACAAAACTCATCGATGATTATGATGTTGTTCCAAGCCAATATAAGTATGATGCCCAAGCATTACAATTCAAGCTATTCATCTAACCAATAAATGATGACATAATTTCAAATTAAAGATAGGTCCACACCAAGGAGAGTGGTGCCACAATTGTACCACTCAAAATTGGTTGCCTTGAAATACTAATAGCTCACGTGGGACCGTATGATCTATAAGTGTAACTTAAGAATTGGTTCTGCTTAAGGAGGCGCATGACAATCTCCCCTTCCCAAAATTACTTGCCCACAAATAATTTTAGTTTAGGATGCTCCAAAATCTATTCACTCTCCCATGGGGCATCCAAAATCAGCAAGTCCTTCCACCTGACAAGATACTCCTTGATTATACATGACCTAATCCTCCTCTCTCTAAGATCTATGACCTCAACAAGCTCCAATGCAAGCTCACCTTCGTCATCAAGTGGTGAAAGATCCTCCAAAACTATAACTCGTTTCCCAAGAGCCTTCTTGAGGCAAGAAACATAAAACACATTGTGTATCTTGTTGTTCTTTGGAAGCTGCAAGTCATATGCCACCTCTCCAATCCACCTAATCATCTTATAGGGTCCATAGAAGTGAGGCTTAAGCTTCTTCGCACCATTCCTCTTCAAAGAAAACTTCTTGTAGGGATGTAAACAAAGATAGACCGTATCTCCTAGCTTGAAAGTACACTTGACCCAGTGTCAATCCGCATACATTTTATGTTGATTCTAGGCTTTCTATATATTATCCTTTAGGGACCGAAGGATATCTTGACTCTCCTACAACCAATCCTTTGCCTTAGGCACCCTACTATCTCCCAATGCCAAATTAACAAATGAAGTATCCTCATGGCCATGGAGTGCCTTGCAGGGAAACATCCCAATCAACATGTGATAGATGGTATTTAAGCAATACTACCATGTAGTTCCGCAAGTACCCCTCCACCCCCTTTTCATACTCTTAGTATATACATCTGTCTAGGGGTGGTAACTCATACTTGAATTCATCTCAATGTTGGCCAACCTAAAAAGCTCCATCTAGAAAGCCCTGAGGAACCTACTATCTCTATCATTGACCATATTACTCGGAAGGCCATGTAACCTAAAACTATCTCAAAAGAACAACTCTACAGCCTAAATGCAGCACATCATTCTTGAGGCCCTTCTAAGGAAACCTCTCTCGAATCTAGCTATATGTCTTTAGGTATCCAAGAATAGTGACTAGTGAACCTTCCTCAAGATCTTCTCCTCTAGCTTCAATTTTGGACCCAAGAAAATCTTGTCCTTGTAGTAGATGGCATCATCCACCACCTTGTACCTATCATCATGAATCTATCCATCATCAATTAGAAAGCAAAGGTATTCTTGGAGCATTCCACCAACAAATGAGACCTCCAATCAGTTGAACCCCAGACAAAGAGCATATGGTGGGTCTGCTGGATAAAGCATTGCCAAACACATTCTTCTTCCCCTTCACATACTTGATGCCAAAGTCATAGACTTGAATCTTGCTCACCCACTTTGTCTGCCTCTCATTCAAATCCTTCTACTCCAAGAAGTACGAAAGGTTGTTGTGTTTGATCCTAACCAGGAACTTCTCCCCAACCAAGTATTTCCAGAACTTGGCTAATGCACGCATGATTGCAAGTGTCTCCTTGTCGTAGATCGAGTGCAACCTCTCAATCTTCTTAAGTTTTCAGCTCTTAAATGAAATGGTGTGATGATTTTGCATTATCATTTCTCCAATGCCTTCCCTTGATGCATCACACTCGAGATCAAATGGTTGAAAAAAATCAAGAAACACCAAAACTGACATACTCATAGTCTCCTTCAACTTGTTGAAATCATGTCGTGCTTCCCTTGTCTAATGGAAACCACCCCTCTTTGTGAGGTTAGTTAGTGGTGCTCAAAACTTTAAGAATCCCCTCAAAAGTATCCTATAGTAGTTGCACAGACCAAAGAATTCTTACAACTCTAAGTGTCCTCGAGGGTGGCTTATCAAGAATCGCCTATATCTTCTCCTAATGCACTTGCACTCCAAGAACACTAATGGCATGGCCCAAGTACAAAATCTCTATCAATATCAAAATCACACTTGGAATTCTTTGTAAATAATGATAGTGACAACGTGATCCCAAAAATCTCCTCCAGGTGTGTCAAAATCACACTTGGACTTCTTTGTAAATAAACTATTTATCCAAGAATCATTCATCTTTGAAAGTCCCTTGAAAAATAAACTTTAATTAATATTTCATCAATTAGCCCAAATTTTGCCTTTTAATTAGCCCAACTTTTGCCTTTTTATTTCCTGTGATTAATTTTTATTTGAGATCTTTCTGTCTGTTAGTACTAATGTGGTTTGCCTCATTCAGCACCTCTAATTCCTTTGGTAGATACTGAATTCAGTGGCAAGAAGGTAGCACTCCTTGTCATGTATCAGTTGCATCTAAATGGGATATTTCTTAATAAATTAATAATTTAGATTTAGATTTAATATTTGAATAAGATGCATCATAATCCACCCTATCCAATTGCTTGTCCTCGAGCATTCAGAAGTCAAAAATGTACATGGATTTACTAGGATCCCAAATCAACCATGTAGATTTGTGAGTCCTTTTCATTGATCCTCTTTGTGATGTAATTAGGTCTTTTTGTGATACTTTGATATAATCAGGAATTGAAAACTTTGCCTTGAGTAATGCTTCTCTCATTGTCTTGGTTAAGTCTAACTCAGTACTACAATGATGTTTGTAGAGAACAATTGTAAGTATACTTGCCTCAACCAAAATGCCAATATAGTTCTTTAATGTCTTAAGGTTGAATCCATCCTCTAATGTACGAGGACAATTTGTTGTCCAATATACTTTTGGTTCATGTAATTGTATTTACCAATAATCCTTAAAAAAAAAAACCAAGAGTTGGCATTTGCAAGGTCGGTATTTTAAGATATTTTTATCTCGTATTTAGAGAGAGAGAAAGACATCTTGTAATAGCATAGGTTGAAACAAGTAAGAGAACTATAGACCCAAATATCAATTTCCCTTTTGGCATTAACTCCATCACCAAAGAGTTGCTTTAATTGGCTCAACATTTGCACAATTTCATTGATATTTTTTTGAGGCGATGTAGGAAAATGAGCTTAGCATTTATTAATATAAGAATTAGAAGCATGACACACATCTATGACTTTAAATACAATGTTCTTTTCTGAAATGATTTCATATCTTTTTGGTTTACTTTTAATATTTTCTCATTGTGTAACTAGTCCAATCAGAGAGGTTCCAAAAATATCCCAAATTATTCTCTCATCTTTGGTAAATTCAAGATCCATGGGGTGGCTATCATAAAAGTCATTTCTTGTTCTAGTAATCTCACTTGTGTTATCCAATTCTAAATATTGTTCTTCAAAATATTTACTACGAGTGTCAAGAGTATAAATATCCTTTTCACTAACTAAAATTTGGACAAACTCAAATAGAGATTTGTCTATTAAGTGATCCACATTTATATAAATATTGTAAGAGAAAATTCAATTTACATTCCAGAAATTCTTTTGTGTCTTTACGCATTCTATTTCAGCCTTATCATTTCGGCTGATTTATTTTAAATTAGTGTGAAATATAGCTTTCATTTGATTGTTTTTGGCCCATATATTTGTCATTTGATTTTTATTAGCCCAAACAACCTTGTAGGTGAATTTTTTATCAACTATTGATTGACTCCTTTGTGTAAGATACAATGTGATGTTTTCCAACTTATCCAAAATGTAAAACATAGGACCCTTATAGTTATGAACTATAGTTGGTACTATCTTCCTTGGAATAGAGATGATTTTAAAATTTAAATTTCTCTTCAATGATAATAAAAAGATCTTCACGATGCAATAGAGTCCCTTCATAGCTAGGTGGTAGGAATATATTCTTATTATAATCTAATAAATTACTCCTTTTGTATGAACTTATGTGCACTAATGTGAGTTTTGTTGGGTGATTTTACAAAGGTTCCTTCCAATGAATACCATAATAAGATGGGAAATTATGTATCGGCATTTCCCATAGCAACTAAGAAGCTTTCATAAGTTACTCCTTGCTTACAAATATATATTCTCACATGTCATCCTCTCTCAATTGGTTGTGTTAGATGTATGTCATAAAATAATATCAAACAACGGGTTTTTATATTGTTATCCTTTTTCAAATGATTTTCAGTATGCATTGACTAGCATAACATAGCTTGGTAGACCATTTGACTCTATGCTTAACTAAAATACTATAAAAATATCTACTCATTCATATGTATGGCAATAGATTTTGACCTTGAAAAAAAATAAGAAAGTTGCCTTGATCGCATCGAATAAGATCATATGTTGTCATGATCGTTTCTCTCATTTCATTTTCACCCAAGATCCTAGGCGATGAATACAAACTCTTGATGGTCATTGCTAACATCCAAACTGGTAGCAAAATGTTGCATCCTCTATCACGATGAATTAATGTAATGTCATGATTACAAAGATACCACTCCTTGTGTATAGTCAATTCTATATTTGAGTTAAGGGATCTGGGTGTCCTTTACTATAGGTTATATGTTTCACTTCATTTAGCATCAAGCTCCTTAGGGCGACTATCTTCATTTGTCTTAAGTGTGGTGGGATGACACTTGGTGGATGCATCCACTGTCCTTCAATATCCATGTTAGTCTTTCCTAGACTGATTATGTGCAAGTAAAAAGTCTCCTCATGACTACAAACTTAACCATCAATGAGCACATTGATCTTGAAACCAAAAGAATTTCAATGTTTCCTCCTCAACCTTCACATAATCAATGTGTATCATCATGGAGTTTTCTTGATAGATTTGCAATTCCTCCTCACAAGGGTCAATCATAGACAAATCATCCGTCACAATGAAAACTAATGTCTTGTGCATCATCATTGCATGTTCCAATCATTTTCCATAAATTGCAAACCATGATTACATGATTCAATTACTTCCATACATAAAAATAGGTGGATGTTTCCCAGGTATCATCTATAGTTATTGATCGTCTTTAATACCCAATATTGGCTCTTCTTTCCCTTTCGACCTGCTTATATAGTCATACAGGTCTCTTTTGTTGGGATATTGATACACAAGTGCCTCTAAATACTCATCAAAGGGAATAAATTCTAAAGTGGGGGTGGGCCCCTTCAAAATAGTAGGCCCGTAGAATTCTAGAGACCATTGCATGCATACATTCTAGCAACCTTTGGTATTTGTCAATAATTTTGGGGGCCTCAAGTTTATACAATAACTCTTGAATAGGATTCATGTCCTCTTCCTTTCGCAGACCTTCGAATCTCTTTGACTAGAAGGCATCCAAAATGTTAGCTTTATCCTAAAAGTTGGCAAGATCAAAACTCTAATACCATTTGCAATGTCTGGTTTTTGAGCATTTCTTATTTTTCCCTTTAAACAATAATTATAACTCAAAATAATAGTTGCATTATCTTTATCATGGATAGGAAATTGTAATATCCTAAGAAAGACACAAGACCAAAAATATAAAAATGTGCAATAATGGACCAATGATCTGAGATTTCAATTATATTCACCCAATTACGACAGCTTATTACAATCAAGATACAGCTCAAGAAGTCTTACACCTTGCTCTTCTAACGATTATTCTGCACTAGAAGTTGCGGAAGGACAATGTCAGTGTGACCGATGTGTTGATGGCAGGATGTTAAATATGCAAATATCTATATCCTCGAGGTGTAGATGTTTGAATGTTGGGTGTGTTGATCTCCGTGTGTCTGTCCCACTGATGCTACTTCTGCTCCTCAGTATGATATCAATGTGAATTGTAGAGATGTATTGCTAATGTATAACTATGTTTTGTTCTATGGATACAATTGTGGCAGTTGTAGTTCTCAATACCTGTGAAATGTACTACTACAGATGATACGGATGTTGTTATATCTTATTAGCAATGTATGATGTCGCACTGATCTTCACTAGTATTATGTGTAGCAGCCTTTGTTATCGTCGAAGGTCATACCACCGTCTCTATGATCACAAATATATGAATAACTGTGGCGTTGCCTATATGATTGTAGAGATGTGCATGACTATATACCATTGCCTAAATGATCAAAGAGATCTGAAATTCTGAATGATTGTATTCCACTACCTATATGATCGCAGTTATATGAATGATTGTATGGCAATGTCTATTTGATTGCAGAGATATGAATGACTATATACCGTTGCGCAGATATATGAATGATGCTTACCCCTTATTGTCGTGCAGTAGTATGAATCATTTTCATGCAATCGCAAGTACAGATATTTCATTGTTGATTGATGTCATTATACCAATGTGGATTGCTGGTGCCAAACACAAGATCTGAATGTATGATATGCTGATGATGTTGGCAATCTATCAATCCAATTTGATTTGAAAGAGACTTCACCAAATTGGATTCGATAGAAGACTAGCGAGGATATCTCATCTCCAAAACTGCAATCTCCCAATGAATTCCTATGAGGAATCACAAAGACAGTTGAATACAAAATTAATCAATTATTATGATGTTCTTCCAAGCCAATATAAGTATGATGCCCAAGCATTACAATTCAAGCTATTCATCTAGCCAAGAAATGATGACATAATTCCAAATTAAAGATAGGTCCACACCAAGGAGAGTGGTGCCACAATTGTGCCACTCAAAAATGGTTGCCTTGAAATACTAATAGCTCACGTGGGACCGTATGATCTATAAGTGTAACTTGTGAATTGGTCCTGCTTAAGGAGGGGACATGACAATCTCCCCTTCCCGAAATTACTTGCCCACAAATAATTTTAGATTAGGATGCTCCAAAATCTATTCACTCTCCCATGGGGCATCCAAAATCGGCAAGTCCTTCCACCTGACAAGATACTCTTTGATTATACAGGACCTAATCCTCCTCTCTCTAAAATCTATGACCTCAACAAGCTCCAATGCAAGCTCGCCTTCGTCATCAAGTGGTGAAAGCTCCTCCAAAACTATAACTTGTTGCCCAAGAGCCTTCTTGAGGCAAGAAACATAAAACAAATTGTGTATCTTGTTGTTCTCTGGAAGCTCCAACTCATATGCCACCTCTCCAATCCACCTAATCACCTTATAGAGTCCATAGAAGTGAGGCTTGAGCTTCTCCGCACCATTCCTCTTCAAAGAATACTTCTTGTAGGGATGTAAACAAAGATAGACCGTACCTCCTAGCCTGAAACTACAGTTGACCTAGTGTCAATCCGCATACATTTTATGTTGATTCTAGGCTTTCTATAGATTATCCTTGAGGGACCGAAGGATATCTTGACTCTCCTACAACCAATCCTTTGCATTGGGCACCCTACTATCTCCTAATGCCAAATTAACAAATGAAGTATCCTCATGGCCATGGAGTGCCTTGTAGGGAAGCATCCCAATCGACATGTGATAGATGGTATTTTAGCAGTACTCTTCAAGATGTAGGCAACTGATCCATGCCTTCTAGGGTGCTACCATGTAGTTCCGCAAGTATCCCTCCACCCCCTTTTCATAATCCCAGTCTATCCGTCTATCTAGGGGTGGTAACTTGTACTTGAAGTCATCTCAATGTCTTCCAACCTGAAAAGCTCCATCTAGAAAGCACTGAGGAACCTACTATCTCTATCATTGACTATATTACTCGGAAGGCCATGTAACCTAAAAATATCTTAAAAGAACAACTCTGCAGCCTAAATTGCAGCACATCATTCTTGAGGCCCTTTAAAGGAAACCTCTCTCGAATCTGGCTATATGTCTTTAGGTATCCAAGAATAGTGACTGGTGAACCTTCCTCGAGATCTTCTCCTCTAGCTTCAATTTTGGAACCAAGAAAATTTTGTCCTTGTAGTAGATGACATTATCCACCACCTTGAACCTTTCATCATGAATCTATCCATCATCAATTGGAAAGAAAAGGTATTCTTGGAGCATTCCACCAACAAATGAGGCCTCCAATCAGCTGAACCCAGGACAAAGGGCATATGGTGGGTCTCATGGATAAAGCATTGCCAAACAGATTCTTCTTCCCCTTCACATACTCAATGCCAAAGTCATAGACTTGAATCTTGCTCACCCACTTTGTTTGCCTCTCATTCGAATCCTTCTACTCCAAGAAGTACCAAAGGTTGTTGTGTTTGATCCTAACCAAGAACTTCTCCCCAACCAAGTATTTCCAGAACTTGGCCATTGCACGCATGATTGCAAGTGTCTCCTTGTCGTACATCGAGTGCAACCTCTCAATCTTCTTACGTAGTCAGCTCTCAAATGAAATGGGGTGATGATTCCGCATCATCATTTCTCCACTGCCTTCCCTTGATGCATCACACTTGAGATCAAATGGTTGAAAGAATTCAAGAAACACCAAAACTGACATACTCATAGTCTCCTTCAACTTGTTGAAATCTTGTCGTGCTTCCCTTGTCTAATGGAAAACACCCCTCTTTGTGAGGTCAATCAGTGGTGCTCAAAACTTTAAGAATCCCCTCAAAAGTATCCTATAGTAGCTACACAAACCCAAGAATTCTTACAACTCTAAGTGTCCTCGAGGGTGGCTTGTCAAGAATCGCCTATATCTTCTCGTAATGCACTTGCACTCCAAGAACACTAATGACATGGCCCAAGTACAAAATCTCTATCAATGTCAAACTCACACTTGGACTTCTTTGTAAATAATGATTGTGACTCCATGATCCCAAAAATCTGCTCCAGGTGTGTCATATGTTCTTCCCATGTCTTTCCATATGAGTATGCCATTAAAGAACACCAATAGAAACTTTTGTAATTGCTTATTAAAGATGTGGTTAGCACATGACTAGAACGTAGTAAGAGCATTGGTCAATCCAAAAGGCATGACCAAGAACTCATAATGACCAAAGTGGCATCAGAAGGATATCTTTTGAAGATCTTGTCCCTCACTCAAATCTAGTGGTATCTGGATTGGAGATCAATCTTTTAGAAGTAGACTTCCCCATTGAGCTCATCCAACAACTCATCTATCCTCAGGATGGGGTATTGGTTCATGATTTTCTTCTTGTTTAGGGCATGATAATCAAGGCACATTATAAGAATCCCATCCTTCTTCACCAATGCCAGCAAAGATGCAAAAGGGCTTGAGCTAGGCCTAATATGTCCCATGTCAAGAAGCTCTTGAATTTCCTTCTCTATATCATCCTTGAATTTCTTGGGATGATAGTAAGGATTCATTATGACCGGTTTGTCTCCCTCCTACATGTCTATTTTTTTCTCAAAGCTTTTGTTCAGTGGCACCACTGAGGAAATATCAATAAAAACTAAACTGTGTCTTCTTAAAACTGATTGAAGCTCATCATTTTAGTAATGTGTATGCTATCCAAATATTGCGCTATCCATTCCACATCATCATGCTTGGAAATCACCTCCATGCACTTGGCTGAAACCACTCTAGGCCCTCCATTGAACATTGATTTTGCAAAACCTTCTTCTCATCAACCTTGAATGAGAATTCCAAGTGCTTGAAACTCTGGGTGTATTTTTTGAGTCTCCATCCACCCAAAATGATATATGTATCATCCTAGACCGCCACGAAGAAGTCATCCATGACTATGTAGTTCCCCATAGTGATTCTCATCTATGGTACCAAATGTGTGTAGGGTACGAGAAAGCCTCCTTTCCACCTTGACTTCAAATCCCTCATGCTCAACTATGTGCAATCATCTCTGGGAAACTAAGGAGGTGCTGATGAAATTGAGGGTAACCCCACTGTCAAGCATTATGATGATCTATTGTGCCTATAGAGTGTCACGAACCCAATATACATTGCATTCTAGAGTGCCAAAAAGGGGAGCAATGGTACCTCCTTTTCTTATGACTACCAAACTTCTCCACCTGTGGCGGCTCCTCTTGATGCTCCTTAGATTCCTTGTCCTCCTTACTAGCAGACACCACCTCAATGTAATGGATCTTCCCCTTGTCAGGGCATCTATAAATCGACTCCCATGGCTCCTTGTAGTTGAAACATAGTTTCCTCCTCCTTAGGTCTTGTTATATTGCATCATCCATTAAAATCTTCTTTTGAAATATCTTCTTGTCCTTTTCCTTCTATGTGATGAGTGTCTTAGAGTAAGTTTGATTCTTGGAGGTTGATGTAGACACATCACAAGCCTTCTTAATTGCCTCCATGAGTGTGCTAGGGCTTAGGGCCTTGACCCAACCCCTCAAAAGATCCACCAAACCATCCATGAAGAGTCCTATCAATATCCTCTCCAAAATGTCAATCACCAAAATAGAAAGCTTTCAAAACTCGACAATATAGCTATCCATGAGACCTCCTTGCCTCGGTTGCGCCAACTCCTTGACATTGAGTTTCAAATCCTTCCCATCAAATCTGCCAATGAGTCTTTTTGTGAAGTCAATATAGGAAGTGATTTGATCATGCCCTAGTGTAACCATTCCATGGTTCCACCATTCGTGAGAAATCCCATCAAGGTGCAGTGTTGCATATTTGATCACTTCATTTTTGTGCATAAGATTGAACTGAAAATATGTGTCTACCTTTTGCACCCAAGATCATGCATTGAGCTTCTAAATCCTATGAAGAAGAGGAGGCTTAAGTTGTCAATATTCCATGTCAAATCATTGTTACAGTCTCTATTACCCTTGGTGGGTAGTGTCTCATCCTCAAGTCCATGTAGTCTTTGAGAGACATGTCTAATTGTAGTCCTCCATCAAGCCAATCCTTCTAAAATAACTCTTGGAAACTCAACCAATGAGGGAGTACGATTCTCTTGTTGCTTGGTCCTCATAAGGAAAGTCAAAATTGGCCTTGAATTGGACCGATGCATGTGTGATCTCCCATTGATTGAATTTATGTCGTGGATATTGTTCTCTCCATTAGCTCCATTAGTCCTTATTTCTGCCAAGTGGTTGAGAGTCTCATCAATATTCGGTTGTCCTCTTGCTAACTTACCCAAGATGGCCATCATATCCACGTGTGCTCTCCTTTTTTGTTCAAGAGACAACGCATTCTCCTCTGATAAATTACGTAATCTTTTCTCCTCTTACTCATTAACCTCAACCCAGGCAAGTAGAATCAACACTCTAATACCACTGTAATATCCCAAGCAAGACGGAAGAACAAAAAATAGACAAATGTGCAATCGTAGACCAGCAATTTGAGATTTCAATTATATTCAAATAATTACAACAACTTATTACAATCAAGATATAGCAAAAGAAGTCTTGCACCTTGGTCTTCTAATGATTATTCCGCACTAGAAGTTGCGGAAGGACAATGTCACTGTGACGAATGTGTTGATGCCAGGATGTTCAATATGTCAATATGCAAATATCTATATGTTCGAGATGTAGATGTCTGAATGTTGGGTGTGTTGGTGTCCATGTGTTTGTCCCACTGATGTTGTCATTTCTCCTCCTCAGTATTATATCAATGTGAATTGCATACATGTATAACAAATTTATAATTATGTTATGCTCTATGGACATAGTTGCGGAAATTGTAGTTCTAATAACTATGAAACGTATTGTTGCTGATGATGTGGATGTTTTTATATCTTATCAGCAATCGATGATGTCACATTGATCTTATCTAGTATTATGTGTAGCAGCCTCTTTTGTAGCTGAATTTTATACCGATGTCTCTATGATCACGAAGTTATGAATGACTGCATGTCATTGCCTTTATGACCGCAGAGATGTGAATGGTTGTATGCCACTGCCTATATGATCGTAGAGATATGAATTATTGTATGGCATTGTCTATATGATCACAGATATGTGAACGATTATATACCACTATGTAGATATATGAATGATGTTTACCCCTAATTGTTGCAGTGGTAGTATGAATCATTCTCATACGATCACAAGTACAGATATGTCGTTGTTGATTGATGTTGATATACCAATGTGGATCGTTGGTGCACATCACAAGATACAAAAGTATGAAATGTTGATGAATTATCAATCTAATTTGGTCTCAAAGAAACTTCACCAAATTGGGTTTGATAACTGAATAGGGAGGATATCTCACCTCTGAAACCTCAATATCCTAATGAATTCTGATGAGGAATCAAAAATACTATTAAATACACAATTTACCAATGATTATGATGTTCTTCCAAGCCAAAGTATGATGCCCAAGCATTACAATTCAAGCTAGTGAGCTAACCAAGAAATGGCTTCATAATTTCAAATTAAAGATAGGTCCATGCCAAGGAGAGTGAAGCCACAAGTGCACCACCTAAAATGGGCCCCCTTGCAATACTAATAGCTCATGGGGAAATGTATGAGCTATGAGTGTAAATTACAAATTGGTCCCATATAAGGAGGGGACATGGCAAAAATCCTACAAGTACTTGTCGAGTTGCGACGTTGTCGATTGCTTGCAAACTTTAGTTGGGTGACGTTTAACTTGAGAGTCTTTGCAAAAGAGTTGCAAAGAAACATTCATTAAATTTGAGATGAAAACTTGTCAGGTTTCCTGCTATTTTGAGGTTAAAAATTGTGATCTATGATTGAAATGTGCCAATGTGGGTTAAAATGTGTTGAGGCAAGTTAAAATGTGAGTTGAAATGTGTGAGAGCAGGCTAAAACATGGGTTAAAATATGTATTTCACAAGGATATTTTCTATAAAAATTAAAATCATGCATTTTCCCTGCAGGGAACCTTGGTTTTCACCAAGCTTTTGCTGATTTTTTGCCAAGTCAAAAATTTTGGGTATGTCAAGTACTCTCTTATTAGAGTCTACAAACTTTCATATTTATAAAAAAATTTAATCTAAAAATCGTAGATTTTATTGTAATATTAAAGCTTAAATATTATGAATTTTATTGATATATAGTTTATCCTTATGAGTTTTCATCTACTAACTTGATAAGAGAAGTTAAGGGTACTCATCTTAAAATTTATCTATGAACCTAGGATTATCTTCATCCTCTTTAGTTGTATGACTCACTTGGAATATGGCATAACATTTCTTCATAATGTCTTCTCCTTACATGAACTTCCCTAAATGAAATATTTATTCAATAGTCACCACTCTTTGAGTATCTTTTGAAAAATTAAAGTAAATTATAAATTCATCCATTATTTTCTATGTTGTGCTTAAATACACAATAAATTTATTCAGAACTTAACAAAAATAAACATTTCCTCAAATTAAATTGTCTGAGTCGGGATGGAGAGAAATTCGGGAAGGGCTCTGCTTCAAGGGAATGACATAAGAGGGAATGGAAGGGGGCTTATTTACAGAGATCATGGTGTGGTGGGGCCTTTTAAGAATGCAAGCAAAACGGCTAGTCGAAGTTGAAGTCGACTCTTCCATCATCATACAAGCTGGCAACCATCACAAGGTGTTGGATGGAATCAGTAGTCAGAGAATAGGTTTCGCCTGAGGAATTTTCTTGGAAAGAGTTTCGCAGTTGAAAGGAGCGGGGGTAAAGGTTCGGACCCGAAGTATCCTGCACAGGGGAAGTGGCAAAACGAAGTTAAAAATGGTTCCAAGGTCCTGACGCTGGGGGGATTAAACCCTAACCTAATTCCCATTTTTCCCACCATGAACGAGGGTAGGCCTTTCAATCCTCCACTACCAAAGAAAGCTTGGTCTCAGCTGCATTGGAATATTCACAATCAGAGGCAAAGCATCTAGCGAGGCAATTTTAAATCGGTTCTCAAAAATGCTGCTTGGAGGATTCCCCCAAATCTTCAAAGAAGCTTGAGATCAACTGATTAATGGATAGAGAAGGACGCAGATACAGGACAAAAGCGAGGGGCAAACCTAGAACAAATGGAGAACTCTTTGATGGCAAATCCAGTGGTCAATGTAGAAGTTGGGGTAGATGAGGAGGAGGAATCACCAAGGGTTTTAGAGCAAGAACGAAAAAATCATCTTCCAAAGGGTCCAGATTTGAACATTACTCTATCAGAGGAAACTTTAGATGGAAGGAAACGTCTTCTCCAACAACAAGCAATCATCTGTAAGTTCTGGGAAACCAATATCTCCCTTCCAAATTTTAAGAAATGGGTTTTACAAAATTGGCAGGACATTCTTCACATCGATTCCATAGACGAGGTTTTGGAGTTTTTTCGTAGTTATTTTCAAATCAAAGGAAGCTAGGGATATAACCTTCAAATAGGAAGGATGGTTTCTAGGAAATATAGGCTTACATATGCAAATCTGGAGTCACAACTTCGATAGCAAAAAAGATTCAATCAAATTCATACCAATGCGGATTTCTTGATAAATCTTCCCATAGAATATAGGGAGGCAAACTTTTTAGAAAAAGTAGGAAAAATGTGTTCCTTCTCTTGGTTGTCAACAAAGCAAGCAACAACTAATGGTGAATAATCAAGGGTTACATGGATAGAAAACATTAGCAATATATATGCAGCCACATAATTATGAGAGGCAAGAAATGGAGAGTAAGCCATATTGGAGGCATGATAACGCATGGAATCAACAAGTCAATCATTATGGATGTACATGAAATCGAAGGAACAATTACAACAATTTGTGGCATCAAACAAGTGATGGTTGTGCATGATAGAAAAGGAGAACATTTTGTGATGAAGAATGGAATTAAATAGGTGCAAGTAAATGTAACAAATGATGCAATCTAGGTATTGTCAAGCTAAAATCGACACAAAATTGCAAATGGATGGTTGGATGAAAAGATATGACATCATATTTGCAATGACTTGTAACAATCTGACTATTTATCTTCTCATGTTTGAGGGATGAAAAATGTAAGGATGGAGGATATTATTGTAGACACCCTAAAATGGACAGACTTGCGACTTGACATTAAAAACATTAATTTTCATCGATTAATTAATGGTTTTTTAATCATTAATTAATCATCTATTTTTTTCTAAATTCATTTCATTTATTAAGTAATGGTTTTTAATCATTAATTAATCATCTATTTTCTTCTAAATTCATTCCTCAAATCATCTAATCAAATTCTCAAAATTAATTTTATTTAATTAATTAACTTTAATTGATTAATTACCATTAATTAATTAATTAAATTAAATTTCCTATAGTTTAAATTGAAATATTTAAACTTATTAATTAAACTTTTCCAATTAAATTAATTTAATTTCATCAATAAAGCAATTCTAAATCAAAAAGAAGTCAATTATCTCACATGTTGAAAACATTAAATTAAATAAATGAATTAAATATTTATTTATCTTCAAAGAGATAACTCCAATCAGATCACATGGGTTACTCCACCCATCTCTCCAGTTCACATGGGTAACTCCACCCACCTCTTCAGTTCTAAAAGGTAACTCACAATTAGCTCTTCAGTCAACCAAACTCTATCTCCTCTTTACCAATTGAAGAGGTGGAGTTTACTGATGGCTTCTCCAGTTCCCTTTGATCTCAACCGTTCATCTATCTATCTCTGGGATTGATCTCGACCATTCATTTCATCATCAATTCCTATATAATAAACCCTTCATAACAATTTGAAGGATCCAGGATTTCAAGCTCTCGTGCGCCATTACTCTGTCAGTTTGGTTATAGCATTCAAGCCATCTTGCGATCACACACACATTTCTATTAGCAAATTCTCGACGTTTCTCAAGTCATAGACGTTGCCCACGCCAATACTGAGCATAAAAAACAATGTTTCGGAAGGAGTAGAGAGAGACAATAGAAGCTTCAAGCACTTTGGGGTTTGCAATCATTTGTTTTCCTTTCTTTGCTTGTACATTTTATTGATTACGTTTCAATTTATTTGTTATTGGTAGCTTTGTGTGTTTGGTTTATATCATTGCAAAATGGTGCTACTAACCCCCGCCTTTGGAAAGCTTGGGAACCACGAATCACCAAAGAAGGAGGCGTACATTTTGGTGAACCCGACGTGAAGCAAACAGCCCGAATATCTCTTGCAGACGACAGATAGAATCAATCAACCACGGTCGTACGGTTGCAGACCTAAAAATTCATCTTTTTCTCGATATCTGTGTTATTTTGCAATTGCTGGTATTTTGTCGCAATTGACTGGTTTAATACCGCAATTGATTGTATTTGACCGCAGTTACCTATTCTTTGTCGCAATTGCCTGTACTTTACCACAATTGACCGATCCGTGCCGCAATCGAAAGCATCCTGCCGCAGAGAAAAGTTATTTGTCGCAATCGCCTATATTCTGCCGCAATTGACCAGAGATTGCCGCAATTAAACAGCCAATACCGCAATTGATGTAAAAGCCACATTTTTGTCTTCCTTTTTTGGTTTTCGTGCAGGGCTGACTGACAATGAATGACAAAGAAGGTAATCAGACGCATACCAAGTGCCAGAGCATTAAGAGCTGCAAGAAGGAGAACCATCAACCATTGATCACAACAAAGGGCTATTCTCGCAATCGCAGCTAAAGATCAAAGTGAAGCATACACCAGGTACATTGATTCAATCAAGAGATTTGCAAGTAAGTATAAAGTCACCATTAATTTCAGCAATCTCAATAATCCTGGAGTTTTCGGATATTTTGTTGTTTTGGATTGAAAAGCTTTCATTTATTGAGATACTAAACACTTTCTTTGACAGGTTCGAATCGAGGAGACCAGATAACAATACAACATAAAATTCATTCACTTGTTGATTTGGGCTTAAAAAGAACAGTGTTTGTCACATATCTTACATCTCACATTTTGGAATTTGGTGCTTAAAATTGACGTGGGGACTAAAATTGAACAAAGGCAAAGAATCTCTCAATTCGGTGCATTAAAATTGAACAAGCAATCAACACCTACTTTTTGGGCTTAAAACTGAACACTTGTGCTTGTATGGTAAAGTACCTTAGTTCCCATTTCAAACTTTCGGAGCTTAATCGATTTACCTTGTGTCTTGAGCTTTGGGTGCACTTGCACAATCTGTTAGATTAGACACCTTTATACTTTTAGAAAGGCCTGTCCGAGGAATGCGCTTCTTCCTCAGAGGATGACCTTAAACTGGTAATCCTTCCGATTAGTATATAAACAAGGCACAAACCAAAGTTTTGTCTTATCTAGCCAAGATCGGGCGAGGTGTGTTGATGATAGTCCGGATCAGGTGAATATCCCTAAGGAGCCAGCGTGATCAATTAGGCTCTTAAGTGAGTCACACACGTACAAACCAATTGGATAGATGCCATGGACCCTTACTACAACCTTGTTAATTAAAGGCCAACCCAATCTAACTCCGAACAAATACCTTATTATAGTGCAAAGGGTTGCAGAATTTCCACCCAAGATTCCCAACATATGTGTCCCAAGGTATTTGTGTAGTGAAAGAGATCTTCACTTCATAGCAACAATACCTGGCAATGGCAAAAATATGGGTGCCTACATCATGGACCTTCGTGTCCTAGTAGGGTGACAATTGTTGTGTGAGCTAACAGACATTCAAGTATTGGGCCTATAATAATGTATTCTGAAGCCATTGATCTAGATTAATCTAACTATTCATTGTTGAGACCTCATGATAATATTGTAACTTGAAAAAGTTGTAGAGCATACACATTGTCAGTCTTCATTCTTCAAAACACAGTGTCTCTTGTGCTTGTTCTTTGATCAGTTTGAAAAATTCAAAACAAACATCCAAACTGTCAAAACGAATCAAAAGTGTTAAAGTCTAGGGTTGTCAACATCAACTGTCCTGCAAATCAGAAGCCTTAATCTAGAAAATCAAAATTGTCAGACAGTGATACCTATCTTCTAGTCTTTTTGAGACTGTTTCCCCTTTATCGCAATTGCCCACATTTTTTCGCAATTCACAGAAGTTTGCCACAGTTAACTTGTTTATTGCCGCAATCGACCTGTTTATTACCGCAGTCGGTGATAAAATACCGCACTCAACCATTCACTTTTTCGCAATCGGTGGAGTTGTGCCACAATTGACCACATATATCTTACACCTGTTTTGACCTAAAAACCTTGAAAATACTCTCCATTTTGTGTCAAAGACCAGTGTCTATCCCAGAAAAATGTGAAGAACATTGTGTTAATCTCTAAACATTAAAGATCATCCCTTCTTTGAAAAGCACAATTATTGTCTAAAACATTGTTAGTTCAAAAGTTTAGACTCAAAATATCTTGATCTCATCATCTCAAACATCGTCATTATCTCTATCAGTAACTTTGTCCCAGACAAAGGTCGACAAATCTTATCTTTTACATCATCAAAACTTTGAGATCAAGATAAATCAACATTTGTCCCTAGAATTACCCTTGTCCAAAACATAACTCAGACTTCCTTAGAAAGGTTATCCTTTTTTGTTTGCTATATATCACTTGTTTTAGTTACAAAATCTGGACCACACTATGTCTCAAACATCTCATAGAGGGCCTTACACAAGGTCGAAGGCTAGAACACAACTTGATGAGTCGTATATCAACAGATTCCCCACTTGGGAGACAGAGCGAGAGGATGACCCTTTCATAAATACCAGTTCTGCTATGTTCATTGAACAACCTCGTGGATCATCTTTTTTCCAAAATGTCACAGAAGAGGAGCTTGAAGATATAGAGCAAGATGCTTATTCCGCACAAGTAGTTGACATTGTTGTAGAGAGGAACCTTGAACATTTCTTAGCCATGCTGATAAAGAAGGGAGTCAAACTCCCTGCTGAGTTTAGTGTGTCGACCATATGGCCCGAAAACCCTCTCACAGGTCCAAACACTACTCAGCCCTCTCAGATACTACCTGTGGTTTCTCAAATTTTCCCACCTGTGACAATACCAACATTGGCACAAATGATACTCAATCAAACCAATGGCGCAAACCAAGCAAGCACATCTTCCACTCAAAGCATGACAGGCTCGCAACTAAGTGTACCCATGGTCACTAGTATACCTCCACCTTAGGTCTCATGGCATGGCCAATCAAGCTCTCATGCTATGCCTTCCATCCCCCCAACAAACAACAATTGTTCTGAAACTATGCCGCTACTGCAATCAATTCCTACTAGCCTTGGGATCAACACATCATTCCCGTAGGGATCCATCTCTACAGGTCTGACTTACAGTCAATGCCCACCCAAGACTACACCTTTTCTCATTCAAAAACCAATTCAACCCCAGCTTTAGTTGCCACAAATCCAATCCCAGGAACAGCAACCCCAGCTTCAGTTGCCACAAATCCAACCTCAGCAGCAGCAACCCCAACCCTAGCAATATCAACCCCAGCTTTAGTTGACACAAAACCAACCACAACAACAAACACATCAAACCCACCTTGGGCCACTCACATACCCCCATTTCAGAATCATGTGGTAGGAAATCAATATCAAGTCCCAAGGACAAGGTCCTATGTTCCTACTCAAGGGACGCAGAGGCGCAGCCTCATACCTACCACAGCACAGAGGTACAACATCACACATCAGCCTTAGTATCAAACAAACATGTTGATCCAACAAATGCAGACCCTTCAAAACCAAATGATGGATATGCAAAATCAGGGGCAAACTAAGTCCTACACCATAGAGGATTTATACCCATACCCCTTTGATCACTCTCTTCACATGTCTTTGTTCCCAACTCACTTCTCGGTACCGAAATTTGACAAATATAGGGGCAATACCAACCCTATTGAACATATCCGAGATTTTTTTGCTAGTTGTGTTGAAGTCGCACATGATGAGACATACTTAATGCGACTATTCCCACAAGCTTAGTCGGACCAGCAATGGAATGGTTCTCACATTTACCTCATGGCATTCAGTCTTGGGGTGAATTGGTTGAAAAGTTCATCGCTCACTTTCATCATAACATCGAGCGCAAGGTCAGTATCAAGGACCTTTGCGATATCAACCAGAAGGATGGAGAGTCTTTTGTGAAATTCCTACAGAGATGTAGGAATACTGCAAACTGAATAACGTATGATGTACCCGAGCAGGACCTAATAGTCATGTTCGTTGACAATCTGATTCGAGACATGTCATTCACAACAGAATTGCAGTTAGCTCCAAACTTCACACAAATCATCAAAGGAGGAGTTCGTTGTGAGCAGAACTTAGTCAAACAAGGAATCCTTGCAGATCTGACCCAAACGAATACAAACAAAATTACAACGCATAAAGCTAAGTGGTGGAACAAAAACAAAAATGTCACCATTGATGTGAGGACAGTCAACTACGCACAACCCAAAGTGTCACTACAAGGCAAACCTGTGGCCAACTAACAACCTACGATGCCCACTCCACAAGCATACACTCAAAACCAACCTCCTCCTATCCAAGTGGCCACTGTGTCAAACAGTCAACAACATACTCAACGCAAACCACAGTTTCAATTCCAGCAGCGAGATTTCACACCATTAGGAGAGCCGATAGAATCAGCTTTATGAAAACTGATACAATCCAACACTATCACTCTCCTAGAAATCAGGTAATTTGAACATGATGCAAACAAACCAAGGTGGTACAATGACAATGACTTCTGTGAGATTCATCGGGTGAAAGGAAACAAAACACCTAACAGTTACCGATTGAAACACACTATCCAAGATCTGATTGACATAGGGCTTATCGATGTAACAAATACCCAAACCAAAGGAACAACTGATCATACGATATTCAACGATACATTTCATGATCACAACAAAGGGAAAGCCTTCGGGTCTGGTGGACCGTCAAAACATGTCAACTATACATATGCCAACAGTGATAACGTTATCAATTGCCTAAATCCTTCAGATAGCCATGTGGCTACGATCACTATCAGAGACCAAGGTAACAAATGTGTTGTAACTGTTATCCTAATTTTCAGCATGCATCAAAATAATCATAAATAGGAAGAGATTGCATTTTAGAGGTCCCATTAATATTATCCTTCAGGTATTATTAATCAACATTTTATAATTGCATTCATTTTTAGAAATTGTCATTTTGTACTCTAAGAATTGATCACATTCCAGAATTTTTAAATTACAATTTTGATCAATTACATTGTGCATTCAAGCTGCATGTATTATACAAATGTTATTTCATCTTTCTTTTCATGTCAAAACAATAGCACATTGCAGAATAAAAGGCATAATTGAAAGTATGGAGTAGAGGTCCCATGCATTGCCTTGTGGTTGGTTTTTTGATGCTTGCATATTAGGTCTCCATTGTTGGTTGCATATCAGGTCCTAGGTCTTCATAGTCCATCTTCATCTGCATATAGGTCTTCTTAGGGTTTACCTGCAACATGGTGAAAAAGATGTTAGATCTAGTTGGATCTAAGCAATACATGGAACATAAACAACACACAATCAATCTTTCTAAAAACTGCATATCAATCTGATGAAATCAATGTAACAAGAAAACATTCATCTATAATATCTGAAGAATAGTATTAACGGGACTTGTTCCAAACATGAAACCTTTTGCTATGTATGGTCACTTTGATATATGTTGTTCTTCTCTATATAATCAAATATCTGAATCAAAGGGACTTAGTATTACCATCTGAGAAACCTTTTTCATGATTAGATCAACCTATGAGTTCACCAAATAACACAAACCAACCAATATTCATGAGTGAATGTTATCTTATATTCACTCACAAACATTAACTAGTGCATATGATTTGATGACCTAATAAATTGAGTGTTATTTTGTGTACAAATGGACAGATATCTATAACTGAATGCAGGAAACAAAAGAAAATGATGCAATGGATGTCACGAGCTCGTGCTCGAACTTCACATAAGCCATTATATGCAGAAGGATGATTGATATCTCAGAAGGTTTTTGCTCATGTACATAAGAAGGATGAGGTGCAAACAAATGAAGGTGCAAAAGATACTATAGAAAGGACATGAACAAAGAAAGCAGCAGAATTGCAGAATTGAAAGACTCTGAAGATTCACTGTTTTTATGCAATTAATGGAAAGTGTGAAAATGTTGTTACAATTGGATTTACTATTTTGAAGTAAAATCCATGGGAGTCACGAGCCCGTGCTTGAACCCCATGGGTTTGTTCTTTCCTAGGTATACTTCAAAAGAAAAAACAGTGTATTTTTACATTAAAGAACAGCAGCATATTCAAAATATTTGTGCTAATATGATAACAGAGATGCTCAGTATTGTCATCAAGACTGTAAACTAATAGTGTTTTTTAACATAATGTTGCAGTTAAATATTTTGTGTCTCTCTTTTTCAAACAGTGGAGTGTCATCAAACAGAGAAGCATATATTGTGCTTGCTAATTACTTGTATTTGAAGACAACAAGAATAATGTTTTTTTTTTTAAAACATTCAGACAAAGCAAGTCCCGGGGTTCACTTCAAAATTGAAGAAAGCATCAAACTAAAAACTCCAAGTGCAAAGCTGTGTGGTTATTTTAAAGTGATGCAAGTAAAATCATGTGGGAATGAGAGTGAGGTTCGACATCGAGCAGTACTGAAGTTCATGGGCTCGATAGTAAACAAGTGATAGTTCAAAGAGTTGTATGAAGATTCAAAGCTACAGTCGACATCAAACAGAGAGCACCAACATGCATTAAACATTTAGAAGGTTCACATGGATGCAATAAGCAGAGAGAAATAAACAACAGAGGAGATGATCACTTATCTGTATATACAGAAGCTTCTAGAACATTATACTGTCAAATCATGGTTGTGTCAACTCGCAATAGAAATGTGAAGCTTATGACTGAAAGATGTCATAAAGTTTGAAGAGAATACATTCACCGCACCTTTCAGTCATAAGCTACATTTCTACATGCTGAAGAGAATCACAGTTTCCAGAAAACTCACATGGTGGTCGAAGTAAAACATTCATAAATTGGTTTGTTGCCCGCGTGTCTGAAGGAGGAAGTGAAAAGACATACAGAGGAGGTCGCGGTGTTTTTCTTAGTTACATATCACACAACAGACTGGGGATAAGTCTGAAACTATGAGTGAGATGTCCCCAATTCAGAGCCGAGGTTCATGGGTCGACACCTCAATCACAGTTTAAGACCACTCCAAGATTGCAGTGGTGTTGCATCCTGAATCTACAAGTGGTGGTCAAACAGAGAAGAACTCCCCGAGTCTTCTTCATACACTGCGGTTTAAAAACCCAAAATGGTGGTAAGACATCAATCTAGAACCCGAGTTACAATTAAATCTGCAATGCCATTTGTAAATGGCTTTGAAAACACTTCATCATCAAGTGTTCCAAGCTTTCAAGCAGACTGAAGATAACTTACAGATGAAACCCGAAATCAAGCAAAAAAGAAGACCGAAGATACTATATTATCGAAACATCCCAACATTAAAGCAAGTGCAAGCAAACTTGCTGTTGGAACCCAAGTTCTAAGCAGATGAAGATCAAAAGCCGCGACCTTTACTGAAGAAGAATGTGACAACAAAGATGCCATATGTTACATTGAGTATGTAAACGATATTTTTTCCCTCACAAAGCTCATGAAACTCGAAGTTTCTCTACAGAACAGAGGCGGAAACATAGCAGAGATTCATGGTTTCCAGTTTCAAACATGGCGGCACCACAAAACAGAACCTTAGAGATGCAAATGAAACTGATAAATGGAATACATTGTATTTTACTCTCATTTGAAATCCATTGTCAGATGGAGTAAATGCAATTACAGTTCAAATGCATCAACATTGCCACATTGGTACCTTTTTGTGCCATGACAGGATAAAACTGTCCATTTTGACTGGTGGTGATCAAATCAATGACAAACCATGCTAGTTACCAAACCACGGCAACATCAACCATAGTGGTGTGGTGTCGGCCGAGTCAGAGATGGGTTGATGCCGAGTTGATAAGGGTTTCTAACCCTTTGATGTTAGGTAGTCGAGTTTTGAATGGGGTGATAGAACATTGCTAAAGAATGTCATGTATTTGAATGAGATGTAATTTGATACATTGGTAATTGGTATAGTTTTGGGGGGCTAAAACTTAGGGTTTTTTGTCTTAGGGTAATTTATTAAACCCTATAGTTATGGAGAGGTTTTGGAGGGCTTTCTTTTTGGAGGGAAGTCTATTTGAAATAAGCCATGTTGGCTATTTAGAGGGAGTTTCTTCTTTATGTTAGGGGGGGTCAAATTGGTAGAGAAGAGAGCTTTAGTGAATTTCTGATTCCTATAGCTGTTGATTCATTTTTCTTTGTATTCCAGTTTAAGTCCATGCTTGTAATTTCAGTTGTGTGCAAAAGGATTTCATTATTCCTTGCCATTACTCGGGAATTCATACGTGTAACTTATATACAGATTTTGAGAAGAATATAGTGGCCCACTTTTTTACATACATCTTATTGTGATCATTTGTTCAAGTTCCTTTTCAATTTTCTGCATATAAGAGTAATACCTTTGGAATATGGTTTAGTGAATTGCATTGATTCCTATTCTATATTACAAAATATAAGCCTTTTGCAAAATATGCACGTTGTTAATGGTAAAAGTATTGCTTGTGGTCAAACCCTAGTTGTCACCTTCCAATTAACCTATGTATTGAGCAGTGAATGACAGTGCAGAGATCCATCAAGGTATGATAAGTGAATGTCAGTTTGAAGCTTCAAAAGAATCTAAATCTCCTTGGTGTATCACCTTTTTTCTAGTTCTTTTATGCAAGTTCAATTTTAAATCTCTCTTCCTTTTTCTCAGTTAGATTTTCGATCAGGAGGTGATATTCCATATCAGATAGGAACCGGCCTAGAATCCAGAGATTCTTCCTCATCCATGGTTCACCCACAGCTAGAGGAAGTTTCCATTGTCAGATAGAATTGCCATGAAGCCTTAATGCCTGATTTAGGGTGACAATTCTAAGCCTGAATAGTAACCACACATCATACCAGAGTTGTCTTGCAAGGATTACCTTCTTCTTCTGCTACACCAGCCGACCATCAAGCAACCTCGGATCCACAGACAAGTCTGGTGGATCAACTAAAGTGCACACCTTCCCAGATCTCCATGTTTTACCTCTTGCACATATCTCCGCAGCATAAACTGGCACTTGATCAAGCCCTTCAGAATGCAACTGTCCCAAGGGACATAACCCCTGAGAGCTTCCAAACGATGGTTAACCATATAGCTACTAACAAACATGCAACATTCACAGACCGTGATGTGTCGCCGCATAAACCCCTACATAATGATCCTTTGCACTTGCTTGTCCAGGTCCACAAAAGCGCTATCTGTAGAGGATGGTGGGGATAGATTAAAAATTTGTACTCTAAAGTTAACCAAGCAATTAGGCTATTCAGAATCAAGTATTGATGTCACAAGGAGGATAAATATTAGAGCTTACGATGAAGAGGAAAGATCTTCTAAGGTATTATCATTCTACCTGTCTGAATTGGTCTAGTTGTCAAGAACACTCCCTTCCAGATCCTAGATCTTGAGTTGGGATACAACATGTTACTAGGGAGACCATGGATACATGAGATGCAAGCCGTACCTTCAACATACCATCAGTGCATCAAGTTCCCACACCAGGGAGAAGAAATCATCATAGGGGGAGATCCAAATCCTTTCCAATACTGTAATGCGGTTCAAATCAACACTGATAACTAGGTACCCTCGAACCAAGACGCAAGCATCCCATCCTCTTCATATTCAAATCCTAAGGATGTCACACGGAAAGCGGGAAAAATATCCATTACCGATAAGGGTTGTGGTGAATACAGCTATGAGGAAGCTTTCACTATCAAGTACATGCCTCAGAGCCCAAGGACATATGGCATGCCACAACAGGTTATTATAACAGAAACTCCAAATCCTGTTCTATTCAGATGTCCACCCACAACCTTTGTCAAATGGGGAGACATTGCAGAAGAAAACCCCTTTGAACAAGATATCAATACATGGTTGTACCAAGATCCACAAGAGACACTCCAACAACCCCTACCCATATCAAAATATGGAAATGGTTATACAATGGTACAAAGATTCGGGTATGATGGTACAACTGGTCTGGGGGCAAGACAACAAGGCTTAATGGAACTGTCTCTCCTGCCAACCCAGAGAAACAAGAGAGGGTTAGGCTATGAGAAGCAAAGAACCAGCCCTATAATCCAAGACATACAAGTTGATCGGGAACAAATAATAGAGTTGCACCAGGGAAAAAACCCAGAACATGTCTTGATAAGCAACATACTACAACATTTGTTACCCGCCGAAGTGGGAACCTCTCAAACCTGAATAAACCTCAAAATAGCCATCGACGATAAAAAAGGAAGCAAGACATCTAACGAGCGTTCTATCAAAACTAACTCCCATGAGTACGAGTGGAGATCCCTTCACGACTTTGAACCGTCGATCCCAAACTATTCCCCTCGGTCATCCACCACCATACACCTTGATGACTTGTTTGAACAACTATCCATTGACGACCAACCCTGCATCGATAAACATGTCATTTACCGTTCCTCAAGTGGTGCGTCCACATCACAGTCTAGGTTTGTCGGAACTATATCTATAGTCCCTTTCAACCAAATAGATTCAAACCAACATGAGGGCCTATGTCTTGTACACCCGAAACTAATAGAGTGGGATCAAAAAGGACTGCCTGATATGGATGTCTTCGAGAATGATGAGGCTATCGCAGATTTCATGGGACTTAGAGAGGGAATGCCATCAGGAGACCATAAAGAAGGCTTCCCCATTGACATCAATAGATCAACATACTTTGGGGAGGAAGCCCCTATTTCCAATCATCAAAACAAATTGAAAAAGAAAAAAGAATCGTGAGTAAGTGAAAACCGAAAGGCGCTTACTGACACAAAAAAGATAAAAAAATAAAACAAGAAGTATCTTCTAGTGAAAACCTCACTGAGGCGCTAGAAGATGGAAAGAAGGAACTCATCCCCTTAACAGAGGAAAAGTCAGAATTGTTAGCAAAATAAACAGAGGAAGTCAACTTGGGAGATGACAAGAATCCAAAGAACATATACTTGGCCAAATCACTCACCCCGGAGGAAAGAGAACAGTTCATCAATTTCTTCAAGGAAAGAATGATCAATTTTGCATGGTCTTACTCAGATATGCTAGGATTAGATCCAGAGCTTTTGTTGCATCATCTCTCGTTGCTACCCAATGCCAAACCTGTCAAAAAGAAGCTAAGAAAGATGCATCCCCATGTTGCATTGCTAGTAAAGGCAGAATTGAAAAAACTCTTGGATGCTAAGTTCATGTTATCCTAATTTTCAGCATGCATAAAAATAATCATAAATAGGAAGAGATTGCATTTTAGAGGTCCCATTAATATTATCCTCAAGGTATTATTAATCAACATTTCATAATTACATTCATTTTCATAAATTGTCATTTTGTACTCTAAGAATTGATCACATTTCAGAATTTCTAAATTACAATTCTGATCAATTACATTGTGCATTCAAGCTTAATGTATTACACAAATGTTATTTCATCTTTCTTTTCATGTCAAAACAACAGTACATTGCAGAATAAAAGGAATAATTGAAAGTATGGAGTAGAGGTCCCATGCATTGCCTTGTGGTTGGTTTTTGATGCTTGCATATTAGGTCTCCATTGCTGGTTGCATATCAGGTCCTAGGTCTTCATAGTCCATCTTCATCTGCA